>CAUYUJ010015257.1:202619-250119 GCA_963575745.1 Prorocentrum cordatum
CCCCCTCAACCTCTGCCTCCACCCCCGCCCCCCGCTCTCTCAAGGTCCTCAAGGGGCCCTCTGGGTCCACCATTGGAGCCCCAAGGGGGGACCTGGACAGGGCCCTTTGGGCCCTTGGGGCCCTCTCGGGCTCTCTCGGGCCCTCCGCCCCCGCCCCCCGCTCTCTCAGGGCCCTCAAGGGGCCCTCTGGGTCCACCATTGGAGCCCCAAGGGGGGGCCTGGACAGGCCCTTTGGGCCCTTGGGGCCCTCTCGGGCTCTCTCGGGCCCTTCCTAGACGCCTCAGAGGGGCCCAAAAGGGCCCCGAGACGGCTCCCAGATGGGCCCCCGCGGGCCCTCCCCGGTCCGCGTTCGGCGCCCCCTCCCAGCAGGACAGTCGCCAAGAGGAAGTTGGGGGAGATCGGCAGTGGGGTTCCTGGTGCAGGGGCCATGAAAAAACGCAAGCGAGTAAAAACCTATCAGACTGTAATGGCTCTCAACAATATGTTGGTCGGCAGTGCAGGCTGCCAGCTGAGCAAGTATGTTGTGCCTCGAGACGACCTCGGGCAGTTGGCTGGCGACCCCTACCTGTGGCCCGTGCTGAACCTTGCCACCGACCAAGGACCCGACATGACGTGCCTTGACCATTATCCATCATATGAGAAATCGTTGTCTCTGCATGTGGATTATGATATTTCACATTCTTTGAACAATACGACCAAAGCAGCATTGCGGCACTCGGGTCACGAAATGGTGGGTCGCAGGAGAGGGGTGAGGCATGGGGGGAGGGAGGATGGGGGGATAGCGGGGTGAGGGAGGCGAGGAAAGGGGAAGAGGGGGGCAGGGAGGTGGAGGGGGAGAGACAAGGCGATGGGGGTGGAGGAGGGCCTCCGATCTACCACCGCCCAATACAGTTCTGTGATGACTCCGTTGAGCTCCTCTCAGGCAGAGTGGTTTATGGCGTTTTCAAGTTGTCATGGTATGTGCACAAAATCTGGCATACGGAAGCACGCTCTCCCCTCCGCGACTTCAGCAAGTGAGAGAGGCTGTGCAGGCTCACAGGCAATCAGTTACACTAGAAACGGATGCGATTTGGCACCTCTACTCCCCCTACATGAAGCTACAGATGGGGTCCCCGTGGGCGATTGAAACGACGCTCCCGCCCCCCTTCTACAGCGATCGCGCTGTGGATGGGGATGGGCCGATGGGCTCCCATCCCAAGGGGAGGGGATGCGGGGGGATGAGGGCAGGGGGGATTGGAACGCCACGGGCCCGCGGGGGAGGGCTTTTGTGGGCCCCAGGTGGACCCTGCCGACAAGGCGGAGGATACTAAGCTGTATGCTGATCTCATGACGTCCCCCCTCTTGAACGTGAAGGGGGAAAGGGTGAATTTAGGCAAATATCAACAGCCGCTTGTTGTTGCAAAGCGGACGCTCACACTGTGCCAGCTGCCTGCGGCAAGTCCCGCGACCGTGCCTGGTATGCGCGTCAGTGTCTTTGTTGCTGCCTCCTGTTTTTTCTGAGTTAAAGTTCGAGCTCCCGACTGCCCAAGACGGCCCAACAGGCTTCCAAGGGGCTCCAACTATAGCCCCAAAACAATGCACTCCTAGAGGCTTCCACAAGGCTTCCTTGGCCCCCCTCTGGGCGCCGCACTTCCTTGGGGCATCTCTTCCGTGGGGCCCCTCAGGCTTCCTGGAAGATTATAGGAACCATGTCGTACATATTACAGATCTCAGCAGCTTCACGCCTCAACGTGCCATAGGCACGGTGTCGGATATGCCCAGAAGGCGTATATATATAATGCCGCGGCTCTCTCTTTGGGGTTCCCTGGCACGAACCGCCAGATGACTGCTCCCTGCGGCCCAGATCCTGACATCGAGGACCATGCGAAGAAGGCTCTCGAGCAAGCGAAGAAAGCATCATCAGCGCCGTGGAACGAGAGCTGCCGCAACCAACTAGACCGTGCAGCTTATCTATATGGTAGTATGGAGAATTTTTATCGCCAGAAATGCATAGTTCACGTACTTCATCCAGTTGCTTCATACCATTCCAAGTAATTCGGGATTGACTGAATATGTCTGGCATTCGGCTAGCTTCTTCCTCCTCCTTTCCATCCTCCCCCGCCTCCTGGTCCTCGCCTGCCTTCTCTCGCACCCACCCCCCTCCTCCTCGCCCTCCTCCTTCTCGTACTCCTCCCCCTCGTACTCCTCCTCGTCCTCCTCACCCCCCTTCCTCATCCTTCTGTTGGCCCTCCTCCTCATCCTCGTCGCCCACCTCGTCCTCATCGCCCCCCTCCTTCCCTTGACCCCTCGCCCTCTGCCTCCGCCTCTGCCACCCCAGGCAGAACAAGGCCCTTCGGAGCGCAGAGGCAACGATCCCCTGGGAATTGAGCCAGCTACGCGGGGACATGTACAAGCCTGAGCAGCTGTCGATGCGGCAACTTCTGCATCGTGCTTCTTACGCCCATTGTGGAATTGAGGTTGCATGGAATAGGAGCTCATTATGTGCGGACCATCCCCGCGTTATTGCATCGGATGATTATTCTCGTCTTTTATTTGATCTCGTCAGCAACTTGGTGGTTGAGTTGGCTCGGAGGGGCCTCCCCATGACCCACGGCTACCCCAAGCAGCAGGTCCTCTTGCTGGACCCCGACCCCGCGACGCAGGCACGGTTCATAGATCAGCTCAGGGAGGATTACCGTTTGCATTGCAAGGTGCGTGACGACGCCCCGTTCCAGGGTTCCGAGGCGTTCGCCAAGAGGAGCCCGTTCAACAAGGTGTGTGTCCAGCAGATCGTGCGCCGCTTGGAAGTGGACGGCTGGAATGCGACCGACAGGCAGTCCATCTCGTGAAACCGCCCCCGCCCAATTGGAGAAGGAATGGAGATCGGAATGGATGGTCGGAGGGAGGGTATCTCACCGCTTATCCTGATAGGCTTGCTTCTTGGAGTTCTTCCCGTATACAGATGTGTAAGTATATATGTATATATATAGATACCTAGTATTGCGTATTCGTATGTGTGAGGGCGTCGCGTATATACGTGCAAGTGGTTAAATGCGTAGCTCCCCGTAATTGCGGACATGAGTGAGGGCGCTGTCGTCGTCGTCGTCGCCACCGTTGTCGCCGTCGCTGTCGCTGTCGTCGTCGTCGTCGTCGCCGTCGGGGGCCCCAGGGGGCGGGGGGCAGGGGCCCCAGAGGGCGAGGAACCCCCGCGCCGCCAAGGACGACGGCAACCATCTTGACATCAGGGGGCCCCTACCCAGGGACACTGTAAGGCCGTTCGGCGGAGGGGGGGGGGAGAGGAATGGCGCGTTGAAACGCGTGCACGTCAATGTACGGGCACATGTGACATGTGAGCGTGTATGATTGGAAGTATGCATATCGTATGCGCACGTTGGTATTGCAATTTCGCTTGGGGGATTGGGTTACCGAAAGTAATGCGGGCGTGGACACTGCGTGGGAAAAGTGAGTGGTTATTTTTTTCTCCGCAACCGCACGTTGAGTATACGGTATAACTGCATTGTGCAAATGTGCGCTGGTAATTTTAATTACGCATGGTAAGTGCATGGCGGCGCGCGCGTGCCTAAGTTAACACATGCTGCGCGTGCACCGTTTTCACGGTATGTGCATGCGTCTAAGACAAGTGCGCGGTACGGGTATGGGGGATGGGAGTGTAACTTTGCTTGGTGCAGGTATGCAATTCACCGATATGTGGTTTCGCTTGTGGTGGCATGCCTCATGTGTTGCGCGTTATGTTCGCGCGTAGTTCAAGACGCGACCAAACTGAAACGCAACCAATATCAACGCATCAAACTCGATACGCGGCCAATTCGATGCCCTTCTATCCCAATCTCCCGTCGGAAGCGCCGTCGCGGGCAGGTCTGCGCCGATGCGCTTGGGGCGCGCTATATGTTGCGCGCCATGTGGCGCGCGCTACGCGGTGAATTCCACGCAAGTTTAGCGCTGCGGTGCAATCGATGCGCGGCGCAAGCTGCGCGGCACAGGCTGCGCGGCGGGGGCGACGTAGCGCAGCGGGAAATCATTGAATAAGTTTGACGCGCGAGCTGTGTCCGACATGCATTTCGGCAGAGCCAGTGTACAGTTTGTTTTTTTTTGTCACCCTCAAAGATCGACATTGCGGCGGCAAGCGCGGCGCCAGCGAGCGCCCCCCATCATCTACCATGTCTCTTTCTTCTTCTGTCAATAAGCGGCACCCTTTTTTCGTCCGCTCCTCTCTGTCAGCGTTTTCCCCCGTGCCCGTCTTCTTCTGTCTATCACCGCCCCTCCAATCACCCCCATGCGACGAAGATGGCGGCGACGACGGCGACGGCGACGACGACGGCGACGACGGCGACGACGACGGCGGCGACGGCGGCGACGACGACAACGACGACGACGACGACGACCTCGGCGACGACGACGACGGCGGCGGCGGCGGCGTCGGCGACGACGACGGCGACAACGGCGGCGACGACGACGACGACGGCGGCGGCGACGGCGACGACGACGGCGACGACGACGACGCCGATGACGACGACGGCGACGGCGACGACGACGGCGGCGGCGGCGGCGGCGCCGTCGTCGGCGTCGGTGGCGACGACGGCGATGACCGCCAGAGGCAGCGACGTTACTCAGCACTGACGGGGTCGAGTTGCGCGGGCCCTCGCCCTGTGCGATGCGCTCGCGGGCGCGGCGCGAGCGCGCCCGCTGTTCGGGGCGACCCGATCATGGGGCCTGCTGACGATTTATATGCGCCTTCTGTCCGCCGTGGGCGCGCGCTGAATTCGGGCCGCGACGAGTGGCGATCGGGGTCCTGTCGGCGCGGAGATCGTGCGCGAGGAGATGCAAGACGCGCGCGGGCTGTTGGGGTGGTGCCATCACGTTTCGCCGCGCGCCGCGCGGGCGGCGCAGGCATTCCGCGAGGGGCCCGCGGCAGACGTCGCGTGCGTCGTCGCGGACATATCGGAGAAGGGCTTCTGCGTCACGGGGCCAACGTACTTACCGTCGCCCCGAAGCCATGCATGACCCTTCGGGGATGCACGGACCGCTCGGCGACGCCCGCGCTTGTCGTCGACTGCGGTCGCGGCAGACGTCGCCACCTGTGCCAGGTCGACGTTCGGGGCGCGGCCTGCGGGCCGTCCCTGGTGAGCAGCCAGCCGAATGCGCTTCGCCCCTCCATGGCTCGCCCCGCGGGGCGGGCGTCTGGGGCAATTCAGCGGCGGCCGACCTTGGGCCCGTTGCGGGGCCGCGGCGGCCCACATTGGGCCCCCTGCGGCCATTATACCGTGCTGTTGGCATTGATGTTGCCCATGCAAGGTCGCGAGCCCGCGAGCCGCGAGCGCCCGCGCGCCGCTCGCAAGGCCCACGCGGACAGGCGCGCCGCGACGCGGGGGAATGCCAGGGGCCCAGCGCGCAGACACGGGGGCCTCGCCCTTCCCTTTCGGCACCGAACCTGGTGCGCCTCCCGCCCCCCCCCCGTCGCCGCGCTTCCCCCCCCCTCCCCCCTCCCGCTGCCCCACTCCCGCTTGCGTTTATTTTCATCATTTCCCCCCCCCCCGCCGCCCGTCGTTTCGCTTTCCATCGAGCAGGGCAGAGCGCGTTCTGGCACTTCAATCGACGAGCGCTCAACGCACGCACCTCGCGAGGCTGCGGTTCGAACTGCGCGCGCAGAGCGCGACCATTCATGCGAAGCTTTGCTCGCGAACCCCAGGCGGGCCATGCTCTCGAAGGAGAAGAAGGCTGCGGCAGAAGGCGCCGAGGCGAGGTCCGTCATCGGCTCGGTGAGTCGGGGGATGCGCGCGCTGGCGCCCCGATTGGCGCAAGTGGCCGCCGCGGGGTACCGCGTGCTGGCGGTTCGTCCGGAACCGCCCTTCTCCGTCGGCAAACCCCAATTGGGGTGTGGCCCACGGTCCGCGGGGCCGCGCGGCTCCCGCGACTGCGCCGAGACGGTCTCCGATTTGCGACGGGAACAACTTCGATGGCTTGCGGGCTCCGCTCGTGAAGCACCCGTCTTCGGCGGCGGCCAGGTTTGAGAAGCGGGCTCGCGAGCGCCTGGCGGTGGCCGCGGGCGGCGGCATTTACGTCGGGCGGCGGCGATCGCGGGGCGGCCGTTCTGCCGCACTGCTGGCGTCGAGGTCGCCCATGCGAGGCCGCGAACCGCGAGCCCGTGAGCCGCGAGCACCCGCGCGCCGCTCGCAAATGCCGCGCGGACAAGCGAGCCGCGACGCGGGGCGGGGGGGTCCAGAAGCCCGACGCGCAGACAAGGGGCTTGCCGACAAGCTGCGCGCCCGCGATTCTCTTCCGCCCCCCCCGTTCCTCCCCCCGTCGCCTTCCCCCTCCGCCGCGAACTCCCCCCCCCCTTTGCCGCCGCGCTGCGCTTGTGTAGCCGTCCCGCGCTTCGCCTCGTGCTGCTGAGCAGATGCTGCACCTTTACGCGGGCATTCGGCTGCCGCTGCCCCGCGCGCTCGCCCCGCGCTCTTCTCTCGTGCGTGCTGGCTCCTGCCGCGAGCGGCCCCCCTCTGCTCGCGGGGTCGCCCGCGCGCTTATCGGCCCGATCTTCGGGCGAGCGGGGGGGGGCGGGGGAGGGGGGGGGGGGGGGGGGAGGGGGGATCGGAAGGGGCGGAGGAGATGGAATATAGGGGGGGGAGGGCGAGGAGGGGGGGGGGGGGGGGAAAGGGGGGGGGGAGGGGGGGATGGGGGAGGTGGGAGGAGGGAGGGGGCGAGGAGTATAGGATGGGGGAGAGGGGGCGGGGGGGTCGGGTGATAGGGGCGGGGGAAGAGGGAGGGGGGGGAGGAGGAGGAGGAGGGTGGGGGGAGGAGAAGGAGGAGGTGAAGGAGGAGGCGGATGAGGAGGAGGAGGAAGAGGGGGAGGAGGGGAGGGAGAGGAGAGGAAGGACGGAGGTGGAGGGTGGAGGAAGGGGCGGAGGAGCACCACCGTTTGCCGCCGCCCACCACCCACCACCACCCACCCAATCAACCCACCCACCGCCACCCACCACCGCCCACACCACCACCACCCACCACCACCAAAGCCCACCCACCACCCTCACCACGACCCACTCACCACACACCCACCATTTGCCAACCACCCCCCCAACCCACCACCACCTTCCACCATCATCCCCCCACAACCACCACCATCCACCACCCACCCACACCCTCTCACCACCCACCACACCACCAGCAATCCACTACCCACTCACCACCCACCACCACCCCAAACACCACCCATCCACCACCACGCGCAACTTACCCACCACCCACCACCCACCACCCCCAACCACCCACCCACCCAAAACCCACACACCACCCACTCAGCACCCACCCGCTGCCCACCCACCGCCCACCCACCACCCGCCAACAATTTCGTCCCCCTCCCCCCATCCCCATGGTCTCCAGGTGGTTTCGCTCGCGCCTCCGCCCCTTCATTCTCTTCCGCAAGGTCGGCGTGCCGCCCTCGTGGTTTGGCATTATTTTTTGGGGGGCGGGGTGGGTGGGGGGCGCGCCATTGGCAACGTTCCCACCCAGTCGTGTCATATGTGGTCGGGCATTGCGAGCGCCGCGCGTGGTGCAGATCACTGCTAGGTGCGCACAGCCGCGTGTATATGTGCAGCCCATGCACTAGGCATTCGCATTTGATCATGTGTAGTGAATAGTGTAGGGGGAGGGTCTGGGGGGAGCACGCATTATGTATCTAAACACGTATAATGGGTCAAATATTGGGGAGTAACAAATGCGCGTGGTCTACCGGAAGGGGGCGGGGAGGACACGTTTGGAGTCAGCGCTGGTGCTCTCGTATGAGGGCGTCGAGAAACCTTGCGTGGCCGATTCCAATCTCCATTCCGTGGGCGGAGTTTCCGTGCCTCCCCTAGACTGAAGACGTTCACTACGACAAAGTGCACGCGCTTCGTGGTGCAACAAATTGTAGAGGATTGTTTCAATAATGCCAAGTCAAAAGTTGCCAGGCAGGGCAATCAGGCATGCACCCCCCAGTCGGCGATGAGCGCCGCCATCGACGCAGGGACGATTACAACGACGCATCATGTCCAGTAGGTCGATCGGCATTCAGTGGCGCCCTGTCGGAACGAGGTCTTCGGTGAGCATGCTTTCTCGGCGTCGCTAGTGAAATCTTCTCTGCGCCCAGATCAAAGCAATGGATTTGACTTCCGTGTCATCTTTCTCGGAGCCCACTTGGCGGTCGCCTGGAGCGAATGGGCATCACCAGCCCTTCGCAGAGATTGAGGTCCTGAGCCAGGCGGAGCAGGGGAATGTGTTCGGGAAGCTTCGCAAGCGTTTCTTTGCCAATCTCATTAATAAGCACATGATGTTCCGGCGCCGTGGCACGCCCACTTGGTACCTTGGGTTGGGCGTCATCAGCGGCTGCCTCGGCGTTGCCTGGGAGCTCGTGCAGGGGGGGCCTGGGGAGTACAGGCCCAGGAGTGACATCTCCACGAAGCGCAGCTTCGTCGTGATCGCCGAGCCCGAGATGTACGAGGCCGTCGCCGTGGAGTACTGGCCCCCGCTGCACCAGGCCGTCTTCAAGGAGATCGCTGCCCAGCACGTGGCCCAGACATCCACGAGCGTGGCTGTCAAGGCTGCTCGTTCAAGCAGTCCCGTCCTCCCGAGCGCCTCTCTGCTGTAGTCGTGATCGCATTGGCCCTCGTGCCCCGTCGCTCTCATGTCCACCCCGTCCTCGACCACTTAGCCGAGCCTTCGGGTCTCTCCCTACGCCTCCCCCCTCCCCACACGTCCTCGCTGCCACATTCCTGCCTCGCGTTCCTCCCCTCCTCCATCTCGCAATCCCGTCTCCTCCCTTCTCCCTCCCACATTCCCTCTCCCTCTCTCCCTCTCTGTCTCTCTGTCCCTCTCTCTCCAATCCTCCACTCTCTCATCCGTCTCCTCCTCCCTCCCCCCCTCGCGCGCCTCGCCTGCCCTCGGCCGCGCAGGAGTCTGATGAGTACGACGCCTTCAGGATCGTCTGTCACCAGGCGACGCCGCCGAGGCCGTTGGTGCAATGCGCCGCGGAGGAGGGCTTCTGGGACCTCTCCACCGCACAGGTAAAAGAGATCGCAGATTGTTACGAGCTCGGGTACGAGAGCTGCAGCATGATGAACTTGTTGGTGGCGCTGGGTCGCCGCTTCATCCCGAACTGCTCCGACGAGATCCTCGCGCGCGCCCTCCAGAAGCGCACGCTTCACTACGAGCTCGACGATTCGATCGACGAGCTGGTGCATCTCGACTGGGTCGTCGACCTTTGCGACAAGCCGACGGGGGAGGAGCTGCTCGAGCAGGTCCACTACGCCAAGGAGGCCGTGCAGAACAGGGACGACTTCCATCGCAGCGCGATCCAGTTCAAGGTTCCGACATCGACGACGACGACGACTACGACGAGTTCGACTCCCTTCGGGTTCAGCGAACCTTTCTGGACCAGAGAGCGGTTCGATGACTGCGAGCCCGGCTCGATTCGATCTGGTTTTGTCGAATCTCCTGGCCGCTCGACCCGCTACGGGTTCACTATGGACCCATTGGATTCGCATTCGAGTCGATGTTTGTCCCTGGCCAGGTTCAGACGAGGAGGAAGATGCCTGCCAGCCTGAAGAACCCCAAGCACCCCTTGTACAAGTGCGTGTACACGCCACCCCCGAAGCCAGAGGACGACCTCACTCAAGAGGTCGCCAATCGGCTGATGCCCCCCAGCGCCAGCATTTGGCGCAGCAGCGTGCGAGGGGGTTGGCACGTTCACGTGAAGGGCCACGCTCGGGGCAGCGAGCCTTGGAGCAAGCACGGTGCCTCCAGCTACCAGGCGTTTCTCGCTGTGCTGAAGCGTGCGTGGTCCACCTGGCTCCGCGATCAGACCTTGGACATCAGCAGCTGCCCCATCAGGGTTTTTTTTTAAGTCCAGGTGCACGGCCTCTTCTTTCGCCGCGGAGCGGGGGGGGATGCGGAGGCAATGCGCCCTCGTGCACGATTGCCCCGTGGGCGGGGCTCCCAGGAGGGCGGGGGAGGAGGAGGAACTAAACTACGCAACGTTCTTGGGACATGCACGTTCTGGCGATGCCGCGTCGGCGCTTCGCGCAGCTTTGTGTTTGTGCGCTTGGAGTTCACGTGTACATCACTCGGGCGCGCGCGCGCCCTTCGAGCTGCTGAACAAACAACGTCTCTCTGGCAATGGCCGTGGCTGTCAGTGCCTGCTCGTTCCCATCTGCTCGCTCATTCCAGTGCGGTCGATTGCCCTGTCCTCCCAGTTCGCCCAGCGCTGCGCTTCAGGGAAGGCGGGCGTGCGCCTCGATTCGGGGGTGTGCCCTCCAACTAACATGGTAACCGAAGCCCGTTTCAAGGTTGTGTTTGGTTCGATGTGTTATGTTCATGGTATCGTGCAGTTGCCCTTTCGTGCGCATTATCTCGAGAGCTTCGCCCCCCCCGCCGCCCCTTCCTGAGGCGTTCGCCTGGCTATCGCCTGGTCGCTCCCATGGAGTGCCCCCAGCGCGTGCGTGTTCAAGGGGGCGCCTGGGGTGCTCCCGCTGGGGGTGGGGGGGGGGGGTTGTGCTATCCTCATCACAGGCGCTGCGGCTGCGCTGGATGGCCGCCCGAGCTGCGCCTGCCTGGCAAGGTGAGCCTGCTGCTTGAGAAGGTCGACCTGCCCGAGGTGAAGTGCCTGCTGGGGCGCGTGCTGTGGCCAGCCCCGTCGGGGGTTGTGAAGCCGAGCCCCTGGCCCCACATCGGCTGGCTGGGCGGGCGCGGCTGGTGCCTCCCGTCGGGCGAGCTGTTCCTCGACGGCTCGCAGTCCGAGGGCGACTCCGAGCGGTGCGCCAACGTGGCCTGGGCCGTCGTCGCGTTAGAGCAGGGCGCGGACAGCTTTCCGCGCGGGGCGTCGGGGATGCTGTGCGAGCCGCGCGTGGACATCAACGGCGGCGAGTTTATGGCGCTCAGCATGGTCCTCAGGTTCGCAATGCCGCCCCTCGCCGCGGTCGTGGACAGCGGCTTCGCGTGCCGCGGCCTCCTGGAGCTTGGGCCCAGTCGCACCGCCGCGCACGGCGCTGGGTGGGTCCACCTCTGGGGAGGGGCCCGGAGGCTGCCGGGCGAGTTCGGAGGCCTGGGGGGCGACGGGCCGCTTGTCAGGAAGGTGCCTGCCCACCAGTCCACGAAGGCCATCGTGGGTCTCGGCGGCGGGCGGCGCCATGGACGGCAGGGGCGCCGCGCGCCGCGTGGCCAAGCCGAACCGCTGGCTGCGCCGAAGGTGGCGGCGGCGCAGCCAGCGGTGAAGCTCACCTGCGACTGGCGAGGCCCCCCAGGAAAGAGGTGGTGCAACCGCTGCAGGTGGGTCGAGCGCACGAGCGAGTGTCCTGGCTCGATCACCGCGGCGGTGCTGCAGCGCAACGAGCGGCTCAGGCGCGACGGCCTGGACGCGCGCATGCCGGCGCAGCTGCGGCCCCAGCGCGAGGCCGAACTGGTGCGCGAGACGCCGCTCGTGGCGTGTGCGGCCAGCGGCGTAGTGGGCTCCGTGCGGGCGGCCAGCTTCGCAGCCCTTTGCGGCCGCGCGTCGGCCAAGGGCGAGCTGGCCATCGCCAAGCTGGGCAAACAGCTGGCGCCCGCCATCTCGGACAGGATCGCGGTGTCCATCGAGCCGCTGACGGGTCGATGGGCAGCTGCCAGCCGCGCTCGACGTGCTACTTCGGCCGAGGGCCGCTGAGCGCAGCGTGGCGGCGGGAGGAGGCGCGCGGAGTCCGCGGGGCCGTCGCGCGCCTCGCACGCTCAGCATGGGGGGCGCCCGCTAAGGCAGGCGCGAGGGCTCGCTGCGCGCGGGGCGCGCGCGGGCGCGGAGGTGGCGGCGCCGCCTTTTCCGAGGTTCCCTCGTCTTCCTCTTCGTACTCCTCTTTATCCTCCTGTCCTCCTCCTCCTCCTCCTGCTCCTTCCTCTTCTCCTTCTTATCCTCGCCCCTCCTCCTCCTCCTCCTCCTCCTCCTGCTCCTCCTCCTCCTCCCGATCCTCCTTCCCTTTCTCTTCCTCCTCTTCCTCCTCCTCCTAACCCTCCTCCTCGCTCCTCCTCCTGCTCCTTCTCCTCATCCTGCTCCTGCTTTTGCTCCAGCTCCAGCGCCTCCTCCTCCTCCTCCTCCTCTCTCCTCCTCCTCCTCTTTCCTCCTCCTCCTCCTCCTCTCCTCCTCCTCCTCCTCCTCTCCTCCTCCTCCTCCTCCTCCTCCTCCTCCTCCTCCTCCTCCTCCTCCTCCTCATCATCCACCAGTTTGTCTCACGCTCCTTCTTCGTAATGTTATGGCTCTGCATCTTATGTTTAGTATTATGTGTCTTCTTATTCGTATTAGTGTTCGTATTCTTGTTCAATTTCGCATTCTTGATAGTATTATCATTATTCGTATTATTATGATTATTATTAGTGTTCTTATTGTTGTTATGGTTAGCATTATCATTATTCTTTTCTTTCGTGTTCTCATTCGTATTATTATCATTATTCGTATTATTCTTCGTTTTCTTTTTATTATTCGTCGTATTATTCTTACTATTCTTCTTATGCTTCTTCTTCTTCGTCTTCCTCTTCTTATTAGTATTATGATTCGGCTTCGTCTTCGTCTTCCTCCTCCGCCTCCTCCTCCTCTTCCTGTATCCGTGATAGTAACTTCGCCATCTTCTACAGACAACATGCCGCCATGTCGCTGCCTGCGCGACCTGCGCTGCTGGGGAGCTGCGCTCCCCTCCAGTGGCGGCCGCCCGAAAGGGGGCCGTGGCCGCGAGCCAGGGGCCACCCGAGAGTCGCGACTGCAGCGTTGATTCGGTCTCCTGTAGCTCTCTTCGTCGGCTCCCGTGGTTTTCCTGTTCCAGGGTGCGTCCCAGCGGCTGCGCCTCGCCGGGAGCGCTCGGGGGGCTGCCCGGGTCGTCCCGAGCGGCCGCGGGAGGCTCGAGGCATGGCCTGCGAGCTGCTGACATCCGGAGGAGGCTTGGTGTGGTGAGTCCGTGGACACTGCGGAGTGGCCACACGGCTCTGGGGCTCGGGTCGTTTTCGCCGAGGACGGCTCGGGCCACGGGGGCCTCCAGGAGGAGGGTTTGTCCGAAAGGCTCACGCGACCCCTTCCTTCTCCTCCTCCTCCTCCTCCTCCTCCTCCTTTTTCCTCCTCCTCCCTCGTCGTCGTCGTCCTCCTCCTCCTCCTCCTCCTCCCGCTCCTCCTCCTCCTCCCGTTCCTCCTCTTTCATCTCCTTCACCTCCTCCTCCTCCTCCTCCTCCTCCTCCTCCTCTTCCCCCTTTTTTTCTCTTCCTCGGGTCGCTTGCGGCCCCCGGGGAAGCCGTGCTCCTCCGGGGTGTCCCGAGGCCGTCCGGCGACGGACCGTGCGGTGAGTCCTCCTTGGGGATGCCGAGCTCACCGCACCGTACGCTGCCGCATCATTCCAGGTCAGGACGTCCATTGATCAAGCAGTGACGAAGCGTCCTGGCGTGCCTATAGGCCGACCAAACAATGTTCTAAGGGTTTTTTGCGGTCACTACGATATGTTATTAGAACATTTCTGGCTGCGACTGTCTTGTTTCGGTGCATCGGGTTTACAATTTGAGAACGCCGTTTTTGTTCTTAGAATTTTTTGTGTTCTGAGAACATGTCGTGGTAGGCCTACTACAGGAATGCCGGGACGGTCGGTCCCTGCTCAAATTGTTTCTTTGCGTGGGAACGTCGTTCTTTCCATGGCAAAACCGTCGGAGCCCAGAGTCGTGTGTTGCTAGAGGTGCCCCTGGCCCAAGGTGCCCCCAGGATTTCCAGGGAGGCCCCCCACGGCCTCCAGAACACCCGTTACGAGGCCCAGAGGGCCCAGGGGCTCCAAGACGGAGCGAAAAGCTGGGGGCACCCTGGGCCAGGGGCACATCCAGCAGGACCCGACAGATGACCCAGGGCACCCTGGAGACAGGCAGGGTGTTTCTTGGCATGGGCTTTTTCTTTTACGAGCATTCGCGCCAAGGTGGAGGCCTCCTAGATGGGGTCGGTAGTAGATGGGGTCGCCGATGCATTGCCGACGTCGACGATGCATCGCCGCTGCATCGCCGATGCATCGCCGATGTATAAGAGATGAGGCTCCATCCTCCGACCCCATCTGGTCCAACCCCATCTGGGAGGCCTCTAGTCATGTGAGGTCCCCCAGGCGATTGGGTTAAGTCAGGCACGTCCCTCTACAGGAGGAATATTCAAAAATAGTCCAGAAATAGTCTGAAGAAGATCCCTTGAGTATTTTATACCATTTGGGCGTTTTTTGTATTTTTAATTTGTCGTCCAAAACCCCCTTGTAGGAGGACAGGCCCGACTTGACGATAGGGGCGAATAGCTCAAGGGCGGGCATCAGGCGTACAGCCGGCCCGCATAGCAAGGATGGGCAAACTTCCCCAGGGGCACCCGTTGCATCCACGCCCCTTCGGCCCACCCCTGGCCACTTTCGCTGGCCGCGCCCCGCGAGGAGCTTCGAAATGGCCATCCGAGGCCTTGCATCCTTGTCGTGCGTCCTCGTGATGCGTGTCGACTCTGTGTTCGCCGGGCAGCCTCGCCGAATACTTGTTTTGGAATTTAAAAAACTTGTATTTTGGTTCAAACAATTGATATTTGAAATCGAGAAACTGGTATTTGAATTCAGAGATGTGGTTTTTGACTTGAAAAACCAGGTTTCGAATTCAAGAAAAAGGCCATCGGTGCCCCTGGACGCAGTTGTTGCTCCCTCCCTGGGCCGATCGCCCCCCGTCGGCGCCGCCCAGCGAGGGCGTCAGGGGATCGGACCGCGCCCCGCGCCTCGAGAGGGCCGTCTCGGGGCCCGTGTGCTGCTAAGGGTCGGCCAAGCCGCCCCCCGGCATGCGACGTCCTGGTTCTTTGAGCACGCGGCCCCCGAAGTCCCGACCTACTCTCGGGGGGAAACAAACCTACCTCGCTTTTGACCACCCTCGCTTCCAAGCGATACCAAACGATGCCAAATTGCGGCCTGTACTGGTCAGGCCGCTTGACGAGGAGGCGCGTGGTATGGCTTGGTTTTGCCTGGAAGCGAAAGCGGGGTAGGTAATTCACGCTCTGATACTCGACTGGTTGCAGTCCGCCCAGCGCTCCGCTGGGCCGTCTCGGGGCCCTCGCGGGCTCGAGGTGTTGCCCCCTCTGGGGTCCTGTTTTCTACCACCACCACCACCACCACCAGAAGTTGGAGGGGGAAGGAGGAGGAGGATGAAGATGAGGATGAGGAGGAGGAGGACGAGGAGGAGGAGGAGGAGTAGGAGGAGGAGCAGGAGGAGGAGGAGGACCCCTATCCCCCTCCTACTTATGGTGGTGGCGGTGGAAAACAAGCCCACCACTGCCCCGTCCGGGGGCCTGGGACTCCTCTCTACGTAGGCCTCCTAGTTGGGGTCCGAGTAAATGGGGTCGGAGGATCCTGCCGCATCGCCGATGCATCGGCGATGCGGCTCGATGTACGTAGAGCCCGTGTTTCCCCACGCCGACATCGCCGATGCATCGTCGACGTTGCCGATGCACCGCCGATGCATCGCCGATACATCTAGGAGGCCTCTATTCTTGTCGCCGGAGAGTCACGACGTGATGTTCGTGTTCGTTCTCTGCACCCTGGGGGGCTTCTGCGGTGCCCCGGGGCGGCCAGACGCCGATCGATTGTGGGACGAGGCAAGCCGAGAATTGCGACTATCATCATTTTTATTTCCGTGCTCGAGCTTCCGCCGCACTGGGCCGCTCGTCAAGAGCTCGAGGAACACGGGTTGCGGTCGCACGATGGATGCATTGTGTTATCTGCGTGCTGCTCACGTGGCAGCCTCTTTCAAATGATCAGGGCGACAAGAAGGTCCTGGGGAAGGGGTCCAGACCTCTAGGAAACCTCCTAAGGGTCCTTTCAGGAGCGTCTTGGTGCTGCCCCCACCTGCAGAAGCAGTACAATTCCGCGTTCCTACCAGCGCCTCCTAGAGGTCACCTGGAGCGCCCCTAAACCGCTCCCAAACCGCCGCCGTCCACGACGATGGAGGTCGCGTTGCTTTAGCAGCCCGTTGCGCAGTCACACAGGACCATGAAGACGGGTAGCTGTCCAAGAACGGTTCCCCGTGCATCCTTGCCTCCTGGTCCATCATGACTCTTGGCCATGGGCCCGTGGGCTTCAGCTCTGGCTTCAATCTGAGCGTCCAGGGGTACACTGCGCATCCTCGTGATCATGTCGAAAGGGAGGAGAAAACACCCGGACCCGACAATTGGCGTTCACTACACTGCCTTCGGCGTTCACTGAGCGGCCCTGCCCTGTTCGATTCCTTCTTCGGGTGCGTTTGCCAAACGGCTTCGCTCGTCGGTGTGATTCTTAATGTAGTGCGACGAGATCTATGCATATCCACTGCTCCTGGCCAGGCCCATCCTGGGCCCAGGAGCTCTATAATGGGGGGGGGATGTTCTGCCCTCTACTGTCGCACTGCAGCTCGCCCGATCGCTCCCCCGTCCGCGGCCCGAGGCGTGGCTGCGGCGGCTGGCCGCGGCGGCGGGCACCGCGGAGCTCGGCACCCGCGGCTTCACGGCGGCACCCCCGGGGGCGGCGCAACCGGGCCACGATCTGGTCTCCCTTTCAGGGCTCATCTCGATTCCTCCGTTTCGGTTCGATTCGATTTCGATGGTCTCTGATTCCGGTCCGAGTCGGCATCGGATTCCGATTTGGATCTCGGAGCCCTCAATGGAGGCCTACCTGCCTGCCGATTTCTGCGGATGCGAGGTTTCCCGACCTGGCTGCCGATTTCCGCCGATCCGATGCATTTCGATCGCCGACTCGACGGATCGATTCGATTCTGGGCTCTCCTGCCCTCTGCCGTGCAAGGCCCCTCACATTGGACAGCGTCAGCGGGGTACGGTAGGTTCGTATCGTGTCGACGCGGCTGCGACCCCAGCGCGGGCGTTCCATCACCATCACCAAGCCGCCGATCGTTCGATTGCCTGTCCACGTGCTCTTCTCGCTGATCTCTCTGCTCTGACGCCATGCTGCCCGTCTGAACTGACCCGGACCGCATTGTGTCGCCTCTTGCAGGCGAGAGATCAGCGAGAAGAGCACGTGGACAGGCAACAGTGGTGCCTGTGGAGATCACCGGGCGCGGGCGTTCGAGACTGCGCAAGGCGGAGCCATCGCCAAGCCGCCGAATCGTTCAAGCTTCGCCGATCTGCGCGGTTATCGGAGGCCAACGCCCAAGAGTCGTCGCGGAACGAGTCTGTCTCGTGTCAGCTCGACGCACCTTGTCCCCCGCGTGCCAGCACGCTCGGGAGGAGGGGGAGGAGGAGGAGGAGGGGGAGGAGGAGGAGGAGGAGGGGAGGAGGAGAGAGGAGGAGGAGGAGGAGGAGGAGGAGGAGGAGGAGGAGGAGGAGAGGAGGAGGAGGGGGGAGGAGGAGGAGGAGGGGGAGGAGGAGGAGGGGAGGAGGAGGAGGAGGAGGAGGAGGAGGAGGAGGAGGAGAGGAGGAGGAGGAGGACGAGGACGAGGAGAAGGAGGATGACGGGGAGGCGGAGGAGGAGGAGAAGGAGGGGGAGGCGGAGGAGGTGCATGGTCGGCGTCGTCCGACCAAAACGGGTTGTCGTGTTCGGCGTATCGAGAAGTTGACCTTCAGACCGCGCCAGTTGACCTCCAGACCGCTCAATCGGGCCAGCCATGCCGCTCGTTCGGGTCTACCCGTCCGCTCGCCCGTTTACGTTCGCCAGCCACCGCAAGTGAGAGAACCCCCTCGAGGGGGGTACCGTCGAAGTCGAAGAGGGCGGGATTCGCCGTTTCTGGGTATACATGTTGAATGACACGCGCGCAGATAATAGCGGGGAGTCTCAGCATGACTGTTGCCGCTGTTGTGTGTGGAGGGGCCCGATGTGTGCTCAACCCCGAAAAGCTTGAGCATGAGCCTCGCTTTCGAAGATACTGCTGCCAGCGCCTAGGCGTGAGCGGATCAGAAGATAGAGGGGGTTTACAGAAACAATTGTTCAGTAACCGGCGCTCGACAGCAACCAGAAGCGGCAGGTCCGACTTGGCCAGAGGCTGGCCTGCCAGCCTGCCGGTCTGCTTGCCTTCCTTTCCCTCCCTCGTCCTGGTCCTCGCACACCTCCTCCTCGTACGCTGTTGTGTGTGGAGGGGCCCGATGTGTGCTCAACCCCGAAAAGCTTGAGCATGAGCCTCGCTTTCGAAGATACTGCTGCCAGCGCCTAGGCGTGAGCGGATCAGAAGATAGAGGGGGTTTACGGAAACAACTGTTCAGTAACCCGCGCTCGACAGCAACCAGAAGCGGCAGGTCCGACCTGGCCAGAGGCTGGCCTGCCAGCCTGCCGGTCTGCTTGCCTTCCTTTCCCTCCCTCGTCCTGGTCCTCGCACGTCCTCCTCCTCGTACGTCCTCCTCCCTTCCTCCCTCGCACGTCCTCGCACGTCCTCCTACGTCCTCCTACTTCCTCCTGCGTCCTCCTCCTCCTCCTCCTCCTCCTCCTCCTCCTCCTCCTCCACGTACGCTCTCCTTCCTTCCCCTCCCTCCCTCGTACGTCCTCCTCCTCCTCGTCGCTCCAGGCTGTCGTCGCCGGGCCGCCCCGCCGACAAGTCCGATGCCTGGCACGCCGGGCGCCCACGCGGCGTGCCGGAGCCGCCGGACAGGCTGCGCGCCGGCGCCCTCCGCGCGGACGCGCGCGGCATCGGGGGCCGGCAGGGCGGGCGGCGCGGAGCTGTGGGCCCCGCTCGCAGCCGCCGAGGGCGGTGCCTTGGGCGCGACGACGACGCCGACGACGACGACGACCACGACGACGACGACGACCATGACCACGACGAAGACGTCGACGACGACGACGACGACAGCGTGAGGCCTGCGAGCCGAGTCGGCGCGAGGCGGGGCGGCGGCGTCCTCCGCGGGGTCGCGGCGCTCGATCGGGTGATGGGGCGGCGGCAGGCGCAGCAACCGCAGGACAGGGCACGGACGCGGAGGTGGAAAAGAACCGTGACCAGGCGGCGGCGGCGGCGGCGGCGGCTGGCGCAGCAGCGGGCTCGCCTGCGCTCGCGTCGCCGTAGCCGGTCGAGGGGTGAACCGACCACGGAGCAGTGGTCCGCGTGGCGGCAAAGGGCTGGCCCAGGCCACCTGGGCAGGGGCAAAGGCGCCTTGGACATCGACCTCCTGGTGCTGGGCCGTGCGCCGACGGCTGCGGAGGCGCGGGTGCTCGGCGGCCGGGTGGCGAGCGCCTGGCAGTATTACATCATGTGTTTTTTGTGTAGTTGCAGTGTGCTGCGTGTTCCGGCAGAGTCTTGGCAAGAGCACGACCTCGGTGCCGCGGTGCCCGTCGGGCCCTCGCGCGTGGCGAGCCCATATTGCTATCGCCCCATCTGGGAGCCGCGGGCCACGGTGGCGGAGGGCGATGTGGGAATCTGAGAGACGCTCTCGCCGGGTGCCCCCGCAGGACCTTTGGGCGCCACGTCATGAACGAGGGGGCGCTGTGTTGATAAATCCCGCGCGGGCACGACGGCTGCCAGGAGGTCCTCCGCCCAAAGGGTACCTGCTGGGACCTGATTTCGGCCTTCGCTCCGGCCGGCAGATCGCCCGGGGCGAACCAAGAGCCGCAGGCTTAAAAGTTGGCGCGTCAATCGAAGAAGAAAACGCCAAAAACGTGAACTTGAAACCGATTCAAGAAAACCAACCATTATGCAGTGCGCGCTGAGATGCGCGCGTGCGCTGTAGCGCCAACCCGCACGACAGGGGGTAAGGAGGATGCGGGGGAGGAGGAAGAGGAGGAGGAGGAGGAGGAAGAAGAGGAAGAGGAGGAGTGGGAGGAGGAGGAGGAGGAGGAGGAGGAGGAGGTGGTGGAGGTGGAGGAAGAGGGAGGAGGGAAGAACGTCGCATTCGAGTATCAACATTTTCGTGGCGTGACGTCTAGTTGTCCGCAGCAGATCCTCACGTACATGCTCCTGCGACCAGCGCTGCGTTGCACGCGGATGTTGTGGTGTAGACACGCGCCGCGGCGTGCACAGGCGCTGCGGTGCACGCAAGCACTGTGGTGTACACAGGCGCTGTGCTGCACATGGTAGTTGCGGTGTACGCATGTACACTGGCGATGTAGTGCACGCAAGCACTGTGGTGTACACAGGCGCTGCGTTGCACACGGTTGTTGCGGTGTACGCAAGCGCTGTGGTATGCACGCGCGCGCTGTGTTGC
Source organism: Prorocentrum cordatum (assembly GCA_963575745.1). NCBI lineage: Eukaryota > Dinophyceae > Prorocentrales > Prorocentraceae > Prorocentrum > Prorocentrum cordatum. The sequence continues at coordinate 222,748 of CAUYUJ010015257.1, forward strand.
ACGCGAGCGCCGCGGCGTACACAGGCGCAGTGGGGCAGATCGCCACCTACATGCTGCTCGCATCGTCGTCGTCGTCTTTTGTCGCTCGTCGCTCGTCGCGTCGCGCGCGCGGGCGCGGCTGCGGTGCCGAAACCACACGGCGGGCGGGGCGTTACGTCATACCCCCCTTCGCCCCCCCCCATGACGCCCGTCATCGCCGAACATAAATATACGTTCTCTTATCAGTATCATTCTTAATGTTCATCTGCATCATGTTCTTCTTATGTGTTAGTGTCTTTCTTTTTTCGTTTGTTATCATTGTTATTGTGTTTTGTTTCTTCTTCGTAGTATCATTATTACGTGTCTTCTTCATTGTTTCGAATTTCCAATCGAGGTGCCGAAACACTGGCCAGTTTGGTCTCAAGGGGGTTCGGGGCTTTCGGCCCGCTCGAAACTTGTGAAGATATTTCCGTCGTGCTCTTTTCCGCGACGCGAGGATGCTAGGTTCCTCTTTTGGGCTTGTTTTTTACCCCGTGCCGACAACGGTCGTTGCCGAAGGGGGGGGGGGGGCGATGGGGCTGGTAATGTCACGACTTGCGCCGGTGCCGTCTGGGGAATCAGCTACCCCTAGCAATTCCCGAACGGCGCCGGCGCGAATCGTGACGTCATTGTGGGGCGGAGGTGGCGGGGGGCATCCCCGCTAACGACCGTTATCGCGCATCGTAAGAACATGCGTTTCTGGCTCTCCCCCTCCGCCCTCCTCCTCTCCCCCCTCCATGGCTGGAGCCATAGGTCATCGGGGCCTTGATGAACGTCGGGGACGCCGACCGTGCGCACGGCTGGCTGCGGGAGATGGAGGCTGCCTGGGCTCATGATGGTAACAGTCAAGTGTCGACCAGACAGACCCAGGATTTCACCACACCCCAACCCAACCCGAAGGCTCCAATTTGCCCTCCATGTCCAGGTGGGGGGGGCGTCGAGGAACATTGCAAAACACATATGGAACTCGTACCCCCCCCAGCCCGAAATCCGGGTCTTCGGGTTGGGTTGGGACAGACTGGTAGGTAATCAGGAGTTGGATCAAATCGCTCCAGGATGTTCTGGAACGCTCTGGACTGGCCGCTGCGCCCCATGGATCCCCCAGAGCCGCGAAATCTCGGCGATCCCCTTTCGAGGAGGATCGATGAGATTTCGAGGCATTTTGAGGAGGATCGATGATCGAGCTTTCGAGGCATTTCGAGATGCTTCGCCCGAGGCTTTCGAGGAGGATCGATGATCGAGCTTTCGAGCATTTCTGTCGGGCAGGGGCTGGGGGCCCCAGGTGGTAACTCTGGGGGCCCAGGGCCTGCAGATGTGCATACACACCCACTGCACTCTGGCGTTTCGGGCCCCCTTTCCCCCGAAGCCCGAGGCGCAGTGGCTGTGGAAGAAAATCTGCCTCCCAGAGGCCAGACTCCTGTTCCAGACTCACCGCGCCTCGGCCTTGTGGCGCCCCTTCCTGGAGAGTCCGAGACGCAGTGGATATGCAACCGAGATGAGTCTTTGGTTTTGGTTCCCCCCCCCTATTCACTCGGCGGTGGATAGGACTGGTCCTATAACCTCTTCATCCTCCTCCTGCTCTCCCTCCTCCTTCCCCTCCTCCTGCTCCCCCTCCTGCTCCTCCTCGTCCTCATTCCGCTCCTTGTAGTCGCAAGCGTGGTCGTAGCTGTCGGCCTCGCTGTTGCGCGGCGGGTGCCGCGGGAACAGAGCACGAGCTATCCCCTTTTGGTGGGACCCCAGTCCGTGAGCAAGGCCAGCGACCAAATGTTTAGCAACCCCCTTTATGGGGGGGTCTAAAGTCTTTTATCACGGTTATGGATCAAACTTTTGCCCGCAGTGGAGGCCTCTCCTGCCGGGCTCCCCCCGCGGGGAGGCCTACCACGGGGAGCCCTCCGCGGGGGGTTCTGGGCACCTCTGTGTGGAGGTGTCCCGGGTACCTCGGGAGGGGGGGGGAATGCTTGGGCGGTGCTGCTGCGATCGGCACGGGTCGACTGCACATATAAGAGTGGCCCTTCGATCGATTGCCCTTGGGTGCTGGCCCAGGAGGACCCCCCGATCGCGGAGGAAGATGCGACATCAGCGGCTTGCGCGCCGGGTCTTGGCCTCCTCGCGCTTCCCCTGAAGCCGCGCACCAACGGCCTGTCTTGCCTGGGGTGACTCTTGCATGTAGCCGAACGGGGTTGCCAAGGGGATAAGGGGGGGATGATCTGTTCAGGGGCAACGGTTCTGGGGACAGGCTCAGTGGGAAACGCATCAACCACCAATCGCCCATGTTTGTCCTCGATAGAGGTCTGATAGCCCCACCCTGCGCAGGAACGTGTGGATTCGCTATCGGGTACCAACCGCCAACATATCGGTGATGCGTCGCCGATTCAGGGTCTATGCGTCGCACCTTAGCAGGTCCCCCTATCTTTGCCCCAAATCAGTGGATGCCAAGGTGAGTTGTCTCTGGCCTCACTTGGCACATACGTGGGTTCAAATGCCAGAGGCGGCTTCGGGAGCTCAGCGATTCGGGCTACGTAGGCCCCGTCCACAGCGGAGTCATCTGACCCCCCCAGCCACTTCTAAGCTAGGTTAGGTCAGGTATATCCAAAAATCTCCAATGTCTCCTGAACACCCCCCGCCCCGATCCAATCAGGACCAGGATAAACCGTTCCAGAGCGTTCTGGAAGCAGTTCTGCGTTTGGACACCGGCACGTTTTCTTGCGTGGACGGGGGGCGTGGGGAGGTTCGAAGAAAAAAACACCTGCACTAACATTAACTTTTGGCGCTCCGCGCGGCTTTCTTGGATCCGCGCTGGGCCCTCCCCGGCGGCGCCTCCGGCGCCCTCCCTGGCGCGCACGGCGCCGCCCCTGGCGCGGACCGCGCGCCAGGGAGGGGGGTCCAGCGCAGATGCAAGAAATCCGTGCGGAGCGCCAAAAGTTTACGTTTACGCAGCTGTTTCTTCTAGAGGCCTGAAAGGAGATCTAGACTTCCACGCAAGTCGGGACTCACTTGCACTCCTTTTCGGGCCAGCGCTGTCTGAAACACCAGTGGAGGGGGGGGGCACGCCATGAAAGTACACTCGCCGGAATCTAACTGCAGGCGCGCTTCTCTTTTTGGGCCGTCTCACGCCGTCGGAAGTAAGAAAAGATGAGAATGCGAAACTTTGTCAAACACCTATTTGTTTTGCCTCATGAGGCCCTCGTGTGGCTCCTCTTGGAGCCCTCTTGGGCCGTTTGGGGGGTAGTGCTGAGACAGTCTCGAGCCGTCTTGGAGCCCTCGAGGACTGTCAGAGCCTTCATGCGTGGTCTTAGAGCCCGCGTCCGGGAGCACTTCCGAAGCATGCACATGAGTCCACCGCCAGAATCGTTTGGCGGGACCTACCAGGACCCATTCCCTTCAGACTAGCCAGACGGGGCTGCGGGGGTGAGACTTGGCGAGGGGCAGCAATCTCGCACGCCGAAGAAGCTCGGGCGATCGCAAACATGGATTAAGGGGCGTGGATTGGCAACGGGTACCGTTTACATGAGAAATCGCGGATTTCCGCCGCCGAAGGAGGCAGCAATTTTGGGGAGGGCAGCTCCCCCGATCCATGGATTTGGCGACCGCGCGCCAAATCTCGGGCCGAACGAAAGGGGGGGATAGGAAAAGGGGGGGGTACGAAATCTGCTGCATGCAGCTGGTTTCAGCCCCGCAGCCTGACCCATTCCTCGATACATGGGCGCCTCCCAGCGCCGGGAGGCGCCAGAAAAATCAGCTACGGAAAAATTATTCTCAACCCCCCCTTTGCTATCCCCCCCTTTCGCCCGGCCGGAAGATCCATGGACCGCTAACCCATGTCTGCGCGCCCCCGAGAAGCCCCAAGGGGTCGGCGTCCTTGCTGGCTGGGCGTCTGGAGGGATCGGCCCCAGAGCTCGCTTGGGCAGACCCTCGGCCCGGGAGTAAGGCGGCCTTTCGGAGGCGCGCGCGGGCGGGCGGGCGGAGGGGACGTCGGCGCCCTGCTCTTCTGCTTCGTTCTCTTCTCCGTCGTTCCCTTCTTTTTGTATGTTCTTCTCCTCCTCCTCCTCCTTCTTCATCTTCCTCTTCTTCTTCCTCTTCCTCTTCTTTTCATTCTTTCGCATCCGTAGTTATTTCCCCATGTTTCTTCTCCTCCTTCCTCTCCGGATCCGCCCCGCGCTCCAGCCGCCCACTCGTTTCCCCCCTGGGTCGCCTGCCGCTCTGCTCCAGCCGGCCCTCTGCCTCTGCCCGCGGCCTCTGCCCGCGGCCGCCGTGGCTCAGGGCTTTTTGGCTTTGGCAGGCTCCCGAGTCCGCCGCCCCCTCGCTCCCACACGCTCTCTCACAGGGCTGGACCTGGTCGGTGTTTCCGGCGATCTTGTGGGCCGTTTTCGTTTCGACTTCGTTTTGCGGTAAAGGCGGATTCGAGCCATAAGCGAGGGAAAACGACAACAAAACACGAAAACGAAAAACACCGTTTAGGTTCAGCCCTGCTCTCTCACTCTCGTCCTCCTGCAAGTCGCAGGGAAGCCAGCCAGATTCTCCCATGGCCTCCGCGCTTGCTCAGGAGAAGGGCGTGCAGTGGACTCTGGATGCGATCGTAGACTTGTGGCACGTGGGCAGGCTGCAGATCGAAGACCTCCCCGAAGGCCAGACGTACAGCAACGAGGAGACGGCTACATGCAAGCACGTGGAGAGCATATTCAAGGACACCAGGGTGTTCCTTAGAGACACGCGCTTCTACGAGCGAGTGTGCAAGAGGTCTTCCGATGTGTTTACCAACCATCCCGTCTTAGTGATCGGGAACTGGCGCCAGGGTAAGTCCACATTGATAAACGCCCTTACGGATCCTGATGGCCTTTCGGACCAGGGTAAGGCAAAGACAGCTCGCCGCTCAAGAACTACCATGAAGATTGCCCTGTACCCTCTAGAAACCTGTGGGCCATTCAAAGTACTTCTAGCCGACTCACCTGGCCTGGACCCCGACACATCGCACGACATCATGCAAATGTACCGCGATACTCTGAGGGAGCGAGGGTACTGCCCCGATGTGCTCACCGATTTGATCGTCCTGGTGGTCGCAGGCACCTCGCAGGGAATCTCTTCTCTGGAGTCGGAGGTCTTCGCCAACTGGATCCGGGACGAGTACACGAAGGCGCGCGCCCAGTCGTGCGGCGGCTGCACCATCTTGCCGGTCATTACCCACGGCGACCACATCGACCAGGATCAGAGAAATGTACGGCTCGAATGAGTCGGAACTCGGGTTTGCCGACGTTTTTTGACGAGCGCGTCCTGGACGTTGACGGTCCAGTTTTCGTGGGATGTTTGCAGCGGGAGTTCGCGTCACATTTCAGATTGGGTCGCGTCATTTTAATGATGGCCCCGTCTGGCCAATCTGAGTCCCCCCATACCGAGTCTTACGTCTCCCCGACAGGAGGATCTGGAGGCGGACAAGAAAGTTGTCGAGGACCGCCTGAGGAAGATCACTGCCCAGGTCGCCTCGGGCAGCGCGGCGCACCGCAGCGCGCAGCATGGAGCCGCCGGTCATGGAGCGCAAGCCCTTCGCTGCGACGCCTCGGCGCACGTCAATGGAGCCGCTGGTGGTGGTCAACCCAGACGCCAAGCACCAGCGGTTGGGGAGGAGCATCGTAATGCTGTGCGAGACCATTGTGCGCGAGGTGAAATCCAGGAGCCAGTCACGGGAGTTCAAGGCTTCGGTCGCAAATCATGGGGGCCTGGTATACCCTCTAAATTCCGCCTTTACCGTCGATTCGCGTCTAATAGCGTCTGGAGTCGATGAGAGAGTGCCGATGTTGCGTCGGTTGGCGTCAGTTAGCATCGATTTAGCGTCGATGAGCGTCGATTAAGCGTCGACTGGCGTCGATTAGCAAGAGCCGACAAGATGGTATGGGAGGCTCCCATGAGCTGCATCCGAGCAAGGCGCAGTGGTCCGGGATGTTGACGAAAGACCTCCGCGAGGGCGTGGTGGATTTCCGAGCGCGCCACCCTCACGACGAGACGGAGACGCGGCTGTTCCATCGCACGGTGGCGGCCGTGCTGGCCACGTACGGCAAACGCTCGCCGAATATCGACACCGCGCTCCCCAACGCCAGTTGGCACTTGTTGGACGGTATTGAGCGCAAGCTGAGGCTGCAGGCGACAAACATATCCGTGCTGACGGCCTCGCGGAGTGGACTCCGCGGCCGCGACCTCGTGGATGCCGGGCAAAAGCGCGGCATGGGACGGACGCCCCGCGCAACACGCCATCCACGGGATCGCGCATCAATGTGACCGCGCCTCGGTGTCCAGACTGAGAGGGTATGGATATTGACGTGATCGTCGCTCCTGACCAGGGGCGAAGAGCATTGGCGGGATCGGCTCCTCGGCAAGATGGTGGGTGCACTGCCAGTCTCGCCCAGAGAAGTGTCCCCCCTCTTCTGGCCGACTGTGGTTGTCATTGGAGGCAGGCAGCTGTACAACTACCGCCTCAGCGTTGCGCGGCGCGCGATATTGTGGCTTGAAAAGGTGCGCTGAGTGGATGAGTCCGACGCTCCAGAGACAGCACGCGTCCTCTGCGTCAGTGGTCGCTCGGATCTCGCAAGGGCGTGGCGCACCCCGCAGAGCGAGGCGGCGTCGCACGCGCCTCCAGTTTGCACGCCCTGTCGGCGCGAAGGCCAGGGCGCCACCACAGTTTCGAAGGAGCTCTAGCTCTTTGGGCTCTGCACTCCAGTCGGCGGCGAGCCCGGGGGGGAAGCGAGAGGGGGCTGGGCCTCCTCGCGCGACGGCGGGGCTGCTCGGCCACCCTCGAGCTGTCTGAGAAGTCTTTCTGCCTTGCGGGACGGCCCCGGAAACCTGTCCAGAAGGCCCGAGGCCGTCCGAGCTTTCTGGGTCCTCCTCCTCCTCCTGCTCCTGCTCCTCCTCCTGCTCCTCCTCCTCCTCCTCGGCCCGCCCGCTCTGGATTTCCCCCCCCGGGGCTCGCCGCCGACCTGGGCGGTGACCACTGCCCCCGTCCGTCGGAGGCGCGCCGTGTCCAGCCGCAGGCGCTGCCCGGGAATTCTTGCTGGCGCGGGCGCTTCGTTTCCAGCCCCTGCCGCCCGCGCGGGCGAGCCTGCAATCCGAGGCGGGAATTTATACATGACCACCGCCTGGAGGGTCAGTTTTCGGAGCCTCGGCAGGCGGTGGATATGGACATATTCGGGCCCCCAGGGGCCGAAATATATCCAGATCCACCGCCCGCAGTGGCACCAGGACGTCGGTTCCCAGGCCGTGGATATGGATAAATCCCCGCCTCGCACTGAGTCGTGCGGCACGCCTGCGGTCACCGTGGCCAGCCGCCCGCCGTTGTCATTTTTTCGGCCCACCGGAATCGACCTGTTCTGCTCGGCACGATCGACGTGGGTTCGGGAAGGATGGGCACCAGGACCTACACGGCATGCCTGGTTCCTCTTGAGCAGGGCTCGTTGTCGGTTTCGCCGCGGACGTCGCCCATTCGAGACAGAAGGCCACCTGCTCAACAGCGGCCGCTGCCAGTTTGTGACAGCATTACTTGTTAGCCAACGCACCCATTTTTTCCGTACCCATTCCGGGCGGCCAAATCTGTTGTTTGGTCCCGCCCCAGGTTGCAGCGAGACCGCGCGCTCCGTCAACGCAGGCCGGACGCTCGAACGAAAAGTTCCCGAAGCCCGTCCGCCCCGCCCACCCCGTCCGGCCATGCTTGAGGCAATCGACCAGCACAGATTGTCGACAGGCAGTTAGCGGCCGCCGTGTGCAACTTGCCGGCTTCGCCTCTTCAGGCCCTCCTGGGGCGTTCCTCGGGCGCTTTTGGAAGCCCGAGCGACGGTCTTGGGGCCCTTCGCGGCTTGTCCCAGCAACTTGACCTCGCGCACATGCGCGCATGTGTGTCTAATGTTATCAGAACATGTTGTGGTTTCCACGTACTGTTCTTAGAACATTTCTGGCCTGGACTGTCTTGTTTTAAAATACCGGGTTTGTTTTCTAAGAACATCCCGTTTGTGTTTAGGACATTGCTGGATTCTGAAAACATGTCGTGGTAGGCCTATTAAGATGCCGGGACGGTCGGCCCCTGCTCAAAAACAAGCATGGTCCTGTGCCACCCGCAGGAGCGCAGCGCGCGAAGTCAGGTGACTTGGCTGGCTGTTCGAGGAAGGCTCGGTGCCGCGCGACCCACCCCTTAGGATGCAACTCCTGGGAGGTTGAATTCGGCATCGGCGCCGGTACCTCCGTGTTGCCCGCTCGATCTGGCGCACTCCCACGTAATCTGGCCCAGTCGTGCTTCATTTGACCGATTTTTGTCATACCTATATATACATATATATATATATATATATATGCATATCGAGATGTTTTTTGTTCAACGAATCCTGTTCAGCAGCCCCCAAATCTGGCCCAATAGTTTACTGGAACTTGTGGGTCAGGTGGGGGAGACACACAGACACAGATAGTCGCCGACCCCCAGGAAGATATTGTTTTTATGGGAAGTTGGGTGAAACAACGAAGCTCCAAAAAGCATGGGAAAATAGCGGGAGTCCTGGGAGTGTTGTCTATTTGTGTGTGTGTGTTTTTGGACCCATTCGATTCGCCGAGCGCGTTCCGCTACTCGCAAAGTGCCCCTTGACAGACGCCAGAAACATCCGTGTCGTCCTCTATGCAATGGATCGTAAATCCCACGCTCCCACGCGGCGGATCCAGGCCATTTGGGAGCAGTCACTGTGCGAGCAGTGCAGCGCGCATGTCCATCAACGAGGACCTCCGAGGGGTTGCTTCCTGGCCGCCCCTCGCCGACAGGCCAGCGGCGTCCAGCCCGACGTCGTCAGCTACACCGCCGTGGTGCAGGCGCACCTCAAGGCGCCGCGCGGGCGCGGCGGGGGACCGGGGCAGCCCCCCCTCGAGGCGGCTGCGGGGCTCGCGCCTCCGGGCGAGCCAGTGCGGACCGTGCGCCCGCCCCTCTGCGCGCCGCCTGCTCGCTCCTCCCTGCCCTCCAGCTCCAGAGCTCCAGGAACAGAGCACGTCACCAGCAGAAACCTTGGCGCTCCGCGCGGGCGTCCTGGATCCGCGCTGGGCCCTCCCTGGCGGCGCCCCTGGCGCCGCCCCTGGCGCGCTCCGCGGCCCAACGCAGATCCAAGAAATCCGCGCGGAGCGCTTAAAATTCATGTTAATGGCATCTTGTTTCTTCTTCTAAAAGTCCCTCCCTATCCTGAGTGTTCCCTATTCCCTCATCCCTCGTAACTTCTTCCGCAGCCGCCTGCTCATGTCTGTGCTCTGCACTGGGCCCAGAGTGGCGGTGCCAACGCTCGCGGGCGCCATCTGCCAGGGCATCGGCCCCACTGCAGCCGAGCCCGCTGCCATTCGCGGAGGCACCGTGTAGCAGCAGTGCAGCAGAGCCTCCTCCCTCCCTTTCTTCCTCCTCCCTCCTCGTTCTCCTCCCGGTGGCCACCTGGGCGCTCAGAGCGACAGCCCTCCTGTGGACTCCCTCTTGCCAGACCTTCCAGCCGAAGTTCGATCGAAAATCGACCCCTGCCCTCTTCACCCCCTTGGGTCGCGATTCGTTGCCCTCCTTTGTCCCCCTCAGGAGCAGGAGAATGAGGAGGCGGAGGAGGAGGAGGAGGAGGAGGCGGAAACGGGGGAGGAGGAGGAGGAAGAGGAGGAGGAGGCTGAGGCGGAGGAGGAGGCGGAGGAGGAGGAGGAGGAGGAGGACTATTCCCCTCGAGGAGTGCGTCCTGACACGAGTTTCGAGGGGGATCCAGCCGCTGCGTCGGGACACCTCCCAGGGATTATTTTTTCTTGTATGTGGAGCGTCCATCATTCACGAGGGGAAGAAACACAGACACAATTCATCGTCGACTCCCAGGAAAATATTTGAAATTATAGGAACTGGGGGGAGGACGAAAACCCAGAAGATGTGGAAAACTATACGGAATCCTGGGATGTGTGTCTATTTATTTGCGTGTCCCAGGGCCCCTGTAAACATCACTCGAAGTCGAACGCAAGTTTTCCCACGACGTGGTGACGCTAGGGGCCCCCGAGTCCAAGGTCGACGCCGACGCTGGCGACTGCTACTGTTCGCGGGGCCCCGCGGGCCGCCCTGCGCGCGTCCGCCAACACCGAGCATCGGGGGCGATGGGGGCCGGATCCGAGCTTGCGTCTGCTCTCGAGGAGGGGCGAAGGGCCTCCGTCTTCGAGCTTCGTCCCCTCCCTCCCCCCCAACTTGCGTTTGATTTCGAGGAGGGGCTTCGAGCTTCGACCCTCCCTCCCCGCCGCACGCTCCGAGCGGCAGAGGCGCGGTGCGCAGGCGAGGGCGCGGCGAAGGCGTGGGGCGGAGCGGCCCTCGAGGGCGGCCGCGGGCTGGGGGGCAGCCCTGCCGGGAGTTTTCTCATTCTCGGCACGAACGACATGGGTACGGAAAGAATGGGTACGACGCCCAACAGCAGTTCCTGTTCATCTTGAACAGGACTCGCTGTCCGCGCCGCCGCCGCCTGTGTCCATTTGAGACAGAGGGCCGCTTGCCCAACAGCGGCCGTTGTTGGTTTTTGACAACATTTGTTGTTGGGCATTGGACCCATTTTTTCCATACCCATTTCGGGCGTCCAAGCTTTCAACATCGGGGAAACGCGAGACACCTGGTTGCGTCGGAATCCGCGTTCGCCGACGCTCTTTGACGAGCGCGTCACGGATCTTTGACGGCCCAGGTTTCTATGGGATGTCTGCAGCGGGAGGTCGTATGAACTTTCAGGGTGGGTCTCGTCATGTCCACGGTGGCCCGGTCAGGCCAACCTGAGTCCCCCGCACCCGAGCCTTCCGTCTGCCCGGACATACCATTTCGCTAGAGGGCAGAATCTCTTTCACGGGGGGGGTCGGGGGGAGGCGTCTCACCAGCCTGGCGGGCTGGTCCGGCAGCGCTCACTGAGGCGCAGAACGGCGACTCACCACGGGGTTCTGGCACTCACTGGGATCGGGTGGCGCGGCCCAGAATGTGCTGGCAGCGCTCACCGTGGTGTTGGGGCTCGATTTGGTCCAGAAGCGTGGCTCGATCTGGTGTTGTGGCTCGGCTTGGTCCAGAGAGGAGGCTCTTTAGTTGCAGTCCTCCCAAGCTTAGAACTGAGACTCTTGTTGGTGTTCTGGTCTGATTTCCTTTCACCAGAATCTCTGCACGGGGGTCCCAGGGGAGGTGTCTCACTGGTCCGGCCGCGGGGTCCACGCTGCCGGGGCGCTGCTGGCTTGCCTGGGGCTTGAAACCCATGTTGCGTTTTTCGCATGTTCTTATAGATTATCGATGATGATGATGATGATGATGATGATGATGATGATGATGATGATGGTGATGATGAGGAGGAGGAGAAGGAGGGGGATGATGATGAGGGTTGTGAGGATGATGATGATGCTGACGATAATGACGATGATGATGACGATGTGGATAATGATGATAATTGTGCTGACGATGAGGATGATGCTGTTGATGCTGATGGTCATGATGCTGATGATGCTGATGATGATCAGTATGATGATGATGACGCGGATGGTGACGATGTTGATGATGATAGTGATGCTGCTGCGTATGATGATGATAGCGCGGCTCAGGCTGATGATGATCGTTATGATGATGGGCATGTTGATGCTGATGATGATGGTTATGCTGATGTTGATTATGATGATGATGCTGAGGTTGATGTGATTGCTGCTGATGATGACGGTGGTGCTGGCGATGATGCTGATGCTTTTGATGATTATGATGATGACTATGATGATGACAATGAAGATGATGATGCTGCTGATCATCACGAATGCTAATGCTGCTGATGATAAATGCCTATGGTGATGTTGATGATGTTGATGGTGATAATGGTAATGATGCTGCTGATAATGACGACGGTGATGATGATGATGCTTATGCGGCGGGTGATGATGACGATGTTGATGATGCTGACGACGTGGATGATGATGTTGATGCTGCTGATTTTGATGATGATGATGACCGTGGTGATGCGGCTGAGCCTGATGATGACTTTCTGGCGATAATGATGACGATGATGATGATGCTAATGATGATGATGATGATGATGATGATGATGATGATGATGATGATGATACTGAATCTGCTGATGATGCTGCTGATGATGATGATGCTCATCATGATGATGCTGCTGATGATGGTGTTGTTGATAATGCTCGGGATGATGTTGAAGATGATGCCGACGCTGGTGATGAGGGTGGTGATGATGATGACCTCGATGCTGATGCTGATGATGATGCTGTTGATGATGCTGATGATGATGCTGATGATGATGATGATGGTTATGCTGCAGATGATGATGCGGCTGATTCCGACGATGACGATGCTGATGCTGGTGCGAATGCTGCTGATGATGAAGCTGATGATGCAGATGATGCAGATGATGATGCTGCTGATGATGCTGATGATGATGATAATGATGATTATGATGATGATGATGATGATGATGATGATGATGATGATGATGATGATGATGATGATGATGCTGATGCTGATGCTGATGCTGATGCTGATGCTGATGCTGATGCTGATGCTGATGTTGTTGTTGATGATGCTGATGGTGATAAGGAATCTCGAATGGACCGCCTTGGGGCTGTCTTAGCCGCCTGTGAGGCAGTCGTTGGGGTCTCTTGGGGCCATCCTTGGCCATGTTGGGGCCCTCTCACGCCGGCTTGGGGCTCTCTCGGGCTGACTTGTGGCTCGCTTGGCCGTATGGTGGGTGTCTGGGGTCCGTCGTGGGGCCGTCTTGATTGACGCCGTCTCGGGTCGTCGAAGGGCCTTTCTAGGCTGTCTTGGGTCGCACGGGAAGCTTTTTGGGGTCTTTTGGGGCCGCCTTGGATGCCTCAAGGATAATCGTGGTGTCCTCTTGGGCTGTCTTGAGCTGGCGGCAGCACAGAAAGGCGAGAATGCTAGCACCATTGAAAAACCCTAGGGGGATCGATGACTTTGCCTGAATTGGACCCACTTGGACCGTCTTGTGGCCATGGCCCACGTGGAGGCATCTTGGGCCGTCTTGAGTTAATATTTGGCCGACTTGGGGCCATCTTGGGCCATCTTCGAGGCATCGTGAGCATGCAACAGTCTGTGAGGAGAGATTGTTGTTTCTTCGGACCCTGTTGGAAGTCCTCTTGTGGCCACGGCTCTCTTGGAGGCACCTTGGGCCGTCTTGAGTCAATGTTTGGCCGCCTTGAGACCATCTTAGGCCGTCTTCGAGGCATGTTGAGCACGCAACAGTCTGTCAGTTAGGGGGGGGCGGCCCTTCATTTCTCAAATCCTAAGATAGGGTTCTTGCTATTACTCAGACCGCGTTGACTCCTCTTCCTCCTTGCTCCGCATTCTCCTTTTTTCATCCTTACTGATGATCAGACTCACTCATACTCAGACTCACTCATACTTAGACTCACTCTTCCTCTGACTCAGTCACGCCGCTTTATCATTCAGGTTCGCTCATGCTCAGCATCTCTCATGCTCAGACTTGCTCACACTCAGACTCAATCATCACTCAGCCTCCTCTTACGTACTCACTCGTACCCAGCTATGTTCACACTCATTGACGCTCAGACTCACTCACCACGCACGCACACAGGCACACACAGACATATACAAAAACATACACACACATACTCTGTACAGTCTCTCATCACACGTGATACCCAGACACTCTCTGCACACTTACTCATCATTCTGACTCACTCATACTCATGCTCACTTTTCCTCACGCAGATTTTGTTATATCACTTCCTCACTCAGACTCACTCATGCTCAGCATCGCTCACGCACACAGGCTGTGAGGATGCCTCATGGGATGACGCCGGTTTCAGCACCCCCGAAGGGGAGCGCTTGGAGGGTACCTCTGGGCCCGCTCGCGCCCAGATGTTGGGGATGACTCTGACGGGTCGCTCCTACCTGCCAGCACCTTCTATGTCTTCTGAACATGCCTGCGAGGATGTCTCGGGCGAGGCGCTGGTCTCAGCACCCCCGACGGGGGAGCGCCGGCGCCAATAATTGAGGAGGTGCTTTAGAGAACCGTCCGCGCCCAGATGGCGGGAATGTCTCGGGCAGCGTGCCTGTCTGCAGGCTCGGCATCCTCTGCTTTGCTGGCAGACTGAGGCTAGCGCAGGCGAGGCGCTGGTCTGAGCACCCCAAGGGGGGGAGCCGCGAGGGGGTATTTCGCGGTCCCGTTCGTGCCCAGATTGTGGGGATGCCTCCGGCAGTTTGCCCGTTTCGGCGTCCCTGATTCTTAGGCTTACGCCACACCGCCGACCCCTTGTTTATGCCAATCTGGGGGTAGTAGAAGCTGCGAAGGGGTGAAAAGGCGAGTGATATTTGTTTGGTGTCTGTTCGCCGCCACCGCCAGAGGGTCTCGGGCAGTTCCGCGGGGGGGTCCGAGCGGACGGCGACACCGCGAGTTTTGGAGCCACTTGGGGGCCGTTTCGGAGCCTCTGGGGTGCTTCTTGGGGGTTCCTTGGGGCGTCTGGGCGGCCTCGTGAGGGCCTCTGGGGGCCTCTTGGGGCACTCTTGGGGCCCCCTGGGGCTCCTGGGGGCAGAAAGCTAGAGTTTCAACATGTTTGGTCGCCCTCTTGGGCCCCTCTTGGTGCCGTCTTGGAGCCCTCTTGGGCCGTCTTGGGGACCTCTTGGGCCGTGTTGGGGCCGTCTTGGGCCGTCTGGAGGCCGTCTTGGGGGCCTCTTGGGCCATCTTGGGGCTATCTTTGGGGCCTCTTTGCCCGTCTTGGAGCGTCGGGAAGCCGGAAAGGCGGAAAAGCAAAAAACATCGGAAAACATTATGGAAAATCAACAATTTTAGATTCTTGGGGCCCTCTTGGGAGGCTTGTTTGGGACCTCGGGGGCCGTCTTGGAGACCTCTTGGCCCGTCTTGGGGCCATTGGGCGTCTTGGAGCGGTCGTTTGGCGTCTCGGGGCCTTCGTGGGCCGTCTTGGAGGCCTCTTGGGGGCTTCTTGGCCCGTCTTGAGGCCCTCTTGGGCTCGGAAAAGCCCCGTGAACCGCTCGTCCCGGCCGTGCTGCGCTCGTCCCGGACCCCCCCCCCCCTCCAAATCGGCCCTCTTGGGCCGTCTTGGGGACCTCTTGGGCCGTGTTGGGGCCGTCTTGGGCCGTCTGGAGGCCGTCTTGGGGGCCTCTTGGGCCATCTTGGGGCTATCTTTGGGGCCTCTTTGCCCGTCTTGGAGCGTCGGGAAGCCGGAAAGGCGGAAAAGCAAAAAACATAGAAAAACACTATGGAAAATCAACAATGTTAGACTCTTGGGGCCCTCTTGGGAGGCTTGTTTGGGACCTCGGGGGCCGTCTTGGAGACCTCTTGGCCCGTCTTGGGGCCATCTTGGGCGTCTTGGAGCGGTCGTTTGGCGTCTCGGGGCCTTCGTGGGCCGTCTTGGAGGCCTCTTGGGGGCTTCTTGGCCCGTCTTGAGGCCCTCTTGGGCCCGGAAAAGCCCCGTGAACCGCTCGTCCCGGCCGTGCTGCGCTCGTCCCGGACCCCCCCGCTCGTGCCGGACCCCCCCCCCCCCTCCAAATCGACCGGACCGGGCTCCCGGGGGAGGGGTTTGGGGAGGGGGAAGCATCTCACACGCCGATGATCCCCAAGGGGTCGGCGGATTCTTCCCGTCGGATTCCTGCCAGTGGGGCCTTCGGTGGAGCCCCCTGTGGGGCCACGGGTGACGGGTGTGCCGAAATGGGGGCGGTCACGCATATGGTTCCTGCCATTGGGGCTTTCTGTCGGGTCTATCGGTCAGTCGGTGTTCTGTAGCCGATCTCTTGGGTTTAGCCTCGGTTCGAGCTACTGCTGTGCAGGATCTCACACGCCGATGACCCAGGGGGTCGGCGGATTCTTCTGCGTTCCAGCATTTGATCATTCAGACCCAGACTCATTCACACTCATACCCACTCACTCACTCAGTCTCGCTCACACTCAGGCCCCTGGACCCTCATATTCATTCATCTTCAGACTCGTTATTCTTCATACTCATTCATACTTAAACTCATACTCATCAGCCTCATACTCAGACTCACGCATACTCAGACGTTTTCACACTCAGATTCGTATTCACTCTTACGCATAACTCGACCCACTCGTAGTCAGACTCGCTCATACTTGATCCCACTCACACTCAGACTCAAGCATGCCCAGGCTCACTCACACTCAGACTCACTCACGCTCAGATCACATACATTGACCTTCACTCACAGTCTTTCACTTTTTGGTGGTCCATTGCTCCTTCGCTTCTCCACTTGTGCTTCTCTCATCTCTCTTGAAAGATGCCCAGAGGCGTAAGAAGCCGCTACAGTCGTCGCTGCCGCCGTCGTTGCCGCGCCCGTCGTCTACGCTAACTCGCCCTCGCACCCAGATGCTCACGGACGGAGTTCCCCAGCGATGCGTGACAGGAGCATGATATGCACAAGTGGAGATCTCCGCGTCGAGTATGCAGATTGCAGACGAAATCAGGAGTGGAAACACACACACACACAGACACAATGAATCGTCGATTCCCCAGAAAGTATGGGAAAATATGGGACGTGGGGGGGAAACAAAAACCCAGAACATGTAGGAACATATTGGGAATCCTGTTATTTGCGTGTATCCATTCGTGTGTCCCGGGAACCCTTCACAAGAGCCTCACCAGGCAGACCTGGGCATTCTTCCACGCCTCCGCGTGCCAGGGGGGGCACGCCGGCGGACATCAGGAGGCCTCCGGCCCACCCCGCCGCCGTGCTCGGGGGCTGTGGCTCGGAGGCGTCTTGGCTGCACAGGAGGGTCCCTCGGGGAGCCTCTCTGGGGCCTCTTGCAGGGGTCTTGGGGGCTCCTCCTCCTCCTCCTCCTCCTCCTCCTCCTCCTCCTTCTCCTCCTCCTCCCCCTCCTCCTCCTCCTCCTCCTCCTCCTCTTCCTCCTCCTCCTCCTCCTCCTCCTCCTCCTCCTCCTGGGAAGTCTCTGTGGGGCCTCTTGTGGCGTCTCGGGGTGCTGTTGAGGGGGAGGCCTCGGGAGCCTCTGGGGGCATCGTGGGGCCATCCTGCAGCGGAAGCCTCGAATTGGGCGTTCGGGCTCCCCCCCTTGGGGCCTCTTGGGGCCCCCTTGGGTGCCTCTTGGGCCCTCTTGGGGGCCTCTCCGGCCGTAGGGCCCTCTTGGGGTGTCTTGGGGCCCTTTCTGGGGGCCTCCTCGGCAGTCCTGGGCCGCTAGTGGGGGCTTGGGCTTCCTTGGAGCGTTGGAATATGAAAGTGATGGCGAGAAGGCTCAAACCTGTTAAACACTATCGGAGCATCAATGATCGTGGCCTCTTTGGGCCCTCTTGGGAGCACTCGTGGAGCCAGCTTTGGGACCCTCCTGGCTGCAAGAAGATACACGCGACACATCCCAAGAGCTCCCAGAAATTTCCAGGAGCGCCCAGGAAACACATGAGTTCGGGCCATTACGAATCTCGAATCTTGGCTGCAGCAACAGCAAAGCAGTGAGCCTTGGGGCAGTCCACTTCGTGCCAGATGCACGGTGGCGGACGGGACGGGACCCGTCCCGATCGAGAGTTTGTTGGCTCTTTCGATTGGGACATTCTCAGCATTTTGAAAATTGGTGGCACCCCTCACGCAGATCGCGACGTCAGGGTCCAACAAACAACAACTTGCTCTTTCATGTGATCACAAAGCCTTCACACACATGGTGGAATTCAGTGATTTTAAGCCCGATTGATCGGATATTAAAGCATCGCTTAGGACATCCTCCAAGAGTCGAGCCCCTTCTCAATACGAGTACTGGAGAATCAGGCACTTTCGCATGAGACATCCTCCCAACATGGAGTCCCGACGTACACACATAATATGCTCAACACAAACACACACGCACACGCACACACATAACACACCCACACAACACCCGCAACACACAGAACAAACACAGAGAACCCACACACACACACGCACACGCACACACACGAACACATCACACACACACAACACAGCCAATTCAAGCAACACATAACGCGTACACAGCACACCTAACAAACATAACACGCAGAACACATGGCTCACACAGAACTCACATAGCAAACACAACACACAACACACGCACACAAAACATACCACATATAACACACACACACACACCTTACGCACACACACACCAACACACACACACTCATTCTGCGCATGTGCTTGTGTGAGCCTGGGCACGCACGTGCCACTTGTATATTTATATCTACACACATTTGGATGCAATTCCTGGGATGTTGAATTCATCATCGGCGCCAGTACATCCGCGGTCAAAAACTTGCCCGGTCTGGCATAGTCCAGAGTAGTTCCGTGGAGTCCCGCCCAGTCTTAGTCATTCCGGCCTAATGTTGGGCTCACTTTCGGTTGAGCCGGCTTCATGGCCTCCTAATGGGGTTTAGATTCCTCACACGTTCTTGCGACGATTTCCTGGGAGTTGCCCCTTGTCGGTGATCGACGTTCGATACGTGCCCCTGCTGTTGACCCCTGGGCGCCAGGGGCAGTGGGGCGCAGGGCACAGATAGAACAAGCGTGGCTCCCAGGGCCGGGGTCGTATCCATGCCGGAGGTTGGGGCGTGAGCAGGGGTCGGCCACGCGCAGAGGGGGGTAAGGCGAGGGGGGAAGGCTTCTTAGAAGCACCCCTGGTTCTTAGAAGGCGCGGGCCTTCTCTGTACTTCTAAGAAGCAGCCCCCTTCTAAGAAGCCTTCCCCCCTCCCCGACCCCCCTGTGCGCGCCGCCAAAGGGTATGGGTAAGATGTCGATCGCCTGCCTTAGGACCCAGACCCTCGACGTCATGATTTTGTTCATTACGTGGATCCTAGAGGTCTCGAGGCATTCCCCGGGACCGACCTGTTTTTCCTCGTGCGCCGTCTGTTGGCGGCCCCGAGGCCCGGCAAGGGCCCCCATAGGCTGGACATCGCGAAAAGAACAACCGTATTGATTTCTCCGTGACTCGAGGGGGTCTGGGGACGCGCGACGTCGAGCCAGGGTGCCTTCTTTAGGACGCGCGACGTCTAGCAGCCAGGATGGCCGCAGGGGGGGAGGAGGGTGGAGGAGGAGGAGGAGGAGGAGGAGGAGGAGAAGTAAAAGGAGGAGGAGGAGGAGGACGGAGTGGTATGAGGACGGAGAAGGATAGATGATAGAGGATGCAGGATTTAGAGGATAGAGGATGCAGGATTCAGGATAGATGAGGATAGATGAGGATGGATGAGGATGGAGGAGGATGAAGGATGGAGGAGGATGAAGGAGGAAGAAGGACGGAGGAGGATGGAGGAGGATGAAGGACGGAGGAGGAGCAGGAGGAGGATGGAGGAGGAGGATGGAGGAGGTGGAGGAGAATGAGCAGCAGCCAGGACGCCCGCCTCGGCCGCCCGCGAGCGCGCGCGCGCCAGGCGGGGCGCGCGGCGGAGGCGGAGGCCCTGCTGCACCGCATGCGCGCGGAGGGCCCCCGCCCCAATGCGCTGAGCTACGGCCTCGTGCTCGGCGCCCTCGCCGAGAGGCCCCCTCCTCCTTCTTCTCCTCCTCCTCCATCCCCCTCCTCCTCCCTCCTCCCTCCTCCTCCTCCTCCTCCTCCTCCATCCTCCTCCCTCCTCATCCTCTTCCTCCTCTTCCTCCTCCCCCTCGCGCTCGGCGCCCTCGCCGAGAGGCCCCCTCGGCGGCGCCCTCGGCGCTCGGCCTCCCCCGGCGGCCTCCCGCTCGGACGTGCGCAAGTTTGTCTCTCCGAGCGCGTTCCACCATCGCAGGGTGCCTGCTCGCAGGCGTCCGAAAAACAGCATGCCTTCCCTTGTGCAGTGGACTGTGAATACCCCGCGGCGGATCCCGGCCATTTGCGAGTAGACATTTTTCGAGTAGTGGAGCGCGCTTGTCCCTTGTCGGCGAGGACCATCGGGGACCTCTTGGAGCCAATATTGATCGAAGACGAACAAATCGCCACGCACACAAACTTTTGTGGCGTTCCGCGCGGATCTCTCCGATCCATGCTGGCCCCCCCCCCTGGCGGCGCCTCCGCGCCGCCCCTGGCGCGCTACGCGCGCCAGGGAGGCGGGTCCAGCGCAGATCCAAGAAATCTGCGCGGAGCGCCACAAGTTTTATATTCATGCCGCTGTTTCTCTTCTTCGCGCTTCGTGGCGCCTCCTGGGCCTGTCGGGATCTCTGACGTCAGATATCCCTTTGGCCTCTTGAACCCTCTGGGCGGCGTCTGGGCGTCGTCCTCGCAGCTTGACCCTGGCCTCCAGGCCTCGTGCTGGGAGGCCTCGCCGTGAGGCCCCCGCTGCCGCAGAGCACCGACGGCGTCGTTGTCGGCGGCCGACGGCGGCGACGTTCGAACGCTCGGGAGTTGCTTGTTCCCAACCATCTTGTGGTGTTGGGTCCTCGTTTTGAAGAGACGGTGCCCCGCGTCTGTCCTTCCTTCATTCTTCCTCCCCCTCCTCCCTCCTCCCTCGTTCCGTGGCCCCATAGGGAGCTCCACCGAAGGCCCCAATGGCGGGGGGCGCAGGCGTCCGCCACACCCAGCACAACGCTTCGTGGCCCCATAGGGAGCTCCACCGAAGGTCCCAGTGGGGGGGGCGCATGCGTCCGCCACACCCAGCACAGCGTTTCGTTGCCCCATAGGAAGCCCCACCGAAGGCCCTAGTGGGGGGGGGGGCGCATGCGTCCGCCACACCCAGCACAGCGCTTCGTGGCCCCATAGGGAGCTCCACCGAAGGCCCGAGTGGGGGGGGCGCCTGCGTCCGCCACACCCAGCACGGCGCTTCTTGGCCCCATAGGGAGCTCCACCGAAGGCCCAGTGGGGGGGTGGGGGGCATGCGCGTCCGCCACGCCATGCACAGCGCTTCGTGGCCCAAAGGGGGGCTCCACCGAAGGACCGCAGTGGAGAGGGGCGCATGCGTCCGCCACACCCAGCACAACGCTTCGTCGCCCCATAGGGAGCTCCACCGAAGACCCCAGGGGGGGGGGGGCGCATGCGTCCGCCACACCCAGCACAGCGCTTCGTGGCCCCGTAGGAAGCTCCACCGAAGGCCCCAGTGGCGGGGGGCGCATGCGTCCGCCACACCCAGCACCGCGTTTCGTGGTCCCATAGGGAGCTCCACCGAAGGCCCCAGTGGCGGGGGGCGCATGCGTCCGCCACACCAAGCACAGCGCTTCGTCGCCCCATAGGGAGCTCCACCGAAGGTCCCAGTGGGGGGGGGGGGGGGGGCGAATGCGTCCGCCACACCCAGCACAGCGCTTCGTGGCCCCATACGGGGCTCCCCCGAAGGTCCCAGTGGGGGGGGGGGGGCGCATGCGTCCGCCACGCCCAGCACGGCGCTTCGTGGCCCCATAGGGAGCTCCACCGAAGGCCCCAGTGGAGGGGGGCGCATGCGTCCGCCACACCCAGCACAGCGTTTCGTGGCCCCATACGGGGCTCCCCCGAATGCGATACCCACAACTGCATATGGTTGGGTCCTTCGCCAGGCTAATTTATTTTGTGCTCGGCGTCGAAATCCGAGCCCTACCCTCGCCGATCAACGCTTCAGGCAACTTAATGTGCGGCGGGGGTAGGGCTCGGAGTTCGTCGAACGCTTGGCGAACTCCGAGCCCTGTCACCGCCTTCCATCGATTCAGGGGAATCGATGGTTGGTGGGTGCAGGGTTCGGATGTCACCACTTACTTGTTATGAGCTGGCTCGGGCGACATGCGCGGCCGCAGGCTCCTGGAGGTGGTGCCGATCTTCAGAGCAGGGCTAGTTGAGACAACGGGAATTGGCCGTCGGGGCCCTCGTCGCCACGGCTGGACGCCGCTCGGAAGACATGCGCGCCTGGACTCCGGGAGAGGCCCGGGGACCGGTTTTGAGCTGCCGTTGTCTCCAGCTCGCCATGCTCCGAAACATGCGCGGCCGCAGACGTCCGGAGGCGGCGCCCACGTGATCGGTTTCTTATTCATTGTTTTACCGATCGGCGCGGGCCCTCGCACCCCCCCTGCCCCCCCTTCCCCTGGAGTAGATCCTGGCTGTTAGTGGCGCCTGTTTCGCGCAGGTGTAGCTTCCCCCACAGGACGCACGGCTGCAAACGGTCGCACTAAGCAGAGGTCTGGAGCCAGATCCCCTCCACTCCCCCCCTTCCGCCCAATATCGAAACGCCGAAGAAGAAAACGTTGGCCACCAGCTTGGAAATCGACACAACTACCAGCACATAGGGGTTGCCGTCACAGGGGGAAGATGCTCCAAATTTGGGCGTTGGTGGTAGTTTCAGGCGATCGCAAACATGGATCAAGGGGGCGTGGATTAGCGACGGGTCCCGTTTCCATGGGAAATCGCGGATTTCCGCCGCTGGACGAGGCGGCACCGATCGCATTTTGAGGAGGGCACCTCCCCCGATCCATGGATTTGGCGACCGCGCGCCAAATCCATGGATCGCTAATCAATGTCTGCGCGCACCCGATGGTGGTAGTCGGTCGGTCACCTGCAGCCAGGGCGCCGAGACAAGGACCACCTGTGCCTTTGGAAGCTGCTCTGGTGCTCGGGCCGGCCCTCGGACCGGGATCGGGAGAAGCCTGCTCGCGGCCGAGGCCCAGAGTGGCCAGAAAGGCGCGTTTCCTGTTCCGCGTTCCCCGTGGTGGCACGATGACTGTCGGAAGCCTGAAGTAGCTGCTGCGTTCAGGATGCTCAGGTTTTCACCTCGCGCGCGGGTTTTCAGGGCTGGGTTTCTTGCGAAGGTTTCTTGCGGCCGCGCCCGCACTGCACCAGGAGTGGGCCAAGAGGCACAGACACGACTGAAATATAAGAGGATGTGGGACATCTCGAATTCGTGCGGAGTTCTTTGTGTCTCCCCAGGCATTTTGTACAATATCACCCAGGAGCAGAAACAAAACACAGACACAATTAATCGTCGAGTCCCAGGAAAATATGGGAAAGTACGGGAAGTGGGGAGAAAAACGAAAACCCAGAACATATGGGAAAATATGGGGAATCTGTTTTACTTGTGTGTATTTACTTGTGTGTCCCAGAGCCCCTACAATCACCACCGTCTCCGAGGTCGGGAGATCGCCATCCCTCCGTGGAGGCAGCCGCCGCTGCGGGTGTCGGCGCAGACCTCTGGGCCTCTCCTAGGCGCTGCCAGAAGAGCCTTCGGTCCCTGTTCAGCGTTCGCTGTGCCAGCACGGTAATTCGGATGCAACTCTTGGGAGGTCAAATTCTGATTTGGCCCTGGTCCGAAATCCCGCTTCATCCGGCTTAATCCTGTTCAATCCCGCTTAATCCTGCTCAATCCCGCTCAATCCCGCCTAATCCGGCTTAATCCCGCTTGATCCGGGGCCCATTTTGGCGTAACAGCCCCCCAATGGGGCTCAATCCATTTGAATCTTTCCGACGAAAACCTCCCAGTAGTTGCCTCCTAAGCGTAATTGTCGGCAGCCCGAGTACGGGTAGGTTCGTGTCGCGTCGACGCGGTGGCGCGGGCGTTCCAGAATGAACGCCGCCAGTGGCGCAGAATCGGCTAATATGGAACGAGCTGGCGATCGAAAGGCCTCCGATCGTTCAAGGTTGAGCGATCCGCACTGTATCGGAACCCAACGCCAGGCCCCCACCAGGACGACCACGAAAGCCCCCCCCTCCGTGAGAAGGGGAGGAGTCGGCGTCGCGTAAGAGTGACCTTTCGCCCGAGTGATCTTCGGTGCGGGCCCACAGGGGTGTCCCAGCATTGGCCTGAAGCGGCCTACATTCGCTTGAATTTGTCCAAATTGGAGGGTGAAAGAGGGGGTCTGCAACAGGGGGTCTTCAATTGGGGCTGAATGGCCCATGTATGCTCAATGTATCGTTCATGTATGTGAACGGGTACGATTGGCATCTAATGTTGGCGGTCATTGGGGGCCAGTCGTTCGTGCCCGCGCGCTGCCCGCGCGGGCACGCGCGCCGTCCATCCATTATCGCTCATGCGTACGAGGGTTCTTGCATATTGCGCGTGGGGCAGCGAAGTGAAGTGCAAGTGTGTCTTGATTGTGCGATTGATGAGCGTGTATGTTCCCAAAAGATGACTTCTCGACCCCCAAGACAGATTTGGAATGGGGCCCATTTTTCGCCCAAAATGTGAATTCACATTTTCCTGTTTCCCAAAATGTGAATTCACATCCTGGCCCGTTTTATAAAGAATCCTGCACAAAATTCCAAACTGTGAATTCACATTTTCCTTTTTCCAAAATGTGAATTCACATTTTCCTTTTCTCCAAAAATGTGAATTCACATTCGGCTTTTCCCCACAATGTGAATTCACATTTTGCCCTGGCCTTCAAGATCCCCAACACTGAGGCGTTTTGTTCCGCATGTCAGATTGGCTGGGCAGATTTCGACACTCACCTGACCGCTTTCGTTTGTTCCAGCCTTTTCTTTTTGCGCCCTCAGCGCACGTTGCCTTCGTCGCCTTTCCCGAGCCCCCCGCCCCCTTGCTTCCTTTCCTTTCAAGTCTCGCGCATGGGTGCAGGCGGGGGGCTTCCATTAGTTCCCCCGCCGAACACAGCAATCGAGGATGCATCGCCCATTCATGGCCCATGCAGACATCATTGCCGGGGCCCTGCGGCCGACCCCCACTTTCACCCTCCAACTGAAGCAGCCGCGCGCCAAAGGGCACTCTTGCCTAGCGTCACTCTTACGTGCAGCCGAAGGATTAAGTCGGGCATGTCCCTCGACAAGAGGACTACTTAAGAGTAGTAAAACATAGTCTGGCAACGATACTTCGTGCCATTATGACGATTGTTTGATTATTTGGTGACTATGCTTTATTCTTCTTCCAAAATCCGCCTGTAGGAGGCCATGCCCGACCTAACCGAAGGAAGAAGGATCCTCCTCTTCCTGCCCATGTCTCTCCCCTGGCGCAGGTGTGACGGCGCAGCGGCGGAGAGGTGGTACGCGGCCATGCTGGCAGATATCGGGCTCCAGCCTGGCGGAGGACACGAGGAACGACGAGGCAGGGGGGAGCAGGGAGGAGGAGACGTGAGGAGGAAGCGGAGGAGGAGGAGGAGGAGGGGGATCAGGAGGAGGAGGAGGAGGAGGAGGAGGAGGAGGAGGATTAGGAGGAGGAGGAGAAGGAGGAGGAGGAGGAGTGAGGAAGAGTCGGAGGAGGGAGCATGACTCGGATAATGAGCAGCAAGGAGGATGAGGAGTGAGTCGTTTGTCCTTCGTCCTCGTCGTTCTCGTTGTCGTCTTTGTCATCGTCATCCTCGTACTTCGCGTCGCCGTCGTCCTTCTGGTCGTCGTCGTCGTCGACACTGATTGTGGTCGTCGTTCTCGTTGTCGTCGAGGACGTCGTCGGCGTCGTCGTCGTCGTTGGCGTCGTCGTCATCGTCGTCGTCGTCATTCGTTGTCGTCGTCCTCGTCGTCGTCCTCGTCGTCGTCGTCGTCGTTCCCTGTCCTCGTCGCCGCCCTCGTCGGTCGTCGGGA
Source organism: Prorocentrum cordatum (assembly GCA_963575745.1). Lineage (NCBI taxonomy): Eukaryota > Dinophyceae > Prorocentrales > Prorocentraceae > Prorocentrum > Prorocentrum cordatum. The sequence goes on from CAUYUJ010015257.1 coordinate 248,157, forward strand.
GAAGGGCTCCCTTCAGTTCTACCTTCCCGATCACCACCTCCACAACCTCCTTCACCTCGCCCTGGCAGGACGCGGTGGAGCCGCGCCAGCATCGGCGCCGCCGGTGGCGGAGCCTGGGGCACGGCTGGCACGGCTCAGACGCACTCTGAGAATCGAAAGCCACGAGCAGCTGTCCCTCCGTCCTCCAGCCCGTCCACCCCCTGCGCTCCTGCGCCGGCGCGCCCCGAGCCAGGCTCCCCGACACGGTGGCGCACAACGCCGTGCTCGCCGCCTGCGCGCGGGCCGCCGACGCCGCCCGCGTCGAGCTCTGGCTGGGGAGGACGCCGACGGCGACGGGCGATCGACGACGACGACTCGACGACGACGACGACGACGATGACAGGCGATCGGCGACGGCGGGCGATCGGCGACGACGACGACGACGGGCGATCGGCGACGATGACGACGATGACGAAAACGACGACGACGACAGGCGATTGACGACGACGACATCGACGCCGGCGGCGGCGAGTACGGCGACGACGGACGACAGGCGATGGGCGACAAGACAGGCAATCGTCGCCGACGACGGCGGCGGCGGCGGCGATGGCGACCGCGGGCGATCGACGACGATGGGCGTGCCGAATGGCGCCGCACTTCCCCCTGGGATTCCGAGGCCTCCGAAAGCTGGTGGCCTTGCACCGATCTCACAGAGGCCGCAGGGGGTGCACAGCACAGTGCACGCCACCACCGCCGCTGCTGCTAGCCTGTCCCCAAGGCGCCCTTGTTTTTCAAGCAGTGGCGAAGCGTCCTGGCTCGCCTATAGGCGCATAATAATCTTGTGTGGTCTGCGCGACATGTTCTTAGAACCTATTTGGCTGAGACTGTTTTGTTTTAGCACATCGGGTTTATACACTGTTTTTGGCTCTCAGAACGTTGTTGGGTTCTGAGAAGATTTCGTGGTAGGCCTACAGGAATGCCGGGACGGTCGGTCCCTGCTCAAGTTTTTGTTCAGCGAAATCTTCTCCGAAATCGGAGCATCTATATACCAGCGGCGGGCTGTTCTTCAATCCCAGGGCTTTTGGAGGGTCGGGGACGGCGTCGGGGTGGAGTGGTGTATGCATGTTCCTTGCTTTCCCGGGGAAGCAACGAAAAAACTTATACACCAGGATCCACTTTCCTTTGCGGGTTTCAGTGCGGGGTCGGAAAACGTCGGTGTATAGCGTTCGGTTCCTTGCCTTCTCCATTCTGTTTTGTTCCCCTCACGCTCTCCTCTTCTTCCTTCTCGTCTTCCTCCTCTTCCTCCTCCTCCTCCTCTTCCTTCTCGTCTTCTTCCTCTTCCTCTCCTTCCTCCTCCTCTTCCCTCTCGTCCCCCTCCTCCTCCTCTTCCTCCTCCTCCTCCTCCTCCTCCTCCTCCTCCTCTCAAGTCGCTCTTTGAGAGTCGGGACATGTGCGACCGACGGTGAGGAAACTGCAAACGTACACTGTCAGACCGTCCAGGCGCCTGCCAGCCCGACTCACTGGGGGAGATGTCCCTTCCAGTGTTCCGCCCCAGGGCGACGGATGCCCCGTGTGTCCGATCACGGCGGCCGGCCTGCCGGGCTGGGCTCCGAGCGGGGGAGGCGGCGATGAGTTCACAGAGGCTCGCGCGCGCAAACAAATGTTCGACACCGAGCTGACACGGCTACGCGGGTGTGGGAAGGGAGAGGCGACGCCGACACGGTCAGGGGGCCACCTCCAGCGAGGAGGTCCACGACGCCTCCCCGAGCTGGGATTCGGGGCCATCTCGAGCGAGAGGGGGGACCACACCACTAGGGGGACCCCTCCCTGGCTCCGCCCCCTGGTGGTCTCTGGTTGTGTTGGTGTCAGGTTTCCATGCTTCTGCACGGGGTGATCATCTCTTCGAACAGATATGCTACTAACCAATCGGAGGCAACAATTCACGTTCATTCGATTTCAGCTGCAAGGTTTGTGGACACTTGTC
>CAUYUJ010015257.1:260119-292232 GCA_963575745.1 Prorocentrum cordatum
CAGGCAGATCAATGTGCCTACTTGCGCACGCGTGCACGTCTATATACATCAACTCACGCGCACAAATCGGTGGGCCGAGTGCGTGCGTGGCAAAGCAGGTCCAGGAGCCCGCGGCGCGCCCCGGGCGTCGCTGGCGCCGTCGGGAAATCCAGAGTGCAGACTGGCACCGTCGCCGGCGCAGCAGTGGCACCGGATGCCCGGAGCGAGTGTCCGACATGCGAGACGCTATTCTCCAGCGCAGGATGTCGCGCGCTCACCGACCGTGAAAAATAGCCCACTTGGGGATTTCAAGCACGTCGCGCGCGCAACGTGCTCCAACAATGCATCCCGCATATTTCAAATACTCACATAATGCGCCCCGTACATTTCCAATCTTCGGAAAACAACCCTCAGTTTTCACGCGCTCGGAAGTATTCCAAACATGTTCCAAATTCACCCACAACTCTTCCAAATTTATTTCAGCGCCACTTGCGATATTCCAACATATTCCAAAGCTGCTACCCCAGTGCCATTTGCGAACTCTCAAAATCATCCAAGGCTGCCCCAGTGCCATCTGCGAAATTCCAGAGCATTTCAAGGATATGCCAATTCCATTCGCGAGCCCTTGAACTATCCCAAAGACACGCCAGTGCAATTCGCGGATGTTGAGAATACTCCAAAGAGTTTGTCCCCACATGCTCCAGGTATGCCCCCGCGGCGACCGCTGAGTTTTCAATGTGCCGCAAAAGACATTCACCAACCATTCCCGAGACATCAGAACACCCCAGGACGCAGCGCGGCACCACCTTCGACAGACAGCCCCGAGTCTCCCAGAAGATGCCTCCGCATGTTTTCGGGAAAGCATTGCCTTGAGGTGGCCCCCGTGGCCTTTCATCGAGAGCGCGAAAATCTCGCGGCAATGCCCCCCCCCTGCCCGCCTCGCCCGAAGTCGCACCGCTGCGGCATGCGATGCAGCGGGCTCACTAGCGCTTCAGATGCCCTGCGCCAGGGCAGCAAAACGTGCGAAGCGCGCTGCTGATGCGGCACCCTTGTGGGATGATCAGCGCGCCTCTATGTTTCCGAGCGCGTGTCGTTCCGCGCCACGGACGCGTCGCGGCTTCATTCTGCGTGCTTTATCCTGCTGGGGGACTGGCTCTCAACGCGCGCGCGCCTCAAAGGCGTGGTGCGCCCTGCGCGAATTCCCCAAAGTAAAGGGCCCAGACTTCGGCATCCATTTTGGGATCCAGTTTTCCCGCGCGCCCGCCTGCGTCTTCGTTGACAAGCGCACGCGAACTGGGACGGGTGGCGCAGGAGGGCGCGGGGGAGGGGGGCCGGTCGATCAGCCGATCGGAAGTTTGATCGATCGGCCGATCGGTAAAAGAACAAGTTTGTGGCGTTCCGCCAGCCCCCGCGGACCCTCATCTTTGATTTTGTTGCGCTTCTCGTTTGCCATCTTTACGCGTTGCGATGAGCTTTTGCCTTTGGATCGTCTGCGCGTTTGGATTGGCTGTTTTCTGGTGGGTCCTCTCGCGCTCCCTCAGGGCGCATGCTGCGTTCTTCCATTGTCCTCGAGGTGGGCCCAGCGGCAACGAACCGCGTGGGGGGGCCCGTTCGCTCTCGGGCGAACGCGAAGCTATTGAATGTGCGCCGACTTTCTCTTGTAGCGACATAAATGCGACCAGAGTTCGCACGGCGTTGGAAATCCCCCCCCCCCGTAATCGCAAGAACAAGGCAATCCACCAGCAGGCGCCAGGGCTTTTGCCGAAGTATTTTTAGAGCATTCCCCGCGAATGTTCAAAACGCGCTGGTATAGTCAACGAAATGCTTGTTTTGAATATGTTAAGGATTTCTTGCGCAAGTCGCCGGTAGGAGGACATGCCCGACATAATCCTGGATCGCCTAAGCCTGAGTTTTTTTTCTCGGGCAACCTAAATCAGCAGTGTCGCAGGCATAAATTATGCAGAGCTCCTGACCCACAAGCTACTTTCGTTGGATTGCAGGATGCTCGCTGGCCGCGATCTCGTTGTTGACGCGTTTCCTGGCACTCGTGCTTTCTGGCCTCGCTGCAACGGGTCTCAGGTGGTGATTGCGATTGTAGCGACTGAAACGTTGGCGCCCCATTTTGATTCGCACCCGTCTCAAATAGTAGAGGGCGGCCAGGCTGCAGTTCTACGTCTTCGCGGAAGTCTTGGCGGTCAGGACGTCTCGGCCGCTTCTCTTGGCGCCCGCTCTTTTGGTGTGCGCGCCGATTGTTTCGAGCAGATTGCTGTCGCAAGTTGACGGGTCGCCAGAAAGTCGCGTCTCTGCTCCCGGGTGACTTCAACTACGCAGACTGCAAGCACGATCGCTAGCAAAAACAGTCCTGGGAAGTGGTCGGGGCGTGCGAACCGCATTCCAATGGCCGCGTTCCAGGCTCACCTGCGCGGGCGCAAGTGCGTTCGACATGCGACAGCGGTGTCGCTCTTTCCCGCGCCGGCCGCGCACGTTGCAATCGGCATGCTTGCGAGGCGCTCGATGGTCGCATCGGGTGTTCTTTGCTCCCCTTCCCCTCTCGTTTGGAGGGGGCGAACTGGGCCATCCGAGGGGCGCGTGGACAACTTGGCCACTCATCGCATAGACGGCACGAAGGGGCACAATAAACCGCATCAGGGCTTGCGCATCGTGCAGCCGCCCGCTTGCACCGCGCGTCTCGGCCACTTTTGCGGAAGGCAACTTTGGTCACATAGATGACATTAGGGTTGTCTCGACCTCTCCCACGCTGCTGGCAGATCACCGTACATTATGTTATTGCGACCTCTGTTTGCTTGATGCTTTATCTGTGTCCTCCCTCGTTTGTTTTGCAGTTGCTCTAGACGCGACGAACTTGCCTCCGCGATGTGTTAGCGCAGGCGGGGGGGGGCTGATAGGGGAGGACGGGGAGGCGGTGGCCACCATTTCGCGCGGGCATCGTCATCGCCAATGTTTTTTCGCTTTCCTTTTTTTAGCCAGGGTTCTTTTGGAACGCAGAGACTTGTTGCATGAAGCTGCACGGAGGAGGTACATTGCGCGGACGAGGACGGACGGGGGGCGGAGGAGGGAAGAGGACGGAGGGGGGAGAGAGACAGGGAGAGGGGGGACGAGGGAACGGAAGGGGCGGCGATGGAGGGAGGGGGGAGGGCGGCCTGGCCCGCGGGCCAGCTTCCCCCAGGGCGCGGAACGTCTTTCCAAAGCTTCAGTGGACAAGGGTTCCATGAGCGGGATGGATGGCCTACTTGGGGCCCCCGGCGATCAGCCGGTCCGATGGCCTACACGGGGTCTCAAAACGGCGCGGGCGGGAAGGGTTCCCGCGGAGCGGTTTCCACGAGCCGGATGGATGGCCTACTTAGGGCCTCGGGGGGCGGCCGGGCCTCGCGCGGGGCGCGCGCGAGCCGCGGAGGCCCATGGGCCGGATGGGCTGCCTAGCGGGGGGCCCCCCCATGAGCCGGATGGATGGCCTTATTAGGGCCCCCGACGATCAGCCCGTCCGATGGCCTACTAAAGGCCTTCAAACGGCTTGGCGGAATGGCGTTCGGGAGGGCTCCCCGGATCTCCCGGGCAGCCCTGGTGACGAGAGCCTGGGAGGGGCGGAGGGGCAGAGGGCGGCCGACGGGAGGGCGGGAGGGCAGGGGGGGTCGATTGGATTGGGAGAGAGGAATGCCGTAGTGGACATGGGCGCGCGAAGACGAGAGAGAGAGAGAGGACATGGGAGGGACTGGGAGAGGGGAGGGGGGCAAGCTAGGTGCGCTCGCATCATATCTGACATCCTACCCCTCCCTCCCATCCCTTACCATGGCGCAGTCCCCTCTCTACTCGCACAGTCGGATGTCGAGCAGGGCAATGATCCCGAAAGGGTACGCGATGAGCACGGCATGGCATGGCGTAGAAGAGCACCGCAAAGCGTAGTATCAACCGAGCATTGCATTGCATGCCGTGGCATGGCACGGGAAATGACGCCAGCGCTGCGACGGGAGCACGAGTCGAAACGAGCGGAAGCGCGGAAATGAGTCTAGCGCTGCAGCGGGAGCACGATTCGGAACGAGCGGAAGCACGGAAATGAGGCCAGCGTTGCAGCGGGAGCACGATTCGGAACGAGCGGGGCCCGAAAATGAGGCTGGCGCCACAGCGAAAGCAGCATTTTGAACAAAAATGCAGGCGAAAACCCAATTACGGGGAAACCTGTGTGTAAAAAAACAGTACGCGGGGGGGGGTCGGACACTCCCAGGCCGTCATCAGGGGAAGAGGGAGAGTAGTATTCATATTGAGTAATTGTGGAGGAGGGGGAATGATGAGAGGCGGCGGGGAGACGGGGTGGTTGGAGGGGTCAGGAGGGCCACCGGCAAGGGAACGCGCGCAAGGGGGAGCAGGGCAACGGCCGCCGCGGCGACGTGTCAGGGCGCGGCCTTCGACGAGGATAAAGTGACGAGAAGGATAGAGGGTGGTCGCGAAGCCATCTCCGCGGATGGCCCCACAGACAATTCGGCTCCATTCGCGCGGCTGGATCCCGCTTCCCGGCGGACCGGCGTCGGCGCGAAAGCGGGCTGCCAGCCGAGGGGTCCGAACTGCTCCGAACGTCGCGCGGAACGACGCTCCCAAAATCGTAGAACGTTTCCCCGGGCGCCCTTCCGCGCGCCCTTTCGACGACCCACTTTCTGAATGGCCCAATTCGCCCCGCCTAACTCGTTCGCGCTGTTGCTTTCTGCCGGGCGTTGTGGGTCTCTGGCCTCTGAGTGGGGCGCGACGAGATTTATCCCGGCCTCTCTTGGTGACCGCCCTGATTTCGGCAGGCTCGCGCAGCAGGAGCACGAGCGAGAGGCAAATCCCACGCCGCATGTGCCCGCTCTTTGCAATCTCGGCGCTGACAAATGTGCCGTGCGCCGCGCGCGCAAGGTTACAGGGCGTTCTAGCGTGGCCAATGTGGCTGCCAGTGCTGATGACGCGCCTCGTGCGTCTATGGGCGTCCCCCGGTCACTCGAAGGTGCTGGCCGCGCGCGTCGCGCTTGTTCTCTCTGCCCGCATTTGGTGTCTCTCGTTGGCCCCCCCACTGCCCGCCCCTGCGTTGCGCGACCGTTTCGCGGGGCTGGCGAGGCAGGGGGTGGTCGAAAAAGTGGGCGCCCTCCAGGGCCGACGGGATAAGCCGCCCGATGTGTTGATTTGCGCCTCGCTGAGAGCAAGGCTCATCCCTGGCGAATGCCCCGCTCTCCCCGTGCTTGCGTCTCCTGGCCTGTGGGTGTTCGCGACGCGGCCCAGTGATATGTCGCCCTTCCTGAAGCAGCGCCGGGGTGGCGCGTTTTGCTTTTGCCCCGTTGATTTGGCAGCCTAATATCCCTGATTAAGGGCTTCGCCCCCTGCCGCCGGCCCCCTCTCTCGGATAATGGGCAATGCAAAAGCGAAATCATGAGGCTTTGTCGCCGCCGTGAAGCAGCGTCGGGACTTCGTGCGAAGACGATGACTAATCGGCAAGACAAATTGCGATTCGGATGATATTGCTGACTTCGGTTTTGTATTTCGAGCTAGCTCGCGCATGCTGCGCAATAAGCTTTTCTGCGAAGTATTTTCTACGAAGTCTTGAATTGATGAATTAACGTGGGTGTATGGTTTCGGGGGCGCGAGTGTAGCGTAATGTTAACGTAGCCTACAAGGGTTGATGGCCTCGGGGACACGAATATTGCGTAATGCAAAAGGGTTTATGGTTTCGGAGACGCGAGTCTTCTGTATATTACAAGGGTTATGGCTTCTTTGTCGAGATGATAGCGTAATGTACGAGGGTTGATGGCTTCAGGGACGCGAATGCAGTAATTTTTCAATGTGCTATACAAGGGTTGATAGCTTCGGAGACGCGAGTATCGCGTAATTTACGAAGGTGTATGGTTTCGGATGCGCGAATCGCGAGTAATGTATGAAGGTGTATGGCCTCGAGGTCGCAAGTGTAGCGTAATGTATGCAGTTGTTTGTTTCGGATCATGCGAATATTGTCAAAGTTATGAAGGTGTATGGCTTTTGACACTCGGCTATAGTGTAATTTACGAGGGTTTCTGGTTTCGGGGTCGCAGATATTGCGTCATCTACGCAGGTGTGTGGTTTCGGAGACGCGAATCTTATGTAACGAACAAAGGAGTGTGCTTCAGGTACGCGAATATAATGTAAGTTGTGAGGATTGATGGCTTCGGGGACGCGAATATTGAGTAAGTTTCAATGGTTTGTTTCATCGGGAACGCAATTATTGCGTAATGTACAACTGTTTATTGCTTCGGAGGCAGGAGTATAGTGTCATGTTCTAGGGTTTACGGCTTCAGGGACGCGAATACGGCGTGATTTGCAAACGTTTGTGATCTCGGAGACGCAAGTATGGGTAATTTACAAAAGTTGTATGGTTTCGGCGACACGAATATGGCGTATTTTGCGAGGGTTTATGGCTTCGGGGACGCGAGTGTCAGGTAGTTCACTTAGGTGTATGGCCTCGGGGACGCGAATATCGCGTAATTCACGAGGGTTTCTGGCCTCGGGGGCGCGAGGTACAAGCAGTTTTACGTGTCCCCCCCCCCCGAGGAATTCAGAATACGGGGTTTGGGCATGGTAAAAATGGCAGTTCGCGGCTCCCCCCCTCGCGCGGTCCATCAACAAGGAACAGTCAGCAGCACAAAGCAATATTGTAAACAGTGGAAACTGGAAATTGGAGCTGGCGCAGGGAGCAGCAAACCCTGGTCCTACAGTCTGGTAGCCCCACAGGGGGGCCACCAGGGGGGCCGGCGGATGTTGCATCTTCTTCCCAAGCAGGGTCGCCTATTGTGCGTTCTGCGTGGCATCTGCGCGTTCCCGATGTTGTCGAGGCCGCGCGGATCTCTGAGGGCTCATCTCGCAGCCCCGGCGGCGCCTCGTGCCGGGCGCGGAGGAAGTTGGCGTAATTCTGTCCCGAGTGCGCGCGACGCAGCTCTCTCGATGGAAGCGGGCTCCACGATCAATGAGCTGCCGCCAGATTGCAACCGAAGTTATGTGCCTTCCTTCGTCCGAAGCAACCAGCGCGCGCCCACCCTTCGCTAGGCGAGTCTTGCGCGCCCGCTGGGACGAGCCTGTTGTGTGTGATGCGTGCTGATAGCGGGCTCTTGGCTAGTTCGTTCCAGGAGTGCTCGGGGCCTCTCGCTGCCGCAATCGCGTCTCCCATGCAGCGTTTTTTTGGGGGGGGAGGGGGTGTTGTTTTGTTATAAAGGCCGCTCCCGCCTCAGGAATGCACGCGAATTTGATCGCATAAGTACGATGTCCGGCCTCGAAAGGAATGCGGCCCCCATCTGATTTGATTTGGAGGCCGATTTCCTCCGTATTGGTGGCCGCTCCGGATGCCGCGGGCGCCCCCCCCTCGCCCCCCCCCCCGTTTGCAATGTCGTCCGTTGCTTGAATGCAGCGCGCGCGATCAGTCAGAATGATCAGGCGTTTCAGGGCCTCTCTGTGGCCAGCAGCGTTCCCCAGGGGTGCCCGCTTTCCCCCTTGACATTTGCGCTGGCCACTGAACTGCCGCTGCGTCGGGCTTGCCGGCAGCCCCCCTCGGGGCATGGAGCGCGCGCGCGGGCGGCGGCGCTGTGGCGCCGCGAAATTTGTTTCTCGCGAGGCGCCAGTTGTCTTTCGCGCGCATATGGGATCGGACGCTTTCGGACCTGCGCCTGAGAGCGGCGAAGACCGTCTTCATTCCCCTCTGGGGAACTTCATCGCAGCGGACTTCGCGCTGCAAGCCGCCAGCTTGGGGTTCAGGGTTGGTCCGGCTCGGTGCGAGGCCGAGTGGGCCCGATCAGTCTCCGAGTTTTCGGCTCGCGTTCGTTTGTGGTCTGATCTCGGGCTCGGGCTACAACTGAGAGGCCACTGCGCTCTCCCGACTCCTCCCGCCCAGGCGGATGGCGTGCAGCGGCTGATCAGTAGTATAGCTCAGAGGCTTTGACCACCTTCCCGGTCAGTCTCCACTGCCCGCAGAATTGCGCTTGGGCCGCCGAGCTCCGAGTGGCAAACTCTCCTGTGCAAGACCGCAGTGTGGTGTCTGATCCATTCGCTTGGGCACGGTTGGGCACGTAGTTCTCTGCGCGCGCGGCCGCGTGGGCAAGAGCGGCATGCTTCGCGTTATGTCTCGGTGCTCGCATCGGCCACCCGCCGCGCGCGTTCGTCGGGCCTCTGGGCATTCCACGACCAGAGCGCCCCCTGCAGTTCGATTCGGGCGAATCGGGCCGGCCCTAAACATAGCGAAGCCCGTTTCGGCTACAAGTTGGCCAACTGGCCGGCGTCCGTTCCAAATGGCCGTCTCGCTCGTAGAGCGCCGAGCACACTCCAGAGGCTGAGTCGTCTTGTGCCGCCGCGGGTCATGGCCGCCGCGTGGAGGTCGCAATGGAATGGATTCGGGGGTGGACAGAACCCCCCCACCCTGACATGTCGATTAGTGACTTGTCCGTGTTCGGTTCTCGAGAGGGCGCCGCGGCCGTTATTTTCCAGGCTTGCGCCCGCCAGTTTTGGGCCCGAGGTCGTTTTTACTAAACCACGTTTTACTAAACGGGACTCTGTCCATCCCCGATGGATGGCGCGCTGCGCGCCGACCTCCACAAGTCGGGCGCCGTGCCCCAGGGTGCTTCCGCGGTGCGCGGGATTGCACTGCACGCTGCGCCCGCTGTCCTCGCGTGGCGAGGCTGCGCTGCAGATGCCTCGGTCTCCGGCGTGCGAGTCTTGGGATTTGTTCTTTGTTTGGGCACAGCTGGTGACAGGGAGCTCAGCTTGGCACGTGCGTCGTTTTCAGATATGCCGATTGCATTTGTGGCAATCCGGTGCCGGGCGGCACGGCATGTTTTGACACTCTGGAGCATCGGTGCAAAACGGGCGTGGCGGTCCACGCCACCCTAACGCGGGCATGCGGCCGAAGATGGTGTGACACAGCTAGCCGCCGCTAGCGGCCGGCCCTCTATCTCCCTCCTCATCTATTCTGCCTCCCCTCCTCCCTCCTCGTCTCGTTCTTGCAGGTTTTAGTATGTCAGTTGTGTGTGCCTCCCAGGCCATGGTCCACTTCGAGTGTTTGCCTATTGCAGGTCGGCGCACGTTGTGTTCTTGGTTTGCCTGGCGCGCGGCCGATTCAGGTGATTTTTTTCCTGTTCACGCCAGGAGGGCAACTTGCTCGTTGCACTCTGGCAGCCTTTGCCATGTGGACCCTTAATGGTCATCGTCTCCCGATAAACAAAAGAGGACTGATGCGGATCAGCAGTGTGAGGAGAAGAGGGAGGAATCTGGAAAGGTAGGGGAATTTGAGAGGTGTGGCGGTGGAGGAATACCAGGAGGAAGGATCGAGCGAAGATTGGAGAGACAAGAGCGGGGATAGCGAGGGATGAAACTTATCCCGGCGAAGGACCCAACCAACTGCAAGCTGCAGTTGTGAGCCCCACCTTCGGTGGATTTCCCTGTGGGGCCACGAAATTCGCGAAGGGTTCGTCGAAATGGGTGCGATGGCGCCATGCGAACCGTGCCATTGGGGCGGTGTGCCGACATGGGTGCGGTGGCGCCATGCGAACCCTGCCACTGGGGCTTTCGGTGCAGTTCCCTATGGTCCCACGAAGCGTGTGAGGGGTGTGCCGAAATGGGTGCGGTGGCGCCATGCGAACCCTGCCATTGGGGCCTTCGGTGGAGCTTCCTATGGGGCTACGAAGTGTAAGTGGTGTGCCGAAACAAACAGAGACATGCGGAGGGCATAAGCAAGGAGAGAGGGAGGAGGGAGGAGGGTAAGGAGGAGGAGACGCGGGGCGCTGTCTCTTCGAAACGAGGACCCAACACCACAGGATGGATGGGGAAAAGAGGTGATGATGATGTGGGAGGCGGGAAAAAAGGATTACCCCAGTGCGCTACCTAGAAGTTGGAGCCCCTAGGAAAGCAGCATTAGTTGCTATGCTATGCTGTGTTATGCTATGCTATGTTATGATATGCTATGTTATGCTGCGCTATGCTATACTGTGCTGTGCTGCGCTATGCTATGCTATGCTACGCTATGCTAAGCTATGCTATGTCATGCTGCGCTGTGCTATGCTAAGCGATGCTATGATATGCTATGCTATGCTAAGCTGCGCTATGCTATGCTATGCGATGCCATGCTATGCTATGCTATGCTATGCTGCGCTATGCTATGCTATGCTATGCTATGCTGGGTCATGCTATGATATGCTGTGCTGCGCTATGCTATGCTACGCTGTGCTCTGCTACGCTAAAACTCAGCGAAACTAAGATGAAGGTAAGCTAAGCTAAGATTCATCTGAGCTAAGATGAAGCTAAGCTAAACTAAGATAAAATAGGCTAAGCTAAGATGAGATCAGCAACGCTAAGCTAAGCGGGGCGGGGACCGGGGGAACCGCCCGGGGCTAGCCCCACTGCCCGGCCCCTTTAAACTAACAGAGTAAGAACCCTTCTAGGCAGAGCCTAGGTAGGGAATGAGGTGGAGGAGGACGACAGGGAGTTGGAGGATGAGGAGGACGAGGAGGAAAGGGTGGAGGAGGAGGAGGGGAGGAGGCGGAGCTTGTTAGTGATGAGATGGACGCAGTGGGTACGATCAACATGGCGCTGTAAGGAGGGTTGCAGTATGATGATACGCAATCAGGACGGAAAGAGGAAGAGCATGAGGCCTTGGCCGCAGCTGATGTTTGGTCGGTGCAGTTGATGGTGCCGTGGTTAAACATGGAGGAGGATGAGGAAGAGGTCGACGACGACGATGGCGAGGGAGGAGGAAGAGGCGGGATCCTGAAAAACAAGAGTGGAGAGGCAAGAGGATGAACTGGGAGGAGACAGGAGAAGGCGGATGGCGGAATGTGACGTAGGAAGGTGGAGGCAGGAGAAGGAAAATGGAGGATGGAGATGGAGGAGGGAGAGGAGGAGGGGAGGAGGAATCAATTAGCCAGTCAAGCTCGGCAGCTTGAGCGAGGCGGCAATTGACCCCGCCCCACTCCCACAAGTCTTCCAATCTCGTAAGATCCAATGCCGACGCAGCTGGAAACTGCGATTGGCGCGCTCCACCCGCTGCACGAACGGAAGTCGGGGTTGTTAAAGATGCCCCTGGCCCAAGGTGCCAGTCAAAATTGACTGCACCACATGCTTGCGCCGCTTTGCGTGCACGCCTTGGACTCCCTTTCCTGGGAAGAACTTGACTCTGCCCTCAAGCCTCGGGGAGGAGCTTGAGGGGCATTCTCTCCCGGAGCCCCCCCAGGTGGAGGCGCGGTTCCTGCAGCTGACGGCTGGCGCCGAGCCCTGGGTGTCCGCGAGGACGTTCGCGATCCGCATGAGGCCCGTCGTCGTCGTCTCTGTCGTCGCCGTCGTCTCTGTCGCTGTCGTTGTCGTCGTCGTCGTCGTCGTCTCTGTCGTCGTCTCTGTCGTCGTCGTCTCTGTCGTCGTCTCTGTCGTCGTCGTCGTCGTCGTCGTCGTCGTCGTCGTCGTCGTCGTCGTCTCTGTCGTCGTCTCTGTCGTCTCTGTCGGCGTCGGCGCTCCCTGCGGCGGCGTGCGGCGTCGGCGCTCCCTGCGGCGGCGTCGTCCGCTGGGGCGAGGGCGCGAGGGCGCGAGCGAGGGAGGGAGCGAGGTGGGGCCGGGCCTCGGGGCCTCAGCGCCTCGGTGCGGAGAGCCCAATGTGTGTGTGTTCTCCAGAGAAGGCTGGTCCCATGAAGTGGTAGTCAAACATACTCTGGGGACTATTTTTCTGGTATTGTTGAGCGTTTTTGGAGCATTGTTTTTGTTGTTGTCGCCGAAAATCCCCCCGTAGGGGGACACGGCCGACTTAATGTTCCCAAGAAGAAGCTTCGTGCAGACCAAGAGGTGAATCGGGAAGAATCCCCCGATCTCGGAGAAGACAAGAACAAGAACAAGGGCAAGCACGGCCCTACTGAACGCGAAGGCAGTGTTCAGAAGAATGTTGAACACTTCAAAGGCGCCGACGGCGCGGCATCCCCCATGCATCGAAGATTCGGCGCGACCCTCGGACCCCATCCGGGAGACCGCCAGTTGCTGTTTTCACGACCAGAGGATCACCGGCCTATATAGGTCATGGCAATGCATGAGCGCGCATTCTTAAAACAAAGTATTGAGAAAGCGATGATTTATTGAAGCGAGAAGTGGATTTATTTAATTGCGCTACCGAATCAAAACAAGGCAAAACATAAGTTTGCAAACGCAAAAGCCAGTTTACTAAATTCAAAACGGACTTTCTAAATCCGGTGCCGTTTTTCGAAATCCCAGATCCCTTTGTTACCATGTCTTGCCTGAGTGGCTCGATCAGAGGAGGTGGGGGCACGTGCGGTAAGTTCGTGTCGTGTCGACGCGGCTGCGACCCAGCCGTGGGAGTTCAGCGTTGGATACCGCTGGCGACACAGGATCGGTCGATGTTGAACGATCTGACGCTTCGGAAACGGCCGATCGTTCAAGAATCGAACGATCCCAGCGGTGTCAAAAACCATTGCTGGGGGCGGGGGCAGCGGCCAGCACAAGTGCAGCACGCTGCGGAGAGGAGGGGAGTCGGTCCAAGGGCTCGCACCTGCGTCCGAGGCCGAGGCTCTGGCACTCGTATTGGGCTCACGGTAGGCTAGTGACCGAACATGTTGTTTGGGTGAAGGGCAAATGGTGAAATCTGAAATGCCGCTTCGATAAATTTTCAAGGCTCGAATTTACAAAAGGCTGCAAAGCCCATATGGATTTCACCCTGAGCCCTCCACCCTGAGAACATGCTCAGAGTGAGTGCGCGCATACTCTTTCTTCTGGTTCTAGATCACTGACTCTCCGGGCGGGCCATGGCCCACGCTCCGCTGTTTTTCTTGTTGGCTCCCAGAAAAAAGGCACTGCTGGGGTCGACCCGACACGAGGCCGCGGCACGTGTAGGGTGCCTGCCACGCAGCGCCCGCCCGGCGCGCGGCGGCGCGGGCGCCGGGCCCCCCGGGAGGCCCTGGGCCTACGCTGGCGACAGCGCGCGCGTGGAGCAGCAGTGGCGCGAGATGGAGGCGCTGGGCGTGCGGCCAGAGGCCGGGGCCCGTCGTCGTCGTCGTCGCTGCCGCCGCCGCCGCCGCATTCGTCGTCGTCGTCGTCGTCGTCGTCGTCGTCGGCGGCGGCGGCGGCGGCGGCGTCGTCGTCGTCGTCGGTGGCGGCGGTGTCGTCGTCGTCGTCGTCGTCGCGCAAAGGCAGCCCCCCCCTCCGGGGCAACGACCGGGGGGGGGCGCACGGGCTCAGGGGGGCGGGGGCGTCGACCCCCGCTCGCCCACTCCGTCGCCGGGAGAGAGGGCCCGCCCGACGGGCCCATCCCCGCCCAGGCAGGCGATCGCCAACATGGATCAAGGGGGCGTGGATTAGCGACGGGTCCCGCTTCCGTGGGAAATCGCAGATTGCCGCCGCCGAGCGAGGCGGCACAGGCCGCATTTTGAGGAGGGCACTTCCCCCGATCCGTGGTTTTGGCGACCGCGCGCCAAATCCATGGATCGCGAATCCATGTTTGCGTGCCCCCGAGCCCAGGAGCGTGCGGAGGCGCCATCGGGGGCACATCGCCGCTCAGTCGGCGATGCACCGCCAATCCAGGCCGATGTCTCCCTCCTGAGCCAGCCTGAAGTCGGGCCTGTCCCTCTACAGGGGCAATCTTCAAGAATGTTAAAACATAGTCTGGGGACGATGTTTTTTTTGAGTATGTTCGGCTATTTTCTGGGGGGAGGTGGGGGGGCGGCGGGGTATTTCTCGAACAGGTGCTATTCTTCGCCCACGCTCCGCCTGTCAGGGGACATGCCAGACCCAAAGCCAGCCCCCTCCCTGTCCTTGCCTTAAGTCGGGCTACAGGAGGAAAATTCCAAAATAGTTCAAAAAACTCTGGGGACTAGTTTTTCAGTATTTTTTTGCATTTGGGGGGTATTTTGGGTGTATTTTTAATTTGTCGTCCAATGTCGGCTTGTAGGGGGACAGGCCCGATTTAATCCGTGCCCCTCACTCCAGGGCAGCCCCGACGGGCTGCGGCAGGCCCCCTTCGCGCAGCCCGAGGCGGCCTGGCGCCGCCTCCAGCGTTGCCCCTCGGGCCCTCCGCGCCCGGCCCACCGGCCGCCGCGAGCTGTTACGGTGCAGTGCCGGGCCGGACCCCTCCGCCCGGGGTCGGAGCAGACGGTCAAACAGTGGCGAAGCGTCCTGGTTCGCTTCGAACCCGGAGAGGCAACTAAGAACCCCCCTCTCCGGCGAAAGTATAACGCTCCAGCACCCTGGAAGCGTTACCTTGGCACCTCGCAACCTGCTTTGAACGCAGACGAGTCTGCCCGCCGAAACAAGGAAACCGCCTGAATCATATACGTCGCCATCGTCGTCATCAGCGTTACCGTCGCAGCGGCAGTAGCATGAGTCAGGATGGTAATAGGAACATCTAGGAATCCTACAGATTCCCATTGGGATACCGCCCGAGCCAAGGCGCGGGAAATCTGTATTTTCCTTTTTTTGCGCGGTGCTAAAGGGATCGTTCCGCGAAAGCCGCCCCCAGGAATCATTTAATTACAGTGCGGTGCTAACGATAACCTCGGGGGGTTCTTAACTGCTCACTGAGGTTAGGCCGACCAAATAATGGTCTAAGAGCCTCTTGTGGTCTGCGCGAAAGATTATTAGAACATTTCTGGCTGGGACTGTCTTGTTTTAGCACATCGGGCTTGCGTTCTCCGAACATTTGTTTTGGTTATTAGAGCATTTCTGGGTTCCAAGAAAATGCCGTGGTAGGCCTGTAGAAATGCTGGGACGGACGGTCCCTGCTCAAGATGGTGCCGGAGGACCGCGCCGCATCGGCGACGCATCGGTGATGCGGCTCAATGCGGGGGCCGAGCTTCTCCACGCTCACGTCGCCGATGCATCGCCGATCCATCGCCGATGCGTTGCCGAGGTGTCGCCGAGGCGTCGCCGAGGCGTCGGCCATGCATCGGCGACGCGGCGCGAGCCCCCGACCCCATCTGTCGGAGGTTGATGGACCTCCTAGCCTGACGCGTCGACTAGCGAAATGGCCGTTTTCTGCTCGCGGGAGGGCGTCGCGGCCGGCCTTTTGCGGGTCCAGCCAGGTCCGTCGGTTTCGGTCTTGGGCCGTTTTATCTACAGGGTGCTTTAGTCAAGGGAGATTTGCCCACCGCCGAATTTGCTCGGACCCCACCTACTGGACGCCTCTTGCCGCGGCGTGAGCTTCGCCAGCGCCAGGGCCGCGGCGGCGCCCGCGGGGGCCCGCCCCTCTGGCCACGCGGGTATACTGCGCGCGCCGCAGGAAGGCCGCCAGGGCCGCTGGCTGGGCGAGCACGACCCGCCTGTGCTTCAGGGTTGGGGTGGTTGACCCAGAAGGGGGTCCAGCGACAAGGGGGTGGAGCAGCAGATTTGGTGCAATAGATTTATAGGGTTGCAACACACTTGGGACGTGCAATACATTCCGGGGCGCAAATTTAATGCTGGATTTTCGCGTGAACAAGCATCAGTTGCGATACAATGCAATACATTTCTCCCGGGCAATGCATTTGCAAGACACTTGCGCTCCAACTCTATTGCACCACCCCCTTCCAGCTGGACCCCCTTTTTGGGTCACCCCCAATGTTGGGGTGGCTGAGACCGCCCTGGGCATCTCGGGGGGCGTGTTGCGGCCAGCCGGGCCCCTACAGGGGGAATATTCAAGAATAGTCAGAAAATAGTCAGCGGACGATTTTGCATATTTTTGACGATATGCATATTTCCCAACCATTCTGTGGTGTTGGGTCCACGTTTTGAAGAGACAGCACCCGCGTCCTCCTTCCTTCTCCTCCCGCTGCCCCCCCTCCCTCTCCCCTTCATCAGCATCATCGTCACCATCATCACCATCACCCATCATCCATCAGTATCATCATCCGTAGCATCATCCTCATCAGCATCAGCATCAGCAGCATCAGCATCAGCATCAGCATCATCATCAGCATCATCATCATCATCACTATCATCATCCTCTATCATAATCATCATCATCTGCATCATCATCAACATCATCAACATCAGCATCGTCATCATGATCATCATCTTCATCATCATCATCATCATCATCATCATCATCATCATCATCATCGTCATCGTCATCGTCATCGTCATCGTCATCATCATCATCATCATCATCATCATCATCATCATCATCATCATCATCATCATCATCATCATCGTCCCCACCACCCATGTCGGCACACCCCTCACACGTTTCGTGGCCCGATAGGGAGCTCCACTGAAGGTCCCAGTGGCGGAACTCGCATTGCGGCGCCGCCCCATTCTGGCACACTCCTCACACGTTTCGTGGCCCACAGGGAGCTCCACCTAAGCTCCCATGGCGGCGCCGCTCCATTCTGGCGCACCCCTCACACGTTTCGTGGTTCATAGGGAGCTCCTCCGAAGGTCCCAGTTGCGGAACTCGATGGCGGCGCCGCCCCATGTTGGCACACCCCTCACACGTGTCGCGGCCCCATAGGGAGCTCCACCTAAGGACCCCGTGGCGGAACTCGCATGGCGGCGCCGCCCCATTGTGGCGCACCCCTCACAGGTTTCGTGGCCCCATAGGGAGCTCCACCTAAGGTCCCAGTGGCGGAACTCTCATTGCGGCGCCGCCCCATTTTGGCACACCCCTCACACGTTTCGTGGCCCCACAGGGAGTTCCACCTAAGGTCCCCGTGGCGGAACTCGCATGGCGGCGCCGCTCCATTTTGGCACAACCCTCACACGATTCGTGGCCCCATATGGAGCTCCACCTAAGATGCCAGTGGCGGAACTCGCATGGCGGTGCCGCCCCATATTGGCACAACCTTCACACGATTCGTGGCCCCACAGGGAGCTCCACCTAAGATGCCAGTGGCGGAACTCGCATTGCGGCGCCGCCCCATATTGGCACAACCCTCACACGATTCGTGGCCCCATAGGGAGCTCCACCTCAGGTGCCAGTGGCGGAACTCGCATGGCGGCGCCGCCCCATTCTGGCACAAACCTCACACGCTTCGTGGCCCCATAGGGAGCTCCACTTAAGGGCCCAGTGGCGGAACTCGCATGGCGGCGCCGCCCCATTTTGGCGCACCCCTCATACATTTCGTGGCGGAACTCGCATGGCGGCGCCGCCCCATGACGTAGATAGTCCAGCGGCGCCGCCGCGCGATTCCGCCACCGCGCTTGGGCGAGCGCCTGGGCGGGGGGGCGGGCGCAGGGGGAGGGGAGAGGGTGGAGGGTCCATGGAACCCGTCACTCCCGACATCGTATTTGGGCACGTTCTCCGTCTGGAAGGCCAACAACACAGGGACTTGGTCAAAGGTCTGACCCGCGCGCGTCGCTGGGACCCTCTCGGGGCCACCAGCGCGCGTCGCGGGAATTCCGCGCTGCGCTCTGCCCAGAGCCTCGCTCGCCCCCCTCGTCGCTCTGCCCAGCGGCCACAGCCTTGCCCGTTATCAGCCAGCCGGCTAGCCTTCTCTGTTCCGCGCGGCGGACGACCCGCGCGCGTCGCCGGGACCCCTTCGGGGCGACCAGCGTGCGTCGAGGGAACTCCGTGCGGTACCGCGCCCGCAGCCATGGACATCGGCGTGCACGGGCAAAGAGGCAGAAAAACAAAGGGAGGGCGCGATCCTTGTGAGGAGCGTGCTGGCATGGGCGTCGACATTCATGCACGTCGATTGATTCGCACGCAGATTCATTAACAATCAAACTCACTCGCGCTCAGGCTCACCCGTTCTCAGTCTCTCGCACTCAGACCGACCGTCTCGGTTCGTAGCGTGAACCCCGCCACGCATTCCGGCACGCCACTCACACGGTTCGTGGCCCCATAAGGGAGCGCGGGCGAAGATGCTATTCACAATTGCGGTATTCACAACTGCATATGGTTAGGGCCTTCGCCTGGTTATTGTTCTGGGACGCTCGATTTTGACAATTCTCCGAAACTGAAGGTTTTTGAAAGGTTCCGACATGCGCGCGCGCGACGACGTGCGCGTGTGCACTTCGTCCTGTTCGTAGCAAGGGATCCTTGGAAAGTTATGGTTTGTGACAAGAAAATGCGCGCGCATAGCAGTTTTTGCAGAGAATGACGGGGCGGGGTGTTGATACCAGCTGGCCTGGGATGGTATGAATTCATATGGAAGTGAACGAAAACGTCGCGACAATAATAGTCGACAATTACAACAACAGCAAACAATAAGTCAGACTAATCAAGGCCACGGAACCCCAGTTCAGCCACACACCCAGTGACAATGAATGACCGTTCGGCGCATGAACTCTGGTATACGTATTGGGACCGACATAAAAAGTAAACGAGCAATTCTGTAGCATCCATCAGTTGCGGGTAAGAGTGAGGGAGCAGGCGTGGGGTCGGTCGCGGGTTGGTCGCGGGTGGGTCGCGGGGTGGGCCGCGGGGTGGGTCGCAGGTGTGTCACGGGTGGGTCGCGGTGGGGTCGCGGGTGGGCTGCGAGGGGGGTCGCGTGTGGGTCGTGGATTGGTCGCGGACCAGGTCGCGGGTGGGTCGCGGGTGGGGCGCTGGCCGGAACGCGAGTGGGACGACGACAACAAACAGCAAACAAAAAACATTGACAGCACTACTACTTCCACCAACCGCAGCAACACCAACAACAATTGTAACAACAATAGCAATAATAACAACAACAACATCAACAACACCAACAACAACAACAACACCAACAATACCAACAGTATCATGAACAACGCAATCAATAACAACAATCACAACAACACGAACAATAGCAGCATGGGCAACACAAATAACAATCTATTTACGAGTATTCGTTCCTATTTGTTCGCGTGTCATCCAAAACGTAGATCCCAAACCCTCGATACGCGCCCTCCTCGTTTTCGATGGGGCCCCCGTAGGGGTATTTTTCATTTACTTGCCACGCTTAATCGACACAGCTCTTGCACCATGGAAAAAGAGGACGGACGGGCGGGGGAGGAAGGGGAATGGAACACGACAGAGATGAGCAGGAGTGGGGCTAGGAGCAAAAAGCACGTGGCAGAACCAGACGGTCAGATCGGGCGGGTAGACCCTAATCGGCGGGTCGGCAAGGCGTGCCCAGGCAGTAAAGTCGAGCAGGCGGGTTGCTGAAGCATGAGTCCTGCATGAATCGCGAGGAGGTCTCGAGCGAGAACGCGATTCCCAAGGAAGTTGTGGGAAAAACCAGAGCGAGGGCGCGATTCCTGAACGTCGAGGGCGCGGCGTCTCAATGAATCGCGAGGATGTCCCACGCGAGAGCGCAATTCCTACACGCATGGTGAATGAGTCCCGCGCGAGAGCGCGATTTTAAAAGTAAGCTGTGTGCAAGCATCCGGCTGGAACCGTTGCTGAAATTTCACAGCTTAGGAATAACTATTGTTGATCCCCCCCTCCGGTAACCATTTGCACATGTCAGATACGGCAGGCTTGGGTGCACGCGTATTGTTTCCCATCGGATATCCTCTCGCTCTCCTCCCCGGGCCCTCCCCTGCCAGGCGAGAGGAGAGGGAGGGATGATGATCCTTGTGAATGATCGCTGTACACCATCATCCTCGCGGCGTTTGTGGAGCACGGTGTCACAATCGGAAAGCACAAGACAGCAGCGGACAGCCGAAATGTTACTTGAGACCGGCTTTTTCCGCCAGTGCTTATGAGAACAGCCCCAGGTGATGAATTGTTTTTTTCCCCCTCGGCCTTCTTGGCCAGGGGGCCTCTGGCTGTAACAATCCTCTATCAGGACCCCCCTTGTCTTTCTGAAAGGTGCCCGTTGGATGCCCGAGTTCACCGTGTAAGGTTATTGGCATTCAGGTTGCCGAGCGACTGGTGGACAGGCTTAAGCGGGGTGACAACATCGAGGAGGGCCCTTCATGCAGAGCGCACCTCGGCTGGGCTGTTTTCCGAACCCGCTCATCCAGTAGGATTGACATTGTGCAGCAACACATTTTTTTATTCAGGTCGCATGTGCATGACAAGTTGAAGAAGTCACGTGTCCGCAATTGGTTGATTAGAATGGCCATTATTATTTGGCTCACTGGGCTTCCCAGCATGGGAAGGATCTTCGACAAAGAATGCCTTTGCATTGAATAAGGGATTTAAGCTTCCAGGGCAATCACGAATAATTCAGTACAGCGTTGAAGAACATTATTTTTTTGCCAATTCTAGACGCCTTGCGTAACCCCACCAGCCCATAAAGAAACGATGCCCAGACGAGTTGCCCTGATCAGGGATGTAGATCCAAACCCTCTCGGAACCCTCTGTCCAAGCCCAGGGGGTGGTTCGGGGGAGGGGTGAACCCCTCCCCGAAGGGGAAAAGGGGATTGGAAGAGGAACCTCCCTAGACCACCTACGTACGCCCTTTAGGTCAAATTTCATGTGTGTATATCGGAGGTTGGGGGGTGAGTCCGACGTGAAACGGAGACCCCCTCTTCCGGGAAGTCGATTTCGGTTTCGGGTTCGTGTCGTGCGTGCCGTGCGTGCGTGCGGGCGTGGCGAAACTGCGTGGGCGGGCGAGAGGAAATCCTCCTGTGGCTGGGCCGCGGCCGGACCAAATGTTTCCTCTGGTGGCCGATGGCCCGCGGTGTCCCGCCGGTGTCCCGCTGATGTCCCGAAATCCTCCTGTGGCTGGGCCGCGGCCGGACAAAATGGTTCTCCTCCGGCGGCCGGTGGCCCGCGGTGTCCCGCCGGTGTCCCGCTGGTGTCCCGTGGTGTCCGCCGTTACCAGGGAGAAGTCAAGACAAATGTTTCTCCCCCTCCCATCCGTCCAGCGGTGGCTCGCGGTGTCCCGCGGTGTCCCGTGGTGTCCCGTGGTGTCCCGTTGAATGAGATCGAGCGTGAGATCGATAGTGAGATCTATAGTGAGATCGATACTGAGATCGATAGTGAGATCGAAGTGGTGTCCCGAGGTGTCCAGTGGTGTCCCAAAAAGTGAAATCGCTAGTGAGATCGACAGTGAGATCGACAGGTGTCCCGTGGTGTCCCGTGGTGTCCCGTGGTGTCCCGTTGAGTGAGGTCGATAGTGAGATCGATAGTGGGATCGATAGTGAGATCGATGTGGTGTCCCGAAGGGTCCCGTGGTGTCCCGTGGTTTCCTATGGTGTCCCGTTGGGTGAAATCGATAGTGAGATCGATAGTGAGACCGATAGTGAAATCGAGAGGTGTCCCGCGGTTTCCCGTGGTGGCACGTGGTGGCACGTGGTGTCCCGTGGAGTGAGATCGATCGTGGGATTTATAGTGAGATCGACAATAGTCCCGTGGTGTCTCGTGGTGTCCCGTGGTGACCCGTTGAGTGAGATCGATAGTGAGATCGATTGAATCAGATGTTGGTTCCCCCCCCTCTCCCCCCCACAACCTACACATATATATATAGAGATATAATTATATGTATTGCCACATCCATATTCATACCCTTTCCGTTCATAATGGGCGCGCGCTGGGCGTGCCCATGGAACGTGATTGACGTGTCCACTGTAATTACTTTCGCTTGCGTGCTGAACGCGCGTTTGGCGCGGCTCGCGGTTGGCGCGCATTTGGCGCATTTGGCGCATTTAGCAGGGATGCGTCACGTATGACGTCTCCACTGTAATTACTTTCGCTTGCGTGCTGAGGAATGAAAGGGCTTGCCGAGAGGAGGATGCAGGGTTAAGGGCGATTGGGGTTCATCGCGTAACATCCGTTGGGACATGGATGGAGGGTACCATTTGCTGGTATATCATATATATATATGTGTCTACGCAATTATGTTTCAATGCATGTATGTGTATGTATGCATGCATGCATGCATGTATGTATGCATGCATGCATCCATATCCGCCGCCCGCTGCGGTCCCAGGACGTCGTGTCCACCGGCGGTGGATGTGAATATTTATGTGTATATATATATATATATATATCTATCTATATATATATATATATGTATATATGGATACCCATGCACGCTTGTACATATGTATATACACATACATACATACATGCATGCATGCATGCATGCATGCATGCATGCATGCATACATGCATACATACATACATGCATACATACATATAGCCCCGCCTCGCAGCGCGGCCGAAACTTGGGGCACGATTCTGAACCCCATCTGGGTGAAGCCAGCGGCTGGTCGACGGACGGGCGCGGGAGCACAGCCTTGAGCTCGCCCGCGGCGGGGAGGGCGGCCGCCGACCATTTGAGCAAACGTGCTCCGCAACGCCCCCCCAGCGCTCATCCCTGCACTCCCCTGTGCGGGTCGTGTGTGGCGGGCCCCCCAATCAGGTGCACTCGCCTGAGCCGGGTACCGCCTCCCGAAGCGTTGGGCGCCGCCGCGCGACGACACGACCGCTCATCACACGCGTCGCAAACTCGGACTCACGAGGGTGAAGCAAGGTTCGACTCCCCGCTGCCCCTCCTTACGACTCGTCCGCGCGCGCACGCCGCCTGGCTGCTGCTTTTTTGGGGCTCGAGGGTGGGGCCGCCTGTCGAGCTAGTTATTTCGGAAATCCCTCGGAAGATCTTGCAATTTTCTCCCAAACCCTTTTATTACCTAACAGCTTGTTCTGATAGGTTTCTAGTGGTGTCAAAAGGGAGCAGCAGATGACTCCACAGGGGGGTCTGGGCGGGTGCCGGACAGGGTGCCGCAGACGTCGTTTTAAGCCAACAGTCACACACTTCGTGCTCTTCGACTTCCCAGAACTCCATTCCCGGGCCACATTCTGAATGCCCGGAGCCAACTGTAGGCCACTTCGTGCTCTTTGACTTCCCAGACCTTCACGTGCCCTCGGAATCTGAGGGCGGGCCCTTGGAAATTGAGGGCGGGACCTAAGGACTTAACAAGAGCGCACAGGAGTTAAAACAACGAAGGCGCCATCGATGTTAGGAATTTTAAGCCCGCGCCTTGACGCGTACAAGAGGGTGGCTAGGGACTTAAAACATAGGTCCGGGGCTTAAATATAAGACGCAACACATGGGAAATAAGTCCGGGACTTAAAAAGTAGGTCCGGGACTTGAGACCACCACCATCATCACGATTAACATCATCATCAACATCATTCGTAGTCTTCGGGACGCTAGTTGCGCGGTGGATGCCCGAGTTCAGCTCCGTTTGTGCTCCTATTGCCGCGGGTTGGCCTCGGGAGGCCGAAACAGTGGAAAACACAGAACCCCAAATAAAAACAGGGCCAATTTCCTCCGTAGGCCAATTTCGGCTCAAGCGTGCATTTTTGCTGTTTTGGCAGATCGAACGCCGATCATGAACCAGCAGAGCATCGACGAAAGTGTTTCATCGCCGATGGATGTAAGTAACTGTGAACCAGCCGCCATATAGAAATCTCATTCTCACGGATTTGGAAGAGCAGAAACGCCCAGATGCCGAACAGCAAGATCCTGACATCATTCGTTTATGCCAGGAGACGCTGGCGCACACTAAAGTACTCACCGGCGGAGGCGCAGCTGGCCCATATCACGGGGTTAGCGGATTCGACGAAGAGGATCCGACATACAAAGTATTCAGCAAGTTGGAGCCTGATCTTAAGATCGGGCTCGTGTTCTGGGGGTCTCCCCACTGGGGATCCCTAGAAAATGAAGCGAGCTCGAAGAGATGGAAAAGCTCGGCACAATTCAAAACGAACGCTTTCGAAAACATGTCTTGGAATGCAGGTGACGCTCTAGTACTCATGACTTACTTTGAAAGTTTTCGCGTGGAGCTGTGGTCGCCAAACTTCAGACGGAACAGATCAGAGCCTGACAACCGTTGCGAGAGGGAACTTCTAGTGGGTCGTGCGTTCACGCGGCAGTATATTCCGTTGTCTTCAGGGGACAGATATAGCCCCATCAGAGATGACGAACCTATCTGCGTGGCGGCCTTTTGTGCCACATCGATTTAAGAGCCTCGTCACATACACAGAGAATCGCCTAGACATAGGGATGACGATGTACAGGGTCTTGCAAGCTATACAACAGACTGGAGAAGTCGGAATGGAGCTGGGAGGCCACAGTTTTGCGCTGTCGTACGAAATGTGCCTGGCGAAAGCGGAGTTGGACCGCTTCACGTAATTTGTGAACTGGAGTGCTGGAGGATTCACATAACTTGCGGTGCATTCGCATTGGTGCCTGGATGATTGTATACTCGGGACTATGCATTCACATCAATTCTGGTGCTTTCATATCAATTTTGGTGTATTCGCAATGGTGTGTTGACGTTCGCATTCGCAGTTGGTGACTATAACTGTTGGGGCCATGCATATTCGCAGTGCCTCTCATAATCGGGTGCGCAAGTGTCCCTGCATAAAGATATTCTGAGTTGTTTCGTCTGTGCGATCTTGCGTTTGAAGACTTACCCCGCCGCTAGAGGCCCACGTGGGAAGAAAGGGTAGCGGGATGGGGGAGGGAGGGGGGATCGAGGAAGCTTGCTCACAGCACGTTCGCCCAGCCGCCCATAATCAGCCTGCCAGGCCGCCGGGAATTCGGTTCGTGTTCAGCGTTCGCGCCTGCGAGGTAGCGCTATAGCAGCGCCCTCGCGCAATTTGATGACATGGCCGAGGCATCCGAGCGAGCTCGCGCGTCGGAGGTAATCCCCCCCCCCCCCCCTCGGACGATGGATAGTGGCCTCGAGGAGCGCGCCGAAGATGAGGAGGATTAGGAGGATGGCAGGATGGGGGCCCCTGAGGAGGATTGCAGGATGGGGGCCCATGATGAGGATGAGGATGAGTGAAGGAGCGCCGCCGAAGACCGCCGAGGGATGCCTGGTGCTTCTGCGCCCTCGCATTCGAAATTTCCTCAGATGGCGTGGGCAACAATCGTGAGCCTGCGCGATGTGCATATATATATATATATATATATATATATATATATATATATATTCACACGCGCTCATGTGAACAGCATCTTAAGCCCAAGCTCGGGGCCCGCGCGCGGCCAGCGGGGATGGCCGTCGCGGTCGTGGAGGACGACGCGGCCCCCCGCAGGCCTTGCTTTTCTTTCGGGGCAGGATGGGGAGGAGAAGGGAGAGGATGGGGATGAGGGCGGAGAGGAAGAGGAGGAGGGGGAGGAGGACGACGACGACGGCGAGGACGAGGAGGAGGGCGACGACAGTGCTAATGAATGGGGGGAAGGATGAGGAGGACGAGGACGATGTGGACATTGGGGTGAAGAGGGAAAGGGAGAGCGATTAGGAAGTCAAGAGTCAACATAGCATGAACTATCACGCCCGAGCAAGCAACGCGAGAAAAAAAAAAAAAAAAAAACACACAACAACAACAACAACAACGACAACAACAACAACACCACCAACAACAACAACAACGTTAAAAACATGCACATAATCACCGTCGAGAAAGCACGTTCAGCTTCACCAAATTGCGCAGCTCCAAACACAGAGAACCACAGCCACGACAACAGGACAGCAACACCAAATTCCGTAGCCATTTCGGCCCGAAATTGTAAAGGCCTTGTGCATTTCGACATTTCAGCAAATGTCAGTCAGGGATCCCCGCGTTCTAGTCTCATTAGCACACCGTCCTACGTGCTTGTGCCCGATCACGAATGAAAGGCTCTACATCTACTACGACACGTACAATCGAAGGAAGCCAAAGGCGTTATGGGTCATTGAGGCTGAATGGAAGGGGCGAGCAGCTACGCCAGTTCATACGTGGAGGCACCGCTGGCCTGACGATCCCGACACGTCTGACAGCAGCGACTGCGACCCTGAGACGGTTCCCGCCGACGACGAGGTGGCGCAATTCCAGGCGATGGCGTCCGTCGGCGGCGAGGTGGCGCGCGCCGACGACGAGGCGCCAGAAACCCAATCGCTGGCCGCCGCCCACGACGAGGCCCTTCAATCTCAGGCGATGGCGGCCACCGACGACGAGGACGTTGAGGCAGATCAAGGATTAAGGGGCGCGCTGGACAGCGGGGCGATAACAGTCGAGGACTTCGCGGGGGAGCCCGCGCCGGAATCCCAAGCGCTGGCGGACACGTCGGTGAGCCAGCCAACGGCCTCAGCGGAGGAGACGCCCCACGTCCACGGCTACTTCGCGGGCGACCGCACCGAGTACTGGCACGAGAAGAAGTTCATATGGGTCGAGGCTTACCTCGAACAGGTGTTCCCGAAGGCAGTGGAGGCAGACGGCTACGCCGTGCCAGCGAACACGATCAAGGTGGTGTCCAAGCACGGCATCAAGTACATCCGCGAGATTGCTATCTGCGACCAGGTGCGCCGCTTGCGCAAGAGGAAGAGGGAGGATCCGACGTCGCCCATCGTATTGTCGCCCGATGACCCGCCAGACGTCGACTGAGGTATACCAGGCATCCGTTACCGAGGCATCCAGCATCAAGGCTGCACCAGCAGTTAGGACATGCAGCATCAAGGCTGGACTAGCGCGCCCAACGTCCTGCCAGCTAGCTCGATATATAGATTTGGGCGCAGCGCGCTGCACTGGCAAAATGCATGCATGGAGGAGGAGGGGGCAGGGGAGAGGAAAGAGGAGGAGGTTAGGAGCAGCATTGCCCTCGTCCTCGCCTTCGCCTACTTCCCTGGCCCTGATGTCTGCGTTGGGCCTCGTGAGGCCTCGGAGGCCTCGGAGGCCTCGAGGTAACTGGGACTGCCCCAAAAACGGCATCCTTGGAGGCGTCCGAGACGCATGGGCCCCTTCCGAAAGTCCGTTCAAAATCGTTTCGTTGGTTTTTGCGACGTTCAATTCTTGCTAGTGTTTCGAGACGCGTCCAGCCGCGGCGACTAGAACACCCCAGGAAAGCTCAGGACAATCTCGATAATCGAGGCCCACGCTGCCGCCCCCCCGCCTCCCCGCCGCCAGGCGCGGTCTCAAGCGGCAGAGGGGTGCGAACTACAGCGGCCCAGACGACGAGGTCGCGAAGGCCCTGAAGCTCGGCATCGGGGCCACCCCATATACTGCAGGCGTGAAGGGCTGGATTAGGAGGGGGCTGAGGGGGGAGGAGAAGGAGGAAGACGATGAGGAGGTGGGCGAGGGGGAGAGGGGGCCAGAGCGGAGAGGGCGATGTGGGCCAGGCTTCGACGACCAGCCGATCGGGAGCGAGCTTATCGACGCCAAGAGGTTGGCCGCGGTGAACGCATTACGAACGAGGTCAATCGGGATGACGACGACGACGGCGACAGCGACGATGACGACGACGACGACGCCGCCGACCTCGGGGACGACGACGACGACGACGACGAGCAACGAGGACGACGACGATGATGACGACTGATGACGACGACGACGACGTCGACGATGCAGGCGACGACCGATGACGATCACGACGACGACGACGACGACGACGAAAAGGGGGCTTTCCGAGGGCCTCTGGAGGCCCATGTAGGCCCCAGGACCAGGGCCCGGGGAGTGGGCACGGGAGGATCGCATGCATTCACCATCGCCGATGCCCCAGGTGCTGCGACCGCCTGCTGATCAAATACAGTTCGTTCCTGGGGGCAGCCAAGATCTTGATCAAGGGCGGGGTGGTTGCGGTGGGCAAGACGCGCGCGAGGGACAAGAAGGCGGCGGCCGAAGAGCTCGCGTGCGAGTGGAGGAGCGGCCTCCTCCTCCTTCTCCTCCTGCTCCTCCTCCTCCGGCTCCTCCTCCCTCTCGTCGTCGCGTGCTTCTCCCTCATCTTGGATCCGTGGCCAACCGAGGCTAACCTGAAAATTCCGGACCCGAGGGCCTCCCCAGGCTCGAAATCTGACCGACGGCATCCCGAGGCCCCCGAGGGCCAGCCCCCGATCTTCGGACCTTGAGATTATCATCGTCCGCCGCCCCGAGGATCGTCACGAGGCACATCCGCACCCAGCGGTACAAGAAGCGGACCAACAATGACTGGATGGGTCACTTCCCCGCCCCGATCGACGAGGACGAAGCGCCCGAGGACTCGCTCGGCCCCCAGGACTCGCTCGGCCTCCAAGACTCACAGGCCACTGATCCCTCCTCCAGTCCTCCAGTCCTCCAGTCCTCCTCCAGTCCTCCTCCTCATCCACCTCCTCCTCCTCGAGCAGCCTACCCCGTCGTCACTCCTCCTACGTACCGTGATCGTGGTCGTCGTCCTCCTCCTCGTCCTCCTCGTCCCCCTCGGAACTCTCATCTTCCTCGTCCTTGTCCTCGTCGTCCTCATCCTCCTCGTCGTCCTCGTCCTCCTCGTCATCCTCGTCCTCCTCGGAACTTTCATCTTCCTCATCCTTGCCCTCGTCCTCCTCGTCGTCCTCGTCCTCCTTGTCCTTCTCGTCGGCGCTAGCGTACGGATTCAGGGCGTTTTTTCCGACGGCGACGACTTATGGGGCGCTCTGCGCGTCCCGATCAGCAGCTCCATCAGGGACAAGCCTGAGTCCGAGACAGTCGATATCAGCGAAGACGAGACGTTCGAGATGCTCTTAGAGGAGACGGTGACCTACGATGCGACCACGGACACAGCGCACCGCGCGACGGTAGACGAGTACGGCAAAGAGTTCGGCACGAGCGAGAAGGCGGTCT
Source organism: Prorocentrum cordatum (assembly GCA_963575745.1). NCBI lineage: Eukaryota > Dinophyceae > Prorocentrales > Prorocentraceae > Prorocentrum > Prorocentrum cordatum. Next base: position 288,534 of record CAUYUJ010015257.1, read on the forward strand.
CCCTGCAGCCGCCGTCGATCTACGGGGAGGCATGCATTGCCGTTTTCGCAGACGGATCTAGAGCGCCAGTCAGCGCGAAGATCTACCAGCCACCGGTGCGCGGGGGAATAGCACACCCTCTCATCGCCTTAGTCCTCATCCTACCACTCCTTTATCCTCCTCCCCTTCCGAGGAGGAGGAGGATGCCCTTCATCTTCCACTTCATTTCCTGCGCGAGCAGATGCTGGGCATGCAGGCGTCTCGCTCGCTTCTTCGTCGTCGTGCCACCCCATTCTCACGCCTCCTCCTTCTCCTCGTCCTCCTCCTCCTCCTTCTCCTCGTCCTCCTCCTCCTCCTCTTCCTCGTCCTCCTCCTTCCCTCCTCATATGCATCTCCTTCTCCTTCCTCCTCCTCCTCCTCCTCGTCCTCGTCGTCGTCCTCCTCCTCCTTCCTCGACCTCCTCATCCTGCTACCCTTCCTCCTCCTCTCCTTCCTCCTTCCCTCATTCACGGGTCACCGAGCAGACGGGGGCCGTCGCGGCCGTCTCGACGGCGGAGGGCGACACGACCAAGGCGACTGCCAGGAAGGGGCTGGGCAAGGGCGAGGACCGACCAGGGGAATCGGGCACCGCCCCTTAAGGGAAAAACTTCGGTTTTCTGCTTGGGCGACGCCGATGCCGACGGCGACAGACGACGCCGACGACGACCACGACGCCGACGAAGACGATGACAGGGGAGGCAGCGCAGGGGCAGCCGCGGGCAGGGCGCCCGTCACTCGCCCGTCGCGGGCGGCGAGGTGGCGTCCTCGGGCGGCGCGGGCAAGGGCAGCGAGGAGAAGGAGGATATCTGGGTGTGAGAGCCCCCCCACAAGGAAATCGGTTTCGGTTTCGGGTTCAGAGCCTTAGATAGTGAGGTCGGTAGTGAGATCGATAGAACATAATGTGATCGACAACAAGGCCGATAATACTTGGACCGATTGTGGGATCGATAACGAGATTCACGATTGAGACCGATAGTGAGATCGACAGTAAGATCGATTGCGAGATCGATCGAATGAAACATTGGTTGTCTCCCCCCGCGCAATCTCCTTATCAACCAGGTATGGGGGTAACGTCGCAACTGTCTCAGACGTAATCCAGATCCCCCCGTCCTCGCCATGGCCCCGAGGCGGCCCGCGGGCCCTGGGCCCGAGGCGGTTCTGAAACGAAAGCCAGGGGGCTTAAGGGCCGAAGCCAATCCAGCCGCCTGCCCCAGGTGAGCCTCCGCACGTGGGCGCGCCCGCAGAATGCCAGAACTTTGGAGCTGGGCGGATTGAACGTCAAGCTGTTGATGCCCTCCGACGAGGGGGTCGACAAGAAGTGGTTTTGTATCTCTACGGAGGGCCCGAGCATTGGAACTACAGTAGAAGTGCCAGTCGAGGAACTCACGGACTTCAGGGACGAACCAGCGCTCCTACCTAATGATGTGTGCATGCTGTACGGACTGCAAACCGACGGTGATTTGAATAAGACGACAGTGGTTCTGAAGCAATTCGTCGCGCCCACCGGGCGCTGGAAGGTTTCGCGAGAGGGCGAGGCGAAGCTCCTGGCGAGAGCGCTGCCCGATAACCTCCTGAAGCTCACGAAGCCCAAGACCGATGACCTTACAACGCCGCCGAAGGCGCCGCCCAAGCCCGCGAAGAAACGGCGGCCCAAGCCCGCGAAGAAACCAGCCACGGAGGAGCCGCCCAATCCTGAGGTGCAGGACACGTCCAAGAACCGCGAGGAGCGGCTGCTGGAACCCAACACCTCCGCGACCTCCCCCCAAAGCACTTGCATTGAAGTGTCCAGGCGTCTGCCGTTCTTCGTTCCCCCCCTCCCCCTCCCCCCCCTATCTTACCCCCCCCCCTCCTCTCCGCCCTTGCCATCATTCGCGCCGGCGTCCAGGAGCCGAGGAATTGGCTCCTGGGCGCTGACATTTTCGGCCCGACGCTGCGATGCGAAGAGGACGGGGGTCATCAGGGGGGCCGCGGGAGGAGGGCGGGAGGGCGCAGGAGGAGAGCGGAGAAGGAGGGGCAAGAGGAGGAGGATGAGGAGGAGGGGGAGGAGGAGGAGGAGGGGGAGGAGGAGCCTCCCAGGACTTGTGGGCGAGCGTCGAAGCGAAGGCCGTCGAGACCGACAAGGGCAGAGCGAGGTTCAAATTCAGCGACCAGAAGAGGGCCCACGACGGCGGCGCGAAGACGAATCCTTGTATCTTGATGCTGTACAAAGGGGCTCAGCTCGGGATGGCCACGCTACGCCAGGCGGGCGGCTGGGACGCTGCGCGGGCGGTCGTAGACGATATGATCGAGCAGTTCCGAGGCGGCCTGGACCCAACGGACAAAGACAAGACGAAGGAGACCCTCCTCAATATTCGGGACAGGGAGGCCGCCGATGCAGCGAGTATCGAGCGCAGGTTCCGGGACCCATAAACCTTACCCCCCTCCACCTCACTTCTTGCGCCTACTCCCCCTCGATCCTCGCCTCCTCTTCGATCCTCCTCCTCGTTTTTCCCAACCATCCTGTGGTGTTGGGTCCTCGTTTTGAAGAGACGGTGCCCGCGTCCTCTCCTCCTCTCCTCCTCCTCCCCCTCCTCCCCCTCCTTGCCTCTGCTCTCGGCACACCTCTCACGCGCTTCGTGGCCCCATAGGGAGCTCCACCGAAGGCCCCAGTGGGGGTGTCCACATGCGGTTCCCCCACTCAGGGCAGCGCTTTGTGGCCCCATGGGGAGCTCCACCGAAGGCCCCAGTGGGGGTGTCCACATGCGGTTCCCCCACCCAGGGCAGCGTTTCGTGGCCCCATAGGGAGCTCCACCGAAGGCCCCAGTGGGGGTGTCCACATGCGGTTCCCCCACCCAGGGCAGCGTTTCGTGGCCCCATAGGGAGCTCCACCGAAGGCCCCAGTGGGGGTGTCCACATGCGGTTCCCCCACCCAGGGCAGCGTTTCGTAGCCCCATAGGGAGCTCCACCGAAGGCCCCAGTGGGGGTGTCCACATGCGGTTCCCCCACCCAGGGCAGCGTTTCGTGGCCCCATAGGGAGCTCCACCGAAGGCCCCAGTGGGGGTGTCCACATGCGGTTCCCCCACCCAGGGCAGCGTTTCGTGGCCCCATAGGGAGCTCCACCGAAGGCCCCAGTGGGGGTGTTCGCATGCGGTTCCCCCACCCAGGGCAGCGTTTCGTGGCCCCATAGGGAGCTCCACCGAAGGCCCCAGTGGGGGTGTCCACATGCGGTTCCCCCACCCAGGGCAGCGTTTCGTGGCCCCATAGGGAGCTCCACCGAAGGCCCCAGTGGGGGTGTCCACATGCGGTTCCCCCACCCAGGGCAGCGTTTCGTGGCCCCATAGGGAGCTCCACCGAAGGCCCCAGTGGGGGTGTCCACATGCGGTTCCCCCACCCAGGGCAGCGTTTCGTAGCCCCATAGGGAGCTCCACCGAAGGCCCCAGTGGGGGTGTTCGCATGCGGTTCCCCCACCCAGGGCAGCGTTTCGTGGCCCCATAGGGAGCTCCACCGAAGGCCCCAGTGGGGGTGTTCGCATGCGTTCCCCACCCAGGGCAGCGCTTCGTAGCCCCATAGGGAGCTCCACCGAAGGCCCCAGTGGGGGTGTTCGCATGCGGTTCCCCCACCCAGGGCAGCGCTTCGTAGCCCCATAGGGAGCTCCACCGAAGGCCCCAGTGGGGGGTGTCGCATGCGGTTCCCCCACCCAGG
>CAUYUJ010015257.1:292332-302332 GCA_963575745.1 Prorocentrum cordatum
CCACCCAGGGCAGCGCTTCGTAGCCCCAGAGGGAGCTCCACCGAAGGCCCCAGTGGGGGTGTCCACATGCGGTTCCCCCACCCAGGGCAGCGTTTCGTAGCCCCAGAGGGAGCTCCACCGAAGGCCCCAGTGGGGGTGTCCACATGCGGTTCCCCCACCCAGGGCAGCGTTTCGTAGCCCCAGAGGGAGCTCCACCGAAGGCCCCAGTGTGGGTGTCCACATGCGGTTCCCCCACCCAGGGCAGCGTTTCGTGGCCCCATAGGGAGCTCCACCGAAGGCCCCAGTGGGGGTGTCCACATGCGGTTCCCCCACCCAGGGCAGCGTTTCGTGGCCCCATAGGGAGCTCCACCGAAGGCCCCAGTGGGGGGGTCCACATGCGGTTCCCCCACCCAGGGCAGCGTTTCGTGGCCCCATAGGGAGCTCCACCGAAGGCCCCAGTGGGGGTGTCCACATGCGGTTCCCCCACCCAGGGCAACGTTTCGTGGCCCCATAGGGAGCTCCACCGAAGGCCCCAGTGGGGGTGTCCACATGCGGTTCCCCCACGCAGCGTTTCGTAGCCCCAGATGGAGCTCCACCGAAGGCCCCAGAGGGGGTGTCCACATGCGGTTCCCCCACCCAGGGCAGCGCTTCGTAGCCCCAGAGGGAGCTCCACCGAAGGCCCCAGTGGGGGTGTCCACATGCGGTTCCCCCACCCAGGGCAGCGTTTCGTAGCCCCAGAGGGAGCTCCACCGAAGGCCCCAGTGGGGGTGTCCACATGCGGTTCCCCCACCCAGGGCAGCGTTTCGTAGCCCCAGAGGGAGCTCCACCGAAGGCCCCAGTGTGGGTGTCCACATGCGGTTCCCCCACCCAGGGCAGCGTTTCGTGGCCCCATAGGGAGCTCCACCGAAGGCCCCAGTGGGGGTGTCCACATGCGGTTCCCCCACCCAGGGCAGCGTTTCGTGGCCCCATAGGGAGCTCCACCGAAGGCCCCAGTGGGGGGGTCCACATGCGGTTCCCCCACCCAGGGCAGCGTTTCGTGGCCCCATAGGGAGCTCCACACCGAAGGCCCCAGTGGGGGTGTCCACATGCGGTTCCCCCACCCAGGGCAGCGCTTCGTAGCCCCATAGGGAGCTCCACCGAAGGCCCCAGTGGGGCTGCCCTCATGCGGTTTCCCCACCCAGGGCAGCGTTTCGTAGCCCCAGAGGGAGCTCCACCGTAGGCCCCAGTGGGGGTGCCCGCATGCGGTCCCCCCACCCAGGGCAGCGTTTCGTGGCCCCACAGGGAGCTCCACCGAAGGCCCCAGTGGGGCTGCCTGCATGCGGTTCCCCCACCCAGGGCAGCTTTTCGTAGCCCCATAGGGAGCTCCACCGAAGGCCCCAGTGGGGTTGTTCGCATGCGTCTCCACTACCCAGAGGTAGCGCCGCCGAAAGCGATATTCACACTTGCGGTATTCACAGTTGCATATGGTTGGGTCCTTCGCCAGGCTAATTTTTATATATATATACTTATATATATATATATATATAATATAATCTATATATATATCTTTCGTTTTTTTTTTTTTTTTTTTTTTTTTTTTTTTTTTTTTCTTTTTTTCTTTTTTTTCTCTCTCTCTCTCTCTCTCTCACTCTCCTCGCTCTCTCTCTCTCTCACTCTCTCTCTCTCTCTCTCTCTCTCTCTCCTCTCTCGTCACTATCTCTCTCTCTCTCTCGCTCCCCCTCCTCCTCCTCGATCTCCCCCCCCCCTCGATCGATCGCCCCCCTCCTCCTCGATTCTCAGTCCTCCTCCTCCATGCTCGCCTCCTCTTCGATCCTCCATCCCCCTCCTCCTCGTCTTCCTCCTCCCCCTCCTCCTCCTCCTCCTCCTCCTCCTCCTCCTCCTCCTCCTCCCCTTCTTCCCCCTCTATCCTCCTCTCCCTCCTCGAGCCTCGGCCGCCCCTTCTCGATCCTCCTCGATCCCCTCCTCCTCCATCCCCACATGTGAACATCGGATTCCGCCTGCTCGTCATTTTGACGGTGAGGGGCGTAGAGGTCCTGCGCACGCAGGGCATCTTCCACAGCAGGTACGTCCTGCCGCGCGGGCGCGGCTGCGGGAATATGCAGCGCGATGGGGTGCGGGGAAAACGAGTGCCATCGGCCCCGCCCCGACGGTTGGCGGACGACGACGGCGACCCCGACGTCGTCTTCGTCGTCGTCGTCTTCGTCGTCGTCGTCTTCGTCGTCGTCGTCTTCGCCGTCGTCGTCTCCGTCGTCGTCGTCTTCGTCGTCTTCGTCGCCATCGTCGTCGACGTCGTCGCCGCGTTCGTCGTCGTCGTCTTCGTCGTCGTCGTCGTCGCCAACCTCACGCTAGATCCCGATCGCCGGGAGCAGAACGGCTCGAGAGGTTCTGCAGTCCGCACGCGTGGCGGACACGGGTGCCATGGCCGAGGAGGGTGGGCCCGACCGAATCCAGCAAATTCCGGCAGATTCCGGCAGATTCCTGCAAATTCCGGCAAATTCCGGCACGGCAGATCCGGCAGATTCCGGCAGATTCCGGCACGGCAGATCCGGCAGATTCCGGCAAATTCTGGCAGATTCCGGCACGCCTGGGGGCACCGATGCGGATCGAGGAGGAGGGGGGGGGGGAAATGTTGCGCAATGGCTTGTGCCCCAGGACTGCGAGGTCAGGAAGAACAAACACAGCCAGGCTGACAACGACAGGAGGAATATCATGATGCACATGAGCCCCGAGTCGAAGAACAAATGCAACGCCTTGAAAGGCCACGTGGCGAAGAGGCAGTTCAGGGATGAGTGCGATAAGAAGCACAACATCACGAAGCTTACGACGCAGAAGATCGAGTCGCAGTCCGAGTCTAAGACCGACATCAATGAGGCCTGGTACGAGCCGCTTGGCATGATCGTGAAGAAAGAGGGCGGTTGGAAGGGCCCCGAGGCAATAGCGGCGGCTCGTCATTACGGGGACCGCTGCCTTGCCGTGGGCTGGCCGTTCATAGCCTACAACAGTTGGACGAATCGGATCGAGTACCTGTACATGAAGAAGGGGCAGCGAGAACTATTCACGCGTCTCACGGAGATCAAGACGACGGGCGAGTTGGAGCACCCGATCTTCCTGGAGGCCACGAAGGAGGCAGATGAGAAGGGCCTTTCGAAGGACGTGCCGATGTTGGCCATCGATGCTGCCAAGATGCCGATCCAGATACCATGTACTCCGATCGGGGGCGGGGGCTCGATGAGCGAGTGTTCGACACCCTGTTCGACGCCTCGTGGACAAGTTGCCGAGACGCCTCAGCGGCAGGATGCGGTGCCTCAGCAGGAGCAGGTGACCCCCGAGAAGCTGGGCACTGGCCCGAGCGGCGCGGCGCCAGTTGCCGCCCCCAAGGGCATCGGGCGAATCCAGGTCGACGGGCCCATGACCGAGACCGAGGTGAGCAAGGTCGACGCGGTTGTTCCAAGTGCCGCGGAGCCCTCGGTCAAGGCCGAGGAGAGGGAGCCCGTGGAGGTGAAGGCGGAGCCCTCAGACGGTGCCGCAGGGGGCGCCCAGGGCGTCGGCGAAGCCGTCATCGGCGGCGCCCGTGGTGGTCGCGGCCGCGGCGGAGGCAAGCAGCGCGACGCTTTCCTCAAGGCTTTCGCCGAGTGCAACACCAAGGCCAAGACCATGAACACGATGCTGGATAAAGCCGACCACGTCATCAGGGGCGCGGAGAAGAAGGCCACGGAGTCCGAGAAGGCGCAGCTACTACCTTTTTGCCTGCGCTGCAGGCGTCGGGCCGGCAACTGGGGGGGGGGAGCGGTCGAGGGGGATGAGTCGATGGAGAGAGGGGGGGATGTCAAGGCAGGGATAGAGAGAGAGAGAGAGAGATAGATAGATAGATAGATAGATAGATAGATAGATAGGTAGAACGATCAAGAGAGAGAGTGTATATACATGTGTATACAAGTGCGTGATCTGCGTGCGCATGTATACATATATGGTCAGGCAGAGAAGCACGGACAAGGGGGTGCGTCCTTGCCCTCGCAGTTGGAGTTGCGGTCCGTACCTGCATCGGGCCAGTCGCGCCCCCTCCTCCCACATCTCCTGTATCCTCCTCCCCCCAGCTCCTAGGGGATATCGATTTGCGGTGCCCGCCCGCCCTCGAGCCCTGACAATAAACGAACCCCAGGCTATCGTGCTGAAGCACTCGGCCCTCAAGGAGACCGCGAAGGACGATCTCATCCTCAGCAAACCCCTGGTGTTCAAGGGTAGGAACGGGACCAACTTCATGAATGCCATCACCGACCTCGCTGCCACCATCAATGCCGCGATTCAGGAGATTGGGCGGGTGGGGATGGCCTTCTCTCCTCAACCTCGCCCTTCCGCCCTTCTCCTCCTCCTCCTCCTCCTCCTCCTCCTCCCACCCTCCTCCTCCACGTTCTTGATCCTCGCCCTTCTCCCGATCCTCCTCCGAGCCCTCCTCGATCCGCCTCGTCCTCCTCCTCGTCTTCCTTATCCTAGCTCCTGCCTTGCCTCTGTCTTCGGTGGTAGCCCCCGTCCTCGCGATGAAGGATGCGCAGGCGAAGGCGGAGCTCGGTCCCCCGCCCAAGCGCGCCAAGAGGAATGCCGCGGCGCGAGGACGCCGCAGCAGGTGCGCGCGAGGGCCCCCCTCGCATTGTTTCCCTCCATCTTTGTTTGGGGCAGGGGCGACGCTGCTGCTCTGGGGTCTGCAATCTGCACCGACGTCCTGGCCCCCCTCCCTCCCTTTCTGAAAATTTCAAGCCTTTCTCCCAACCCCGCCGTAAATACACTAGGGACGATGGGCATCCGCCCACGGAAAACAACTTATGGCGGCATGCGGCCCTCGAAATTTCGCCCTCGCGCTTCCTCGCCCTGCGCGTCTTTCCAGCGATCGGCTCGGGGTTCTCCTGGGGTGGCTCGTTAAGCAAATAGCGTCTTTCCAGCGCTCGGCTCCAGCCTCGGAAGGCATATAGCCGTCTAGCCACCTTGGATCAAGACGCCGACAAGGCTGGGGGGCTTAGGCGAGACAGGTGGCCATGCGTCTGAGCAAGCGCCCCTCGCCCGACCCCGAGTCGGCGAAGGGCGCTCGCACGAGTACACGTGCACGCGGGGTGCCCATCGTGGGCGATCGCGAGTGGCCGACCGACATCGTCGGAATCGACGCAGACATGGTGCCCTTGCTGCACTGCGTCGGGAAGTTACAGCCGCGGCTCTGCAACAAGCTTATCTGGCTCTACAAGCAACTAGAGAAGTTCGGAACGCCGCTCCGCCCGAAACAGTCGAGGAAGATCTTCGGCGTAGGGTGGTGCCCGAGGAACTCGACCCTGTTGAAGTGCAATTGCTCGAACGAGAACCTCGAACAGCTGTGCGCGGTAGCGAACGAGCTGCTCACAGAGATGTGGATGTCTGATGTCGGCAAGGATTTCGTACGCACTCATCTCCATCATCGGCATCCTTACCGCCATCTCCTCCTTCGCCTCCTCACTCATGCACCCTCCCCACTTCCCTATCGCATCCTCATATTCCTCCTGCCTCCCCTTTCTCCTCCTCCGTCCTTCTCGATCGCCCTCCTCCTCCTCCTCCTCCTCCTCGCCCCTCCTCCCCCGCGACCGCCCGCCCGCCCCCGCAGCAGGGCGCCGCTGACTTCATCGTGGAGGCGCCGGACTTCAACCTCGCAAAGATGCTCTACCAGCCTCTCTCCAAAATGAGCTACACTGACGGAGATTACCCAGGCCCGAACATGTTCGTAAGTTGTGGCTACAGCCCAAGAGAATGGGACCCCCATCATCCACCCCCTTACGCGGTCGCCCAGCTACTTCGTCTCAAAGTGTTATGCGAGGTGTTCTGCCAGACATGCAGGATGCAAGGCTGCCATAGATGCAAGAGTTGCTGTCTGCACTTGGACGAAGGCGATCACTCGGACACGATCGGGGCTCTATGGCAGAGTACGAAAACTAAACAGTGTGACAAGTGCTATTTCGTGATCGGGACCAACGCTTACCCTGTGGCTGGCGGTCGTTCGGGGAACTCTGATGCTTGCCCTCCCTCTCCTGCTTCAGCCGCTCCGCCTGCTGTTGCTCCTCCTCTCCCTCCCTGCCCCCGCCGCTCCTCGCGCTCCTGGTCCTCGTCCCCGCTGGGCCCCAAAGGTCTCCAGGTGCTCTTCAACGGGCGCGACACTTACCACGGGCTATGGTCGCCATCTCCAGAGCCAAAGGATGTATGCGGCACCGTATTCGTCGAGCGGTGCAACCCTGATGCGATAGTTGGCGGAGGGGAGGGGCCCCTCCCTCCTCCTCCCCCCCCCCCCCCCCCCCCTTCCTCCACCCTCCTCCTCATCCTCTCCTCCCCCTCCTCCCCCTCCTCCTCCCCCCTCATTCTCTTCCTCTCCTCCTCCTCCGACTCTTCCTCCCTCCCCCCCGTTTTCCCCCCTCCTCCCCTCTCTCTCTTCTCTCTCTCTCTCTCTCTCTCTCTCTCTCTCTCTCTCTCTCTCTCTCTCTCTCCTCTCTCTCTCTTCTCTCTCTCTCTCTCTCTCCTCTCTCTCTCTCTCTCTCTCTCTCTCTCTCTCGCTCTCTCTCTCCTCTCTCTCTCTCTCTCTCTCTCTCTCTCTCTCTCTCTCTCTTCCTTCTCTCTCCTCTCTCATCTCTCTCTCTCTCTATCTCTCCTCTCTCTCTCTCTCTCTCTCTCTCTCTCTCTCTCTCTCTCTCTCTCTCTCTCTCTCTCTCTCTCTCTCTCTCTCTCGTCTCTCTCTCTCTCTCTCCTCTCTCTCTCTCTCTCTCTCTTCTCTCTCTCTCTCTCCTCTTCTCTCTCTCTCTCTCTCTCTCTCTCTCTCTCTCTCTCTCCTCTCATCTCTCTCTCTCTCTCTCTCTCTCTCTCTCTCTCTCTCTCTCTCACTCTCTCGTCTCTCTCTCTCTCTCTCTCTCCTCTCTCTCTCTCGTCTCTCCTCTCCTCCTCCTCCTCTTCCCAATAGCTTACACGATAATCGCAGGCTCCTTCTCCTTCATCATCCTCCTCCTTCTCTCCTTCGATCTCCTTCCTCCTCGTCCTTCTCCCTCGTCGCCCCCGCTTTGTCCGTCGCCCCAGGCCGCCCCTCCTTAATGCGACCCCTGCGGGCGGGGGGCAGGACAGAGGGGGAAGAAGCAGCGCGCCGAGCAGCCGAACATGCAGGAGCAGAGGATCATTTGCCAGAAGGTCAGGATGACCAGTGACAAGGGCAAGGTGAACACTGAGCCGCAGAGCAGCGTCATCGACCAGTCCGGGATGATCGCTAAGCAGCAGGGCAGCGTTATCGACAAGTCCGAGATGAACACTGAGCAGCAGAGCAGCGTCATCGACAAGCCCGAGATGAACACTAAGCAGCAGATCAGCATTATCGGCGAGTCCGAGATGAACACTAATCAGCAGAGCAGCATTATCGGCGAGTCCGAGATGAACATCGAGCAGCAGAGCAGCATCACCGACAAGGCCGCGATGAAGGGCGAGCAGCCGCGGGCAGCGTCTTCAGCAGGCGCCGCCACGGGGATGGGGGCGAGGGAGGATGCGCTGAGGAATAGGAGGAGGAGAAGGAGGGGGAACACCACGGATGCCAGAACTCAGGAGGAGGAGGAGGAGGGGGAGGAGGAGGGGGAGGAGGAGGGTAAGAGGGCGAGGGCAACAAGAGGATGAGTAGCAGGTAAGTGGTAAATGAAACATAGGTGGACGAGGTGGATGAGGTGGAAGGCGCCTCCTCTGTCCTCCTCATCTTCCATCCTCCGTCATCCTCCTCCCTACTCCTCCCCTCCTCCCTACTCCTCCCCTCCTCCCTACTCCTCCTCCCTCCTCCCTACTCCTCCCCCCTCTGGGGGTCGATGGGCATGCAGCTCAATCCTCCACTTCTCGACCTCCCCCTGGAGGGGCTGCCGGAAAGCCTCCAACTGCGAGGGCCACGAACGCACCTGGCCGAGCGGGGGGGGGCCCTTGCCCCACGTCGCAGTCGTCTCCTCCGTCGTCGCAGTCTGCCTGCAATCCGCCCCGAGGCTTCGCGATCGAGGTCCGCTTCGAGGCCCCGCCGTGCTACCCAGACGAGCCAGAGTTCGATGCGCTGAAGGCAGAGCTCGAGCAGATTTTCAGCTCGCAGCCCAGCTAGGGCCAGACTCCAGCGCACGCGTTTCAAGAGCCCATGGGTGGTTCAATATGTCTGCATTTTTCGGGCGCATCAGTGCCGCGAGCGCGGGGCTCGAGTCGCTCGCCACGGCGCGCTGCAAGTTATATTCCTACTCCTCCGCTGCTCCCTCGATCGTCCTCCGCTGCTCCCTCGATCGTCCTCTGCTGCTCCTTCTGCTTCTGCCCATCCTCGCGGCCCTCGCTGCTTCCCCCGCTGCGCCTCCCTCGTTCTTTCTCACCTCCCCTCTCGCCATCTCCTGTCTGCCCGAGGCCCTCGGCTCGAGCGATGAGGAGAGCTTCCGTGAAACGGACTCGACACGCTGACCTGCTGCCCCCCCCCCAATGGCCCAGCTGTCGAAGTGGTCTCGTCTGGGGATGAGGGCGGACCCGAGATAGCTGCCCCTGGGGACCCAGCGGGGGCGGAGTTCCTGCAATTCTTGTTGAAGCTATGGGCTTTGGCAAAGCCTTTCTCTGACAGAGATATTTGCAGTATCGCCTGGTTCGCCCAGAAGGCAGGCGCGACGGGGGTTCGAAAGTTGGCCGTGGACCCGAAGACAGAGGGGTACAACCGCCGTCGAACAATTCGGAAAGTCACCACTCCTCTCCAGCTGGGTAAAGTGTACAACGTCGACAATGTGCCAATGTGGTCGTGTTCGAAAAATACTCGCGCGTTTGGAAACATTCCCATTAGGCTGCCACTTGACGCACTTAACGACGAGTTCAAAAGAAACCCTGACGTGTTCAAAGCAAGCTGCAGATATCCAGATACAATATATTCTCAGAGTTATTACAACCGCCCTCTGACCCGGTTGCACGGCAGTGAGCACGTGACCCCTCTTAGGTTATACTCTGACAAGGTGCCAGCTCATAAGAAAGATTCGTTCACGAGATTATCGATATCCATATGTTGGTACCCAAAGAGATGGACTATATTCAGTGTGCTTTCAAGCACGTTGTGCAAGCGTGGGTGCAACGGGCGATGCACGTTGGGCGCCTTGCAGCGCGCCGTCAACGCATCGTGCAACGACATGCAGCGAGCTCGCCACCCCATGAATAGGCTCTGGGGGGCGGAATGGGGGAGGCGAGGAGGGAATGAGAGGGGGGGAGGGAGAAAGGGGGAGTACGATGAGCGAAAGGAGGAGGAGGGGGAGGAGGAGGAGGAGGAGGGGGGGGAGGAAGAGGAGGAAGAAGAGGAGGGAAGGGAAAGGGGGAGGGAGGGGGGGAGGGAATGAGACGGACGGAAGGGGGGATAGGGGTAAGACGGGGGGCGGAGCAGGAGGATAGGGAAATGGGGAGGGATAGAGGCACGACGGCTCGGCATTCGTGAGCGAGCGCGACGCTCGCCGCCGAGATGTGGCTGGTACGCCGCTGGAGTGGCGCGGGGCAATCTGTGAATATGGAGGCAGGGCTCGACCTCCAATACATTTGTTTAGGTGCTCCGTGGGTGCAGTCGCATGGAGGCGCGGAAAGATTTCCAGGCCCCCTCCCCCACCCACTGGGAATGTCAACAAACTGCAAACTTCCTGGACCCTCGGTTCTCCATGTCTTCCATCCCTGATCCTCCAGGGACAACGCACTCCTAGCGGCGACGCCCCGTGAGTCCGGCGCGGGTGGGCACGTTGAGCCCCGCAGGCGATTGGCCTGAGATGTGCTATATTATGGCCTTGAAGATGTTCAATGCAGTGGGGCGCCCGTTCAAAGATTGCGATTGCAGAGATGAGACGATTTTTGATTTTGACGGCACCACGTTCCATAACGCGAAGTTCGTTAGGAACACGCACGAAATTATAGACAGAGAATTGCCAAACAATTGATGCCAGTAGCAATCAGCACACAAATCGAGCAGGATACCCTCGTCAATTCTATGCAGTATTTTAATATTTGGCCTTGC
>CAUYUJ010015257.1:304832-344336 GCA_963575745.1 Prorocentrum cordatum
TTTGAATCCAGTCTAAGTTGTTAGGTTTTTAAATCCTCTACCTCTGATTCTGAAGGCTGCCTTCAGATTCCGAGGGCACGTGAAGGTTTGGGCTCCCAGAAATCCATTCCCGGGCCACATTTTGAATGCCCGGAGCCAACTGTAGGCCACTTCGTGGTCTTCGAGTCCCCAGAACTCAACTCCCGGGCCACATTTTGAATGCCCGGAGCCAACTGTAGGCCACTTCGTGCTCTTCGAGTTCCCAGAACTCCATTCCCGGGCCACATTTTGAATGCCCGGAGCCAACTGTAGGCCACTTCGTGCTCTTCGAGTCCCCAGAACTCCATTCCCGGGCCACATTTTGAATGCCCGGAGCCAACTGTAGGCCACTTCGTGCTCTTCGAGTTCCCAGAACTCCATTCCCGGGCCACATTTTGAATGCCCGGAGCCAACTGTAGGCCACTTCGTGCTCTTCGAGTTCCCAGAACTCCATTCCCGGGCCACATTTTGAATGCCCGTAGCTAACTGTAGGCAACTTCGTGCTCTTCGACTTCCCAGAACTCCCATTCCTGGGCCACATTTTCAGCAGGGGCAAGAGCACGACGAGGAGGAGGACGAGCAAGACCAGGAGGACGAGGACGAGCAGGAGCAGGACGAGGAGCAGGAGGAGCAGGAGAAGAAGGACGAGCAGGAGGAGGAGGAGGACGAGCAGGAGGAGGAGGACGACCAGGAGGAGGAGGACGACCAGGAAGAGGAGGAGGAGGAGGAGGAGGGGAGGGGGAGGAGTACCAGGAGGAGGAGGAGGAGGAGGAGGAGGAGGAAGAGGAGGAGGAGGACGAGGAGGAGGAGGAGGACGAGGAGGAGGAGGGGGGGGGAGAGCACCAGGAGGAGGAGAACGAGGACCACCAGGAGGAGGAGGAGGAGGAGGAGGAGGAGGAGGAGGAGGAGGAGGAGGAGGAGGAGGAGGAGAGAACACCAGGAGGAGGAGGACGAGCAAGACGAGGAGGACGAGAACGAGGACGACCAGGAAGAGGAGGAGGAGGAGGAGGGGAGGGGGGAGATACCAGGAGGAGAGGAGGAGGAGGAGGAGGAGGAGGAGGAGGAGGAGGAGGAGGAGGAGGAGGAGGAAGAGGAAGGAGGAGGGACGAGGAGGAGGAGGACGAGGAGGAGGAGGAGGCCCAGTACGGCGTTTTCGGGCCCCGTAGGAAGCTCCACCGAAGCTTCGATTCCGTCCGCGTGCGTCCCGCACACCCAATTTGGCATTTTCACCCACCCAGTATGGCGCTTCGTGTCCCCATTAGGAGCTCCACCGAAGCCCCCAGTGGGACCGTCCGCCTGCGCCCAAGAAGCTCAATTTGGCATTTTCACTCACCCAGTACAGCGCTTCGTGGCCCCATAATGAGCTCCACCGAAGCCCCCAGTGGGACCGCCCGCGTGCGCCCCGGAAACCCAAGTTAGCATTCTCATCAACCCAGTGCAGC
Organism: Prorocentrum cordatum; assembly: GCA_963575745.1. NCBI lineage: Eukaryota > Dinophyceae > Prorocentrales > Prorocentraceae > Prorocentrum > Prorocentrum cordatum. The sequence continues at coordinate 306,293 of CAUYUJ010015257.1, forward strand.
GCTTCTTGGCCCCGTAGGGAGCTCCACCGAAGCCCCCACTGGGACCGTCCGCATGCGTCCCACACACCCAAGTTGGCATTTTCACCTACCCAGTACAGCGTTTCGTGGCCCCATAGAGAGTTCCACCGACGGCCCCAGTGCTACCGCCCGCATGCGTTCCCCCCACCCAGTGCAGCGCTTCGTGGCCCCATAGGGAGCTTCACCGAAGAAACTATTCACGATGTCGGTACCCACATTTGCATATGTATGGGTTGTTCGTTAGGATCATGTTTGACTATTCGGAGTTTTTTGCCCAAAATCCGCCTGTAGGGGGACATACCCGGCCTAAGACTACCTGGAGGGGCCGTATGTGTGCAACCCGAAGCCTTACCACGCCCGTGCTGTCGTTCTCCGCGGTTCCGGCGGGGCGGGAGCGGGGCGTGTCGCTCCAGTGCGTCGCCGTTCCAGAGCGCCGTGCCAGAGCGCTCTGGAACGGCCGAGGCGCCCAGCACATCTTCCAGAACCTACGGATGTCAAAGTTCCCCGATATGTCCCGGTCCGACTTGGACCCGGTCCCGGCTTCAAGCAGTGGCGAAGCGTCCTGGCTCGCCTACAGATGCCGACCAAAGAGTGTTCTAAGAACCTTGTGTGGTCTGCACGAAATGTTATCATATTTTGTTCTGGCTGAGACTGTCTTGTTGTAACACATCGGGTGTAAGTTCTAAGAACATTGTATTTGTTCTTAGAAAACTTATGGATTCAAAGCACATTTTGTGGTAGGCCTACAAGAATGCCGTGACGGTCGGTCCCTGCTCAATGGTTTCGTCTTAATGATGTGATCTAAGGCGCCGCCATCTTCGTGCGGCTATGTCATACGACTGGCGCCGCTCCCGATGACACCGTGTCTACGGTCAATTCGCATGGTCAGGATGGGCCACCTTTCCAAGGGTACCCTTTCATCCTTCCCTCCTTGGCCCGTCCTTGGCCACTTGCGTTGGCCGTGCCCCGCTCGAAAAACTCCGAAATGGGCGTCCAAGGCCCGTGCATCCTCATCGCGCATCCTTATGATGAGGGCCGACTGTACACCTTCATGACTTTTGGGCTGCGATTCGTCATTTGCTTCGCGCTCACGCCGCAGTGCCAGAGAACAGCAGCAAAAATACTTCCGAGGTTCAGTAGAAGGAGCGAGCAACGGGAGGAGGAGGTGGAAGGAGGGAGGAGGCATGGACATCGGGGGTGTGAGGGAAGAGGACTCGAGCCTGCGGAGGAGCGCGCTGGAGGAGGAGGGGGAGAGGGGCGGGGAGGGGAGGCGAGAGGAGCACGCGGAGGACGCGCGCGCGCGCCCTGCGCGCGCGCCCCGTGCGCGGCCCGAGAGGCGTGCAACATGTGGGCCCTGCTCACGGCGCTGGCCCGCGCGCGGCCGCCGCGGGCCGAGGCTGCGGCGCGCCGGTACCAGGAGTTCCTCGCCGTCCTCCTCCTTTCCTCCTCCTCCTCCTCCTCCTCCTCCTCTCCTCAGCCTCCTCCTCATCCTACTACCTCCTCCTTCTCGCCCTCCTCCGCCTCCGCCTCATCCTCTCGTCGTCGTATCCTATCATTCTTCTTGCATTCATTTTCGTTCCCTTTGTTTACTCTTCTTTTTCCTCCTCCTCCTGCTCCTCCTCCTCAGCCGTTCCGTAGCCATTTTGGCTCAAGGCTAAACGCTGTGAAGGGCTATAGACGCCCGAGAACCAGCGATTAGCTTTCGGCCTCTCCGTAGGCCTCTTTCGAGCGATCTCGGGCCTTCGGGGGGCACGCATTTCGGCGCTCCCTCCAGAAGCACCTTCATGTCCCGCGCCACTCCGTGCCCGCCCCTGGTTCCCTGCGGCATGGCCGACGACGAGGACGTCGACGCCGTCTCTGACCTCAACGACTAGTCTGCCGATGCGAAGGAGGGGATCTGCGGCCACTCTGAGGAAGTGGTGGCGACCATCAACTCTTTTCCTGCCTCGCCTGCACCACCGACTCCTGCTCCATCGCAGCCTGGCAGCTCCTCGGGTGACATCATGGCAATACTGCACAACATGTACGCCACACTCGCGAACGTCGCCACCAAGCAGGACATCAACGACCTCAGGGACCAGGTTGCCGCCTTCGACGCCAAGTGCAAGACCTCAGAGACCCAGGTCTTCAACATCCAGAACGGCACGTGCGAGAAGATCACCGCTGCTGTCGAAGCATCTATCCTCGCCAAGCTTGAGAGTATGCTCGCGGCCTGCGAGTCTGCTGCATATACCATCTCACGCTCTCCCCGCAGTACGCTCTCAAGTCTGGGCAGCCCAGCCTCGGTAGGCACCGGTGGTCACAAGCGTCGCGCAGTTGGTGAAGTGCCGAGCCCCTTTCCCTCAGGTGGTGATGCTGACAAATGCAAGATATGGATCATTGGCTTTCCTCGCCGTGTTTTGGCTGGCGTGTTCCAGGTCCACGCTGCTGCGGTTCTCCAAGCACTCCCTGCACATCAAAGCCAGGGCACAGAAGTGACGGCCATCAACATGCAGATGAGCTACTCGATTCGCTTCACCTCCACCGACATTGCCAGCGCTGTGCTCGACACTCTGACGCATGGTGACATTTCGTGGCAAGACCCTCGCACTCAGCATCTCGTCCTAATCCGCTGCAGGCTCGACGCCAGCCAGGACATCGGGAACCGCCACAAGCTCCTCGGTCCTCCGCGGCAGTCCTTCCTCACGCACATGAAAGAGCAGGAGATCTGGAAGGCCGAGTTCCGCCTCGACTGCAACGGCCCCCGGCCTGTTGTTCCTGATTTTCGGCGCCGATGATGTCGAGGTCCTGGCCGCCCTCATCGAGCGCGGCGACGACTCCTACGCTTTCGAGATGAAGTACGGCAGCTTCGCCTAGTTCGGGATCGACCGTAGCACGGCCGACTAGATCGCTGCAGCATCTCTGGCAGAGGGGTCGAATCCACCCTTGCGGGCAAAAGCGAGGGATGTCTCCGAGAGGGGCTCTGAGTGACTCAACAAGTCTCCTAGGGCGTGCAGGCACAAGCGCGAGGGGGTGCTTCGTCGCCTGTGTCTATTCCAGCTGCTGCTCTTCCTCGTTTTCCTCTGCTGCCTTCCTCTTGCTCTTCTTCCAGTTCGCATTCGGACCCCGAGGATTCCCCCGACCCCGAGGATTTCCCCGACCCCGAGCATTTTGCCCCCCTTCGAGTTTCCGGAAAAATTCTCCAGTGCTTCCTGGGATGTTCACCCAACCCCCTGTGCAAGAAGACAATCGGATTCATAAACAATTTAGGTCCCGACATCATGCGATTTGTGTCCAAGAAAGAAACCAGGGGACCCCGAATGGAATTCAACCTCCTCCTCCACGAAATGCATGGCGTGTGCGGCTTTGGCGCATTTTTCATGTGCGGGATGCAGGCGGATGCGCCATTCTTATCAGCGGCTCGGCCTGTGCGAAGTTCTCGCATATTCGACGAGGTGGTCCGACGAGGGCGCGCCAATCATGTTTTTCTGTTAGGTGACCCTGCAAAAGAGAGACAGGAATTGTTTCAGACGCTTCAGGCCATGAAAATTCACATCCCGCCCACCACGCCCGAGCTCCCTCACCGCCCGCCCCCTCCCCCCCGCCAGGAGTGGGCGGCCGCAGGCAGGCCTCCCAGCGGGGGGGGGCGCCCGTGCTTCTCGAGCTTTTGGTTCGAGGAGGAGGAGGAGGAGGAGGAGGAGGAGGAGGAGGAGGAGGAGGAGGAGGAGGAGGAGGAGGAGGAGGAGGAGGGAGGAGGAGAGGGAGGAGGGAGGAGGAGGAGGAGGAGGAGGAGGGGGAGGAATATAAATAATCTGACGAAACAGGAGGAGGAGGTTGAGGAGGAGGGGCAGGGGGAGGAGGAACCCGAGGAGGGAGCAAGCGCGAGCCGCCGTCGACGTCGCCGGCTGCCCACGCGGATGCCAGCGTTGGTGAATCCAAAATTTGATTTGTCCATCGAGGCTACGCGTGATGCGCAGCAGTCGTCTCTTTGGTTTTCTGTCTTATCGTCTCCATCTCTCTCTCTTCCCTCTTCTCCTCGATGTCCTTCCTCTCCTCCTCCTCCTTCTCCTCCTCCTCCTCCTCCTACTACTACTCCTAGTCCTACTCCTACTCCTACTCCTACTCCTACTCCTACTCCTCCTCTTCCCCCAGAATGTAGTGACGATAACTCCTCGGATGGCTTCTATACAACACTGCCGCTGCGTGGGAGCTGCGACGGCTCGTCGATGGGTGCAGTGTCAGCCCCTTGAGGCGCAGCGGATTGCTCGGTTGGCAGAAACAACCGATACGTCCACATTTCGTATAGTGTATAGTTGCGAAGATTCTAAACATTTGTTGTGGGTTCAGCGAGAGCTTTTATTTGGGGGTCAATCAACTGTGTGGTCGATCCCCCACCCCACTTTTCTTGGCACGAACGGTACGGAAAGAGTGGACACGAAGACCACTTGTGGCGTGGGAAGGCCTTACCTACGGTCGGTGCCACCGACCCTGAAGGGGGACGACGGCGACGACGACGACGACGACGACGACTTCTTGGTGGCCTCGTCAGTCCATCTCGGGGCATCTTGGGCTCTCTTGGGGCGTCGGGAAGCCGAACAGGCGAGAACGTCCAAATCTCTCCCAGACCAAAGGGAAATCATTGAACGTTGCTTGTTGGGGTCCTCTTGGTGTGCCCTTGGAAGCCTCTTAAAGCGTCTCGGCTGCCGCTTGGGGTGTCAGGAGGCCATCTGTAGCGTTTTGGACCGATCGTTCGGCGACTCGGGACCCTCTTGGACCCTCTTGGAGGCCTCTTGGGGCACTCTTGGGCCCAGGGGGCATTGTGTTTTGACCCGGGGCCCACCTCGCTACCTTCCTCGCTACCCACTGGGGACCCCCCTTCGGGGAAGGTATCAAAGGGAAGTGGCTTCCCTTCGATCCAATTGCGATCACGACGTTGCTCGAATTTTCTGCGGCAAACGGAGCGGCGTCTCACACACGCCGACAGGGTTGGCGGATGTTGAACGGGACTCGCTGTCGGTGTCGCCGCGGGCGTTGTCCATGTAAGTGCCGCTTGACGCCTGGCCAACAACGGCCGCTGTTGGCCTTGGTCAACGCGTGTTGCTTGGCATCGTACCAGTGTTTAACGTACCCATTCTGGGCGTCCAAATGTTCTCAGGAGGGAAAAAAACACAGACACAATTAATCGTCAATTCCCCAGGAAATATGGGAACATATGGGAAGTGTGGGGGTAGACAAAAGCCAAGACATGTATGTGTATTTATTTGTGTGTCCCAGGGCCACTTCATGTTCCTCCCCTCCATGGTCCCGTCCTCTTCGCAGGGGAGAAGAGAGTACAGGGGAGACCTCGCCGCCACGGCTGGGTTCGCCTCGAAGTCCAGGTGGGAACGCACCCCAGGAGAGGAGCATCGGAGCATCGGTATTGGTATGTAGCTGTGTCTTCTCTTGCATAGCTGTGTGTCTTCTCCTGAGCTCTTGTTTTTATACTGCGCGGGCGACAGCCGTCGGATCGCAGGTCAATCCTCCTCCGTCCGCCCCTCTGTTCCTCCCCCCCGCTTCTGGAGAGAATGGCGCGCCAGCGAAAGCGCCGGCGCAGTCGCCCGCGCGGGGCGCGGGCGAGCGTGCAGACGGCGGCGTGGGGCGTAACAGGTCGGTTGCGCAGGCGAGGGCGGCCTCTTGGGGGCGTGAGGCCTCTCGAGCGCTCCTTGGGGCCTCCTGGGGGCCTCTTGGGGCGGAAGGCTTGGATTTTCGGTTCGTGCTCGCTCTCATGGGCCCCCTCCGGGGCCCTCCAGGGCCCTCTTGTGCGCCTCTTGGGCCGTCTTGGGACGCTCTTAGGCCGTCTCGGGGCCCTCTTGCAGGCCTCTTGGGCCGTCTTGGAGAGTGTGCGTTTTCGTCTGCGCGCGGGTGCGGGCGAGTGCGCGCGCTTGGTGCGGGCGGCGGCGTGGGTGTGCGCGCGCTTGGTGCGGGCGGCGGCGCAGGTCCGAGGTGGGGACTTCGGCAGGACCCCCGCCCCGGGTCTCGCCCGCGCGTTTTGTGGGCTACGGCGCGGGCTCGGCGCTACCGGGAGGAGGGAGGAGGGAGGAGGAGGAAGAGGGGGAGGAGGAGGGGGAGGGAGGCGGAGGAGGACCAGCGTAAACCTAAGGTTCATCGGCGATTTCCTTCCTCCAAGTCCCCTTTCTCAAAGGGCCCTGCCCTACAGGGGTTCATTTTCACCGAGGGATGCGCCCCGTTGGAAGACAACCATTTGAAAAACTGGATACGTACCAAAACGCCATTTTTGGGACCTCAACGCCGCGAATCAGCATTACTGTTGCGTCATGGCGATCCTGACCCGTGCCAGAACACCATTCCTTGGATTCCAACACCGCGAATGAACGTGCCTCTTGCGCCATGACAGTCTTGAATCGCGCCAGAACAACATCCCTGGGGCGCCAACCATAGTCATTGAAACCGCTGTGAACTCCTAAGGCGAATGTGCGCGGCGCTGGGGCGAGAGCCACAGTTTGAGAAGGAGCTGCCTTCCATCCGTGAAACATCTGCGCACGTGTAAGACGAATGTGCGCGGTGCTAAGACGAAAATCACAGTTTGAAAACGGCCCGCCCTCCATCCGTGAAGCTCTTGCAGACCTCGTAGATAGATGCTCGCGGTGCTAATGCGGGAGCCACGTGTTGAGCAACACCCGCCCTCCATCCGTGACAGTGCTGCAATATTTTAAGACGAATGCGCGCGGCGCTAAAGCGATAACCGCATTTTGAAAACGATCCGCACTCCATCCGCGAAGCTGTTGGAAGTCTTGAGCGTAAGGATCATACGTGGTGAGGACGTTTCAGGCGACATGCCCAGCCCGCCCTACCGACGCGCTTCGAGGGGTTACACGGAGGCGCTACTTGCCAGGAAGGGGGATTGGATGGGGGAGGGGGAGGAGGAGGGGGAATGGAGAGGAGGGAGGAGGCAGGAGGCAGGCGGAGCCGGCTCGCAGGCGGCGAGACGGACCACCACGTCCTGCGCGCGCTGAGGCGGGCCCTGGGCGACGCCGCCCCCGCGCCGCGCCGCGCTGTGGCGCGGCGCGGCGAGGGCTGACCCGAGGCGAAAAGATGCGATGGTGGGGTGGGGAACCTCATCCTCCTCCTCCTCCTCCTCCTCCTCCTCCTCCTCCTCGTCCTCCTTCTCCTCCTCGTCCTCCTCCTCCTCCTCCTCCACCTCCTCGCTGGGAGAATCGTCATGCTCCGCGGCGCCGCCTGGGCCTCCCCACCCGGGGGACCACGGGTGTGGAGCTTTTCATGCTCAAAAGCAGTCCTGGCGGTGTCTATACATTTCCCGCCCGGCCTTAGCGTTCTGCAGTTGCTAAGATCGTCTCAAACGGTAGTCGGAAAACAGAGTCTTGACCCGAAAACTCACGGAGGCAGGGATGGGGAGGAGTGGAGCGAGACGGGGATGGAGAGAGATGAAAAGGGGAAGAGTGTGCAGGGATGTGGCAGGAAGGAGGCTGGAGTGGTGGGGGATTTACGGGATGCAGAGAGATGGGAGCAGGGAGGGGGATTGGGGGGATACAGCAAGGGTGATCAGAAGAATGAGAAACGTAGGAAGATAAACGATGAAGGGTGAAGCAGTAGTGGTGAGGGGCGAACGAGGAGGGGGGGCTGGAAGGATGGAGGGCGAGGGAGGAAAGGAGCGAACGAGGGAGGCCGACGGAGGAACGATGTAGAGGACTTGTGAGGAGTGGGTCCCCGAGAGCCCACCTCGTGACACGAAAGGGCGTCGTGAAGCAATCACGGCGCAAGCCCCCGACCCCATTGTCGGGCGTTTACGTTGCATCTTCGGGGGACCTCACTTGTCCTCATTATTGGTGTGTTCTCTTGTGCCCGACGCGGGCACGATGCGGATTCGACGCGAATTTGTCGAGGATTCGACGCGGATTCGACACGGCTTCAACACGGATCCGACGAGGCCGACATGGATTTGACACGGGTTCGACGCGGATAGGGTTGCGACGAGGCCGACAAGGCCCCCCGAGGATTCAACATAAGGGCGCCATGTCTCGAGCTGGATCGATCCGTGTGGGGCCTCGGGTGAAACGGAGCAAACACGCCACTCATGTCCATTTTTGTCCACGACCCCACATTTGGGGCGGTATGCACGTATCGGTTGCGCCCCCCTTGCCGAAATCCATAGCAAAGTTGTTTTCAGGCTTCTCCCAGGGTGCACCCTGGCCCATTTGCCGAGCTGAGTCCAGGCGCAGCCCCGAAGGGGTTTCCCGACGTCCTCATTCGAGGAGGGGGAAGAGGAGGATGAGGAGGAGAAGGAGGGGCGATACCATGCTAGCTCTCGGGCCATCATACTTCGGGCGGGTTCCTCGGATAATGGTTGCATTGTGATGTGCTCACAGTCGTGCAGCCGAGAGAGAGCTTCGACACCCGTCGAGCTCTCCGTGCCGTTCTTGGGACGCCCCATGGGCCAGGGAGGCCCCCAGAAGCCCGAGGACGGCGAACATCAGGACCCGCTTCCTTCGGGTCCGTGGGCCGCACCGCGAGTGGGGGTGCAGGGACACCGCGCTACTGCGCCACCACAGGGCGACCGGGCCGACGGCCGGCGGAGAATGGAGGAGCGCGGTGCCCCGCCAAAGAAAGCCGCCGCAGACCGACTGCGACGACGACTGGCGACGACGACGACGGCCACGAGCGGCGGCGACGTGCGGCGGCGGCGGCGCGGGCGCAGGATGCCCCCCGACAAGCGCGGCGCGTTCGACCGTGCGGCGCTGGGCCAGCTGGGCCCCGAGCTGGAGAGGCCTCCCCCGCGGCCTCCGCTGTCGGGGGGCAGCGTTGGGGTCGGGGGTTGCCAGAAGTGCCCCTGGCCCCAGGTCCCCCCCATGATTTCCAAGGAGAGCCCTGATGACGGGAGGTTGTTCTGAAGTTTCTGCCTCTGGAGGCCCTTATCGGTCTCTGGGACCGTCAGACAGCGACTCACAGGGTAGAACACCGGTCCAGGGGAATGGGTCGGGACCTCGGAGGGTCGACGTCATGAAAAAGTCATGACGTCGGGGGTCTGGGCAAGGTGCCCCTAGGATTTCCAAGGGGAGCCCCATGGCCTGCAGAGGACCCTTCACGAGGCCCAGAGAGCCCCAGGGGCGAACAGCTGGGGGCACCTTTGGGCCGGGGGGGCCTTCAGCAACGGCCGATGGTGGGGGCAGGCTCGGGGGGGGACGCGTCGACCCCGCATGGCCCATGGATCGCCGATGGGGCCCCCGATGGCACCACCCCTGCACAGGAGCGTGATGATTCGCTGTCGGGGGCCCATCGCCGATCTATCGGCGATGCCTCGCCGACGCTTCCAGGCCAGTGTTCTCCCCCCCTGAGGCTCAGGGGGCGACGTTAGGGGGTGGTGCAGCTCGGGGCCTGAGCTGGTCTTCTCCTTACGTCGCCCCCTCCTTGGATGCTCGGTTTGGGAATCTTCCTGGGGCTCACCTAACAGATTTGTTCGACTCTACTTCAACCCCAGGTCGGCTCAACTTCGACTCACACTCGACTCAAGTTCGATTCAAGTTCAACTCGGGTTCGACTCATGGTCGACTCAAACCCACGCACGTTCGACGCAGCTTTGACTCAAGAGTGGGGCGAGTGTCTCCAGGAAGGTCCCCAGAACGAGCATCCCACCCTCCCTCCCGCTCCCCTCCTCGCCTCCTCGAAGGTTCGCCCTCCACAGTGTGCGAGGCTGTCTTTGGGATACAGCTCCTGGGAGGTTGCATTCCGCATCGGCGCTGGCAGATCCGCGGTCGGAAAACGGCCCAGTCGGGCACACTCCCGTCCTACAGTGAACGGCTTGAATAAGGAACACTTACTTTTCAAAATGGGCTCGTTCGTTCCTTAGGCTTGCATGCGTTATTCATCCTTCCTTGTGTTTTGATGTGTTATCGTTCCTTATGCGCTATTCCTTTGCAAAAAGGGGCGTCGTTCCTTATTCATCGTTCCCTAGGTCAGGCCGATGACTGTACATTCCGCATCGGCGCTGGCATACCCGCGGTCGGAAACCGGCCCAATCGGGCACGCTCCCGTCCTATTCTGCCGACCCCCTTCAACGGGCCTTGCCCTGGGCTCACTCTGGGGGAGGCGGAGGAGGAGGAGGAGGAGGAGGAGGAGGAAGTAGGCTTTTTAGAGGAGTAGGAGGAGGAGGTGGAGGTCCAAAAGGCTTCTGGCTTCTGCCACGGAGACCCTCCCCGGGAGCTGTCTATGCCAAGAGAGAGGAGGCCTGCCCTTTGATTTTCTTTTTTGTTGTTTTATCTTGCTTTTTTCGTGTCTCTTTTTTTTCTTTCTTCCGCCGCTTTTTCTTTATTTTTTTTTCTTTCTTTTTTGTTTATCTTTTTTCTTTCTTTTTTTTCTTTTTTTTCGTTTCTTTTTATTCCGCTTTTTTTGTTCATGTCTTTTTTTTCTTTTTCCTATTTTTCTTTGTGTTCTGTTTTCCTTTTTTCTTTTTCTTCTTCTTTTTTTTTTTCTTTTTTTTTCTTCTTTCTTTTGTCCGCCGCTGTTGGTTCCCGAAGCCTCGGAGGTGGAGGGTTTCTCCGAAAGGGCTTTGGCCACCGTCCCCCTCCTCCTCCTCCTTCCTCCTCCTCTCCGCCTCTCCTCCCCTCCTCCTCCTACTCCTCCTCCTCATCCTCGGGGTCGCCTACGGCCACGGGGGGAGTTAACCGTTGTGAATGCCCACGTTGCTGCGAACACGCACTGCACGATGCCCACGATGCCGGACAGGCCGATCCTGGGCCCCGGGTCGGTGCGTGTGCTCTCCTGCCCCAGCCCAGGCCCCAGGAGGGGCGCCCCGGGAGGGGCCCGGTCGGGGTCGGCGTGCGTGCACGGTCGGTGCCCTCCTGCAGCGGTGGTGTCCAGCGGCTGCGCCCCTCCCCTCCCGCGTCGCTCCCGCGCCTCTCCCCTCCCGCCTCCTCTCCCTCTCGCCCCGTGCTCCTCCCGTCTTTTCCGCCCACGGCGCCGATGCATCGCCGGTGCATTGCCGATGCATTGCCAATGCGGCGCGATCCTCCGACCCCATCTACTCGGACCCCATCTAGGGTCAGGTCGGGCATGTCCTCCTACAGGCGGGTGCTGGAAGGAAATTCAAAACCAGTCGAACAATACGCAGAACTAGTCCAACAACAAAAAGGATCATCATCGTCCCCAGACCATGTTTTGACTACAGTCAACCCGCTTAGTAAGGATGGGCAACCGTCCCAAGGGTACCCTTGCATCCTTGCATCCTCGGCCCATCCTTGGCCACTTTCGTTGGCCGCGCCCCGCTCGAAGAGCTTCGACGTGGCCTTCCGAGGCCCTTGCATCCTGATCGCGCATCCTTCCTATGCTGGTTGACCGTATTGTTGAATATTCCTCCTGTAGTCGGAGGTAGGAGAAGCGACACCAACACCACCAGGGGGTCCACCTCCAGCGAGGAGGCCCACGATGACTCCCCGTGCTGGAGGCTGAGGATGTCTCGAGCGAGAGGGGGGACCACACCACCAGGCAGGAAGACCACCCTTGCCTCCTCGTATCTCCTCGCCCTGGTGGTGTTGGTGTCGACGTTCCTTGTTCCTCCTGTAGAGGGGCACGCCCGCCCTGCATCCAGGAGGCCTCTGCCCCCGGGCTCGCCGCCGTTTCCGCGGCCTCCGCCCCGCCAGGCACGCCGGCAGGCTCGCGGGCCCGGATGGCGCCGCGGAGGCGGCGGCCGCCCGCAGCGCCGCGGCCGCGGCGGCCGCGAGCGCGGCGATGGAGGAGGCGCCGCCGCCCACGCGCGCGGGTCCGGGGCAGCGTGCCGGGCCAGTTGTGCACCACCATTGCCGCGGGTTCGAGCAGTGGCGAAGCGTCCCGGCTCACCCATAGGCCCACCAGGCAGGGTTCTGAGAGCCTTTTTCGGTGGTTTCCACGGAGTGTGCTCAGAGCAGTTCTGGCTGGGACTGTCTTGTTTTATCACATCGGGTTTATGCTCTAAGAACATTGGTTGTGGCTTAGAACACTGTTGTGTTCTAAGAAAATCTCGTGGTAGGCCTATAGGGATGACGGGACGGTCGGTCCTGCTCAACAGGTGGGACAGGGGAGAAGGGAGGAGGGGGAGTTCCTCCTCCTCCTCCTCCTCCTCCTCCTCCTCCTCCCGCCTCTACCTATGGTGGTGGTGGACATTCGGCCCATCAAGCAACCGTCTTTTTTGTTTTGATTCCCGTGGGCCCCCACGCTGCGGGCAACGATAGGGTCGGGTTCCCTTTGATTGTGAAGGCCTCACGGCGGGTGTCGCCGACGCCGAAGACGACGAGCACGAGGACGAGGAGGAGGAGGAGTGAGAGGAGGAGCAGGAGGAGGAGGAGGAGGAGGAGGAGGAGGAGCAGGCGGAGGAAGCGGTGGAGCAGCAGGATGAGGATGCGGAGGAGGACGAGCAGGGGGAGCAGGGGCAGGGGGAGGACGCGGGGGGGAGCCCTTCTTGATTCTCCTACAGACACCTCGGCTCTGAACTCGCTGAGGCATAACCAGTGGGCTCGGAGGACTGCGCCGCATCACCGACGAGTCACCGCCTGGCAGGGGGACGACAGGATCCCTCCACCGGGCAGCCTGCGAACGGTGCAGCACCGCGTCTCCGACGGTGGGCCCGCTCGCGCCCTCCCCCCGTCGCTATCGGCCCCCGGCAGTCTGTCCCGCTCGGCTGCGAGCGAGGAAGAGAGGGGACGAGAAGCAAGCAGACGACGGACGCGCAGGCTGGAGGCCAGGGCCAGTAGTCTAGACCTCCCACATGGGGTCAGAGTAGATGGAGTCAGAGAATTTGGCCGTAGCGCCGATGCATCGGTGATGCGGCTCGATATGGGGCCCTACTTCCCCATATCCTAAGATGGGGTTGGGGTTCTGAAGGAACATGAAGGCAGGAAGGAACACATCTCCCACCCTCAGGTCATCATTATTTCTCTGATTCGCTCACATGTAGACTCAGTCACATTCAGACTCACCCATACTCAGATGCATGCGCTCGGAGGTTACTGATACTCAGGTTTCTCATGCTCGGGATCACTCATATACAGACTCACTCGCACTTCGAGTCGCTTCTCATATTCAAGGTTAATCCTACTTAGGTCACGCACATACAAACACTCACACTCACACTTACTCAGACTCATGCTCAGACTCACTCACACCCAGACTCACATACACTAAGACTCACTCATACTCTGCCCCGCTCTTCCTCACTGTGACTCTGCCACACCATTTCTGCGCCCAAACTCAAACACACGTTGTGATGATGTCTCAGGCGAGGCGTTGGTTTCAGCCCTCCAAGGGAGGACGTCAGGGGGTATTGTTTGGCCCGCTCGCGCCCAGATTGGGGGGATGTCGCAGGCGGTTTGCCCGTTTGGGTGCTCAACTTCCTCCTCTTTCGGAGCAGGTTCCGAGGATGTCTCAGGCGAGGCGCTGGTTTCAGCACTCCCTCGGGGGGTCTTGCACGGGCCCGTTCGCGCCCAGATTGGGGGGATGTCTCAGGCGGTTTGCCTGTTTGGGTGCTCAACGTCCTTCTCTTTCGGAGCAGTTTCCGAGGAAGTCAGGGGGTATTGCATGGGCCCATTCGCGCTCAGATTGGGGGGATGTCTCAGACGGTGTGCCTGTTTGGGTGCTCAGCATCCTTCTCTGTCGGAGCAGTTTCCGAGAATATCTCAGGCGAGGCGCTGGTTTCAGCACTCCCAAGGGGGAGCGCCAGGGGGTATTGCTTGGCCCGGTCGCGCCCAGATTGGGGGGAATTGAAAATTGGGAAGGGATGGCGACGAGAAGGGAGGAGGAGAAGGTGGAGGAAGAGGGAGGCGTAAGAGGAGGAGGAGGAGGAGGAGGAGGAGGAGTAGAAGGAGGAGGAGGAGGAGGAGGAGGAGGAGGAGGACGTATGTGGAAAGAGGAAGAGGGTCTTCGCCGCCGAAAGGGCAGATCGGCTGGCCGAGGCCAGAGGATCGAGGTTCGAGGCTCCTGACTCGAGCTTCGTTGCTCTAGGTTTTCCACTGATTTTTGCACTGTTCGAGTTTGCTGGGCGCTCTCGTCTTCACGGATGGATTTTGCTGACAGGTGTTCATCGGGGATGGAGGAGAAAGAGGAGGAGGACAAGGAGGAGTAGGAGTACGGAAAGAGGACGCAACTACTCAAAGTCGTCGTAGGCGTCGGCATCTCTCTCGGCCTCGTTTTCCACGTGGATTCGCTGTCACTCGGATATTGAAAAGGACAATGCCTTCTGCCCAAGTTTGCTATCACTATGAGATGCACAGATTGGGATCTCCGCGTCGAGTATTTTTTGCGCCGACGTCTCGGCGATACATCGGCGACGTCGGTTCAGTCCTTCGGCACCATCCGCTCGGACCCAAGTCGGGAGGCTTCTAGATCAGGGGCAGCGTTGCAACGTTAAGGAGGGGGACAGGCTCAAGGGGGGACCTAGACCTTCAAAGTACGGACAAACGTCAACACACGGTTTTCCGTTGTTCTCGGCCAGGGGCCCTCGGTGATGAACCGCCGACGCCCAGGAACGGGCTTCGAGATTTCGGGAGATTGATGTCAGAGGAGGAAATGTACCGATGCCATTGCCCTTTCCCTTGCTTTCGTCGTTTTGGGCCTCTGGGGCGGCCCTCGTCGCCACCACTGGAGTCGCTTCGAACTTCTGGGCGGAACGCACCCTGGGAGAGCTCGCTGGAGTACCAGTATCGGCACAATGGAGAGCCATGCCAAAAACCACCTTGTTTGTTTCCATGGTGCCTTGGGCTGTTTGGGTCTGAATGGTTTCGCTCTGGATGGGGTGCCGTTCCAGCGCCAACAATCGATGGGCGCCTTGGGGTTTCAGGGTTGGGTTTCTTGTGGAAGTTTTGTTGTGGACAGACCTCCACTATTTTTGTTGCCCCCTACAGTGAGCGGCTCGAATAAGGAGCAAGTACTTTTCAAAAAGGGCTCGGTCGTTTCTTACACTTGCATGCGTGATTCATCGTTCTTTATGGTTTTTTATTAACTACTGTTTCTTATGCTTTATCCCTTGGGGAAAAATAGTGGGTTCGCTCCTTATCCATCGCTCCTTTGGTCAGGCCGATGACTCTGTCGGGGGGGGGGCGAGGTACCCTTGACCCCCAGTCGCCCGACGGCCCACCCCGCCCAGGAGCGTGCGGATCCGCCGCCAGGGTCGTTCGGCGAGCCACTGGCGACGTCTCGCCGCCCCCAGAGGACCCATGCAGCTGTGGCGGCTCCAGGCTGCGTGTCGTGGCGCCCACATCGCAGAGCGGATTACGTTGGAAAAATGATCGGATGGGCTTGGCTTGTCCTGGAGAGTTTCGTTTCGGATTTCGAGGTGAATTTCGTGCGGTTGTCCTTTGGGGGCCAGGGATGAAGGCCACACAAATCCACGCGAAATTCACTCTGTTCTTCGCTCGCCGTTTTGAGGTCTTGCACTGACAAGATCCCATGCGAAAATCCGCTGCAGTACGTCTGCAAGCTCGGTGCAGTGATACGCGAACCGCCGCTGTTCGGGCCGGCTGCATTTAAATTCACGCGGGCACTCCAGGCACCTTCCTCGGAGGTGGGCCGCGCGCTTCGCGCGCGACCAGCTCGGGGGCGCTGGTGCCTGGCAATAAATCGATGTTCCCCCCCCAGATATCCGTCGGATGCTGACTGGTGCCGCTGCTCGTCCTGGGAACCCGTCGTCGGGATTCTCACCGAACCTCGCGTCGGAAGGTCCCCAAGCAGATTCGGCAGCGAACGAGGGGGGGAAGCGACAAGGGGCGGGCCATCTCAGAAGGCTCAGAAGTCCCTGGGGCTCCAGAGAAGCTTTGTGAGCCTTCTTTGCAAGCGCCGACAACTTTTCAAAAGGCGCGAGGGGTTCTCAGAAGTCCCGCCGTCTTCTGAGGAGGCCTTCTCCTTTCCGCTTTCGATTCCCGAAGAAACTAGGGTACCATGTGGGAAGTGGAGGGGGAGCACGAATATCGAAAACAGATTCTACAAGAGGTGGGGAATCCTGGGATTGTGTGTATTGTATATAAACACATATATACATATATATATATATATAAATATATACACTCATGTCGTCTGTTAAGAAACTCACGTTTTTCAGCTGGGTCTCAGAATTGTTTTAAATAAAATAGGACATTCAGAAAAGCTGGGACCAATGTCTTAAGCTGGGACCGATTTCTTAAGTGCTGGAGGGGGGTTGTGCTGGGGGGTTGTGCTGGGGGGTGGTGCTGAGGATCGTGCTGACGGTGGTGGCGCTGGGGGAGGGGGAGCGGTTGTGCTGGAGAGGGTCGTGCTGAAAGAGGGTTGTCTGGAAGGCGAAATCGATAAAACCTCCAGCACAACCCTCAGCACAACCCTCAGACAACCTCCAGCACAACCCTCCAGCACAACCCCTCTCAAGCCTCAGCACACACTCTCCAGCCACAAACCCCTCAGCCACAAACTACCTCAGCACAACCTCAGCACAACCCCTCAGCAAACCCCAGCACAACCCTCCAGCACACCCCTCCAGCACCACCCTCCAGCACAACCTCCAGCACCACCCTCCAGCACAACCCTCCAGCACTACCCTCCAGCACAACCCTCCAGCAAACCCTCCAGCAAAAACCCACCAGCACAACCCTCAGCACAACCCCCAGCACAACCCTCCGCACAAACCCTGCGCACAACCCTCCAGCACAACCCTCAGCACAACCTCCAGCACAACCTTCAGCACAACCCTCAGCACAACCCTGCAGCACAACCCTCAGCACAACCCTCCAGCAAAAAACCCTCCAGCACAACCCTCAGCACAAACCCTCCGACAAACTCCTCAGCACACCCCCAGCACACCCTCCAGCACAACCCTCCATCACAACCCTCCAGCACAAAACCTCCATCCACAACCCTCCAGCATAAACCCCTAGCACCCAACCATCAGCACAACCCCTCAGGCACAACCTCCAGCACAACCCTCACACAACCCCCTCAGACAACCCTCAGCACAACCCTCCCAGCACAACACTCCAGCAACAAACCCTCCAGCACAACCCCCCCCCCCACCCCCCCCCCCACCCTCCAGCCCAAACCTCCAGCACAACCCTGCAGCACAACCCTCCAGCACAAAACCCTGGCAGCACAACCCTCCAGCACAACCCTCCAGCACAACCCTCCAGCACAACCCTCCAGCACAACCCTCCAGCACAACCCTCCAGCACAACCCTCCAGCACAACCCTCCAGCACAGCCCTCCAGCACAACCCTCCAGCACAACCTTCCAGCACAGCCCTCCAGCACAACCCTCCAGCACAACCCTCCAGCACAACCCTCCAGCACAACCCTCCAGCACAACCCTCCAGCACAACCATATCTTGGGAGGCCCCTCAGCCACCTGAATCGAAGCGCACGTGGAAATCAACGAGCGTGTCTTTCAATGGTGCCCGAAAGCTCCTGTCTGGGCTCTTGGATGCAGCTGCACGGACTGTTGTACCCCACATTTGGAATTATCTTGATACTGACAGCGTTGTGAGTTACAGTCTACATTATCGTGATGATTATCCACCTGCCCGTGGCAAGTCCAGCCACTGTGCCAGTCCAGCATGTTCGGTGGCGATTGTTCGAGAAGGCACCGGGGACCTCTTGGATGTTCATTGGGATATCGTGGGGGGCCTCTCAGGGGCCACTTGGAGGCCGTTTTGAGGCCCGTCTGGGGCCTCTTTGGGGCCTAGTGGGGTCCTCTCTTGGGGCTTCTTGGGCGCCTCTTGGGGCCTCCTACCTACGGGCCTCTTCGGGCGGAAGGCTCGAATTGTCGGTTCGTGTTCCCCCTCTTGGGCCCCTCTTGGGGCCGTCTTGGGGCTCTCTTGGGCTTTCTTGGGGGCCTCTTGGGCCGTTTTGGGGCCATCTTGGGCCGTCTTGGGACCCTCTGGTGGGCCTCTTGGGCCGTCGTGGGGCGGTCTTGGGGGCAGGCTTGGAGCGTCGGAAGCTTGAAAAAGCGATAACGTAGACAGCCGGACAACACTTGGCATTCTATCACCCCCTTGGGCGTGGGGCGTGTCGATGGCCGCACCCGCGGCGCTCGGAGTGGCCGCGGCGCTCGGAGGGACCGTGGTGGCGTTCAGGCGCTGGGGCGCCAGCGCCCACTCGTTTCGCCCCCTGGATGGCTCTTGAAGTCTTCGAAGCTCGCCAGCCAGATACATGTTCAGCGTCCGACTCAGCTGACGCAGGTTTTTTTGAAGCCCCCCTCCTCTTCCTCGTCCTATACGTGTTCCTCTCAATCATCTCGCCCCATCGTCGTCCTCCTCCTCCTCCCCCTCTTCCTCCTCCTCCCCCTCCTCCTTCCAGAGGGCCGCCCCCCTCGAGGCAGCGGCCGCTGACTTTGCTTTCGCAAGTTGTTTCACTCCTCGTTTCACTCCCTCGGCACAACCCTCAGCACAACCCCCAAGAGAACCCCTCTGTACAATCTCTCGGCACAGCCTCCAGCACAACCCCCCAGCACAACCCCTCAGCACAAACCCTCAGCGCAACCCCTCAGCACAACCCCCAGCACAACCCCCCAGCACAACCCCTCAGCACAACCCCCAGCAAAAAACCCCCCAGCACAACTCTCGCACAACCCCCAGACACAAAACCCCTCAGCCCACAAACCCCTCAGCACAAACCCCTTTCAGCAACAAACCCCTCTCAGCACAACCCCCCAGCACAACCCCCCAGCACAACCCCTCAGCACAACCCCCCAGCACAACCCCTCAGCACCACCCCACTGCACAACCCCTCAGCACAACCCCTCAGCACAACCCCTCAGCACAACCCCCCAGCACCACCCCCCAGCCCAACCCCTCAGCACAACCCCTCAGCACAACCCCTCAGCACAACCCCACAGCACAACCCCTCAGCACAACCCCCCAGCACAACCCCTCAGCACAACCTCCCATCACAATCTCTCAGCACAACCCCTCAGCACAACCCCCCAGCACAACACCCCAGCACAACCCCCCAGCACAACCCACCAGCAACACCCCTCAGCACAACCCCCCAGTACAACCCCGCAGGCACGACCCCTCAGCACAACCCCTCAGCACAAACCCTCAGCACACCCAACCGCACAACCCCTCAGCACAACCCCACCGCACAACCCCTCAGCACAACCCCCCAGCGCAACACCTCAGCACGACCTCCCAGCACATTCCCTCAGCACAACCCCTCAGCACAACCCCGCAGCACAACCCCCCAGCACATCCTCATCAGCACAACCCCTCACAGCGCAACCCCTCAGCACAACCCCTCAGCACAACCCCACAGCACAACCCCTCAGCACAACCCCTCAGCACAACCCCTCAGATGGGAAGGCTATCCTGCGTCCAGAGCCCACCCCACATCGACTAATTTTTATAGCTGTGGCTCCAATTGAAAGTTGGAATCTCAGAGCTTTGACGGTCGTGCGCCTGGCGCGGCTCTCAGAGGTTTACAGTCGCGCGCAACATGTCGTCAATGGCATCAGGTCAGGGGCCGTGCAAAGTTCGGCCAGCCGTGCACTGCCGACGTATTCGACGCCTTCGCCGTCTCCGTCGCGCTTCGCGCCTCCAGGCGCGGACCCGCGCGGCTGCTCTGCTCCTGGCGAGGGGTGGGAGGAGGAGGAGAAGGAGGGGGAGGAGGAGGAGGACTACGACGACGACGACGACGACGACGTCGACGACGACGACGACGACGACGACGGCGACGACGACGACGACGACGACGACGACGAGGACGAGGACGAGGACGAGGAGGAGGACGACGACGAGGACGACTGCTAGCGTCTCCTGCGCAATCACATCAACGATCCGTCGGTGGTGTGACGACGACGACGACGACGGCGGCGGTGGCGGCGACAGCGGCGGCGGCGGCGACGGCGACGACGACGACGTCGACGATGGCGGCCGCCAGAGTGCGAGCCTCGGAGGCTCTCGGAAGCCCTCGGGGGCTCTCCGAGGCTTTCGGAGGCTTTCGGAGGCTCTCGGCGCCGTCGCCGTCGCCGTCGCCGCGTGGACTGGGCTGGCCTCGGCGAGAGCTGCACGCGCACGTGGCCGCAATTCCTTCCAGCGCTCGGCCCTCGTACCTTGCGCGGCTGGGCACGCCAGGCCCTCGCGTGTGTATCCAGCGGGCGGGCCTCCCGCGCTGTATCTAGGCAGCTGGTGCTCCGCGCGCCCGTCAGCACGACCCCTCAGCACGACCCTCCAGCACAACCCTTGAGCACGACCCCCCAGCTCAGCCCGCGTAGCGACGTTGCAGCACAATCCTCAGCACTATCTCTGAGCGCAGCCTCCTGCAAAACCCCTCGGCACGATCCTCTAGCATGACCACCCGAGCACAACCCTTCAGCACAACCCCTCAGCACAGCCCCTCAGCACTACCCCATGGCACCATCCCACAGCACAACCCCTCGGCACAACTCTCAGCACAAACCCCAAGAAAACCCCTCTGCACCATCTCTCGGCACAACGCTCCAGCACAACCCCTCAGCACAACCCCTCAGCACAACCCTCCAGCACAACCCTCCATCACAACCCTCCAGCACAGCCCTCCAGCACAACCCTCCAGCAAAACCCGCCAGCACAACCCTCAGCACAACCCTCCAGCACTACCCTCCAGCACCACCTTCAGCACAACCCATCAGCACAACCCTCAGCACAACCCTCCAGCACAACCCTCCAGCACAACCCTCCAGCACAACCCTCCAGCACAACCCTCCAGCACAACCCTCCAGCACAACCCTCCAGCACAACCCTCAGCACAACCCTCCAGCACAACCCCTCAGCACAACCATCAGCACAACTCTCAGCACAACCCTCCAGCACAAACCCCTCAGCACAACCATCAGCACAACCCTCCAAGCACAACCTTCCAGCAACAACCCTTCCAGCACAACCCTCCAGCATAACCCTCAGCAAACCTCAGCACAACGAGCTCCAGCACCAAACCTTCCAGCCACACCTTCCATCACAGATCCTCCAGCACAACCTCCAGCACAGCCCTCGGTCAAAAACCTCAATAAACCCTCAGCACAACCCTCCAGCACACCCCTCAGAACACCCTCCCGCACACCCCTCCAGCAAACCCTCCAGACAACCTCTCAAGCACAACCTCAGCACAACCCTCCAGCACAACCTTCCAGCACACCCTCCAGCTATCAACCCTCCAGCACAAACTTCCAGCACAACCCTTCAGCAAAACCCCAGCACAAACAACTCAGCACAAACCCTCCAGCAAAGTGCCAAACACAACCTCCAGAACAACCCCTCCAGCACGACCCTCAGCACAACCCTCCAGCCACAACCCTCCAAGCAAAACCCTCCAGCACAACCCCCCAGCACAACCCTCCAGCACAACCCTCCAGCACAACCCTCCAGCACAAGCCTCCAGCACAAGCCTCCAGCACAACCCTCCAGCACAATCCTCCAGCACAATTCTCCAGCACAACCCTCCAGCACAACCCTCAGCACAATCCTCCAGCACAGCCCTCCAGCACAGCCCTCAGCACAACCCCCGCCACAACCCCTCAGCAACAACGCACCTCAGCACACCCTCCGCACAGGCACTCCCGCACAGCCCTCAGCACAAACCCTCAGCCCAACCCCCAGCCACAACCCTCCAGCACAACCATGCAGCACAACCGCTCAGGACAACTCCAGCAAACCTCCAGAACAACCCCTCCCGCACAACCCCTCAGCACAACCCTCCCGCACAAACCCTCCAGCACAACCCTCCAGCACAAAACCCTCAGCACAACCCTCCAGCACAACCCTCCAGCACGACCCCCCCCCAGCCACAACCCTCCAGCCACAACCTCCAGCACCCCCCCCCACAGAACAACCCCTCAGCACAACCCTCCAGCCACAACCTCCAGCAAACCCTCCAGCACAACCCTCCAAGCAACAACCCTCCAGCACAACCTCCAGCACAACCCTGCAGCACAACCGCAGCAAAACCCCTCAAGCCACAACCCTCCAGCACAACCTCCAGCACGCCCTCCCGCCACACCTCCAGCCAGCCAGCTCCAGCCACAAACCCTCCAGACCAACACTCCAGCACAACCTCAGCACAACCCTCCCAGCACAAACCCTCAGCACAACCCCTCAGCACGACCGCTCCAGCACAACCCTCCAGCACAACCCCCAGCACACACCCCTCAGCACAACCCTCCAGCACAACCCTCCAGCAAACTGCCAGCACCCCCTGCAGCACAACCCTCAAGCACACCCTCCAGCACAACCATCCAGCACAACTCTCCAGAACAACCCCCCAGCACAAACCACCCAGCACAACCCTCCTCAGCACATCCACTCCAGCACAACCCTCCAGCTCAACCCCCCAGCACAACCCTCAGCACAACCCTCCAGCACAACCCTCCAGCACACCCTCCGCCACAACCCTCAGCCAAACCCTCCAGCACAACTAGGAGCCAAAACCCTCCAGCGCAACTCTCCAGCACAACCCCTCAGCACAACCCCTCAGCACAACCCTCCAGCACAACCCTCAGCACAACCCTCCAGCACAACCCTCCAGCACAACCCTCCAGCACCACCCTCCAGCACAACCCTCCAGCACAACCCTCCAGCACAACCCCTCAGCACTACCCTCCAGAACTACCCTCCAGCACAACCATCCAGCAAATCCCTCCAGCACAACCCTCCAGCACAACCCTCCAGCACAACCCTCCAGCACAACCCTCCAGCACAACCCTCCAGCACAACCCTCCAGCACAACCCTCCAGCACGACCCTCCAGCACTACCCTCCAGCACAACCCTCCAGCACAACCCTCCAACACAACCCTCAGCACAACCCTCCATCACAACCCTCCAGCACAACCCTCCAGCTAAACCCTCCAGCGCAACCCCCCAGCGCAACCCTCCAGCACAACCCACCAGCACAACCCTCCAGCACAACCCTCCAGCACAACCCTGCAGCACAACCCCTCAGCGCAACCCTCCAGCACAACCCTCCAGCACAACCCTCCAGCACAACCCTCAGCACAACCCCTCAGCACAACCCTCCAGCACAACCCTCCAGCACAAACCTCCAGCACAACCCTGCAGCACAACCCTCCAGCACGACCCTCCAGCACAACCCTCCAGCACAACCCTCCAGCACAACCCTCCAGCACAACCCTCAGCACAACCCTCCAGCACAACCCTCCAGCACAACCCTCCAGCACAACCCTCCAGCACAACCCTCCGGCACAACCCTCCAGCACGACCGCTCAAGCACAACCCTCCAGCACAACCCTCGAGCACGACCGCTCAAGCACAACCCTCCAGCACAACCCCTCAGCACAACCCCTCAGCACCACCTCACAGCACTACCTCTCAGCACAATCCCTCAGCACAACCCTTCAGCACATACCCCCAGCACAACCCCTCAGCACAATCCCTCGGCACAGCCCCCCAGCACAACCCCTCAACACAACCCCTCATCACTATCCCGCAGCACCCGATTCGTTAAGAAACACCCGATTCGTGGTTCCGGTGGTCGCGTGGCAACACCCGATTTGTTAAGAAACACCCGTTTGGCTGTGCCGGTGGTCGCGTGGCAACGCCCGATTCGTTAAGAAATTCGGCGGCGAAAGTTGGGTCTCGCACCGGGGTTAAGAAATTCACCGAAGTTGGGTTTCAATTTCTTAACAAATAGTTTCTTAACACAAGTTATGTATATAATATATATATATATATATTATATATATATATATATATTATATATATATTATATATATATTAAACTAGAACCACGCGCGCGCTTCGCGCGCGCTTAGGTTCTAGTTTGCTCCGAAAACGGTGTTCGCAAGCACGGGTCCGATTCCGTGGCGATTCGCGGGAAATCTACGTCCGAAAATGACGTGTTGCCAGAGGCAGGTCCGCGGATGCTTTAATGCAACGTGTCCAGTGTATCCAACGATTGCATACTTGTTACATATGCTACATATTGTAATGTTCTGCAATATTATGCCCACCCCCCTTGGAGCCGCGCCACATCGTCGGACCAAATCTGGAGGGCCTCATTCTGGGCCTCAAAACATAGAAAGACCTATGGAAAATCAACAATTTCGGCCTCTTGGGCCTCTTGGGACTCCAAGAGGGCCTCAAGATGGCCGACGATGGCCCCAAGACAGCCCAAGACGGCCTCAAGACGGCCCAAAATGGCCCCAAGAGGGCCCATGAGGCTCCCAAGAAGATCCACGAGAGCACTCAAACCCGAACAATCTTTCCATGACACCCTCACCCTTAGACCCGAACCTTGAGACCGAAGACCCGAGCCCAGAAATCGAACCCGAACGCCTCAACATCTCAAATGAAGAGGCTCATCCCCGCTCCACCGTTTCCTCCTTCCTTCTGAATCCTTCCTTCTTCCACTTGCTCAAACTCCTCCTCCTCCTCCTCCTCCTCCTCCTCCTCCTCCTCCTCCTCCTCATCGCCCTCCTCCTCCCACTCCTCCTCCTCCTCCTCCTCCTCCTCCTCTCCTCCTCCTTCTCCTCCTTCTCCCCCTCCTCTCCTCCTCCTCCTCCCCCTCCTCCTCCTCCTTCTCCTCCTTCTCCTCCTCATCCCCGTCCCTCCCCTCCCCCTCCTCGTCCTCCCCATCCCCCTCCAATGCGCCGGGCCGGGCATGGTATGGAAACTGCCTTCGCCGACTCTCTGCCGCCTTGCCTCTTGGGGCCTCTTTGAGGCCTCTTAGGCACCTCTTGGAAGCCTCTTGGGGGCCTCTTGGGGGCCTCTAGGGGCATCCTGGGGCCTTCTTGGGGTTTTCTTGGGGCCCTCTCGGGCCGTTTTGGGGGCCTCTTTGGCCGTCTTGGCGCCCTCTCGGGCCGTCTTGGGCGCCTCTTGGGGACCTCTTGGGCCGTCTTGGGGCGGTCGTGGGGGTCTTTTCGGCTGTCTTCAACGCCGTGAAGGCCGAAAACATACATCTGCTAAAAATATACACTTTCATATTGAAAATCAATGATGTTTGCCTCTTGGAGCCCTCTTGGGGCGCCTCCTCGAGGCCTCTTGGGGCGCCTCTTGGAAGCCTCTGGAGCCGTCTTGGAGCGTCTTGGGAAGGAGGGCGGTGGAGAACGAGGGAGCAGGAGAGAGGGGGGACCGTTTTCGGATTGTCTTTGGGGCCGAAATGGTTTCCCCCCCTCTGTTTTTCGTCGGCCTTTCCTCGTCCACTTCGTTTTGGTCCGTGTGTTCCCAACCACCTTTCGCTCGGCTCCCTCCCGTTCACGAGCAGCCCTCCTTGCTCCATTTCCTCGTCGTTTGATTTTCACTTTTGGCCGCATCACCACGGTCGCGTCAGGCAGGATCGCCTGGAAGACAGGGCGCGCCTCTGTAAAAACTTCCTACATACGACAGAGGGGGGGGAGGCGGTGGGTTGAAGAGGATCGAACGTATATGAGTAACGAGGGGGTAGTAGACGACAGGAGGACAATATGGCTACAGAGATTTGGGCGCTCTTCCGCTTGAGGCAGCGTTTCAGCGCAGCCAAATCTCGTCGTCGGCCCCAAGGCCGGCGCATGAGCGTCTCTTTGCGCCCAGTCCGCGGGCTGATAGAGAGAGAGGAAGACCGTTGGAGAGGTGTATGGATGAAGGGAGAAGGATGGAAAGTGAGACAGAGCAAGAGAGAGAGAGAGAGATCGGGGGAGGGGGGCAGTGAGACAGGGGGGGAGAGAGAGAGAGAGAGAGAGAGGAGAGAGAGAGAGAGAGAGAACAAAAAAAAGAAATCACGGAAAAAAACCCGGGCGCGTGGGAAAAGAAGGACAGAGCGAGAAGGGGGAGGGGAGGCGGGCGAGTGATAAAGAAAAGGGGCGGTAGTCGAGGAAAGCGATGAAAGGTATGCGTGTGCCGAGAGCCCGCGGACGAAAAAAGCACGGCCGCCGCGATAATTGCGCGGGGCAGCCTCGCGTCTTGCGCGGCTTGCGGGAGGTAGCCGTAAAAAAACTGTTTTTGCTTCGTCTGGAGCGTGGCGGCCAAGCCTAGAGGGCCCCCAAAGGAGGAGTCATTGAGGTACGTTTTTTTTTGTGGTAGGACTATGGGGCATGTCATGGCAATCTGCCAATTGCTTTGAACCCCCCCCCTCCCCCCCAGACCTTGGATGCAAATGTTGCATCCAAGGTTTCGGCCTCCGTCGAGGCGAAATGTGAGCCCAACAAGGGCCCGAAATGTTCACAGAGGGCTTTCCTTTACCGAGTTCCGAGAGGCTCCTGACTCGCCGGCCAGATGCTCCCAAACAGCCCCAACTTGGTTCTGATTCGAAGCATCCGAACCCGAAGGGTCCCGACCAAGGACTCCTCCAAGAGGCTCCCACGCGGACCCAGAAGTTCCCGAGAAGTCCGAAGAAGCTCCGGAAAGCTCCAAACGCGTCCGCGAGAGTCCCCAGGGCTGCGCCCCACAAGCCCTCGAGATGTTCCCAACGGCAACCGAACGCACATGTAAAGGGGGGGGTCAAGCGCAGAGGTCAAGCACGGCGGTGGCTTGGGCCGGAGGCCTATTGGATAATCGTATGATCCGCCAAAGCAGCACAGCGGCTTCGGCGAAGGGGAGCGCGCAAAATCCGCCGCCGTGTCTTGAGGCACCCATCCGAACCCCAAGGGTCTCTAAGATTCCTCCAAGAGAGTCCCACGCGGGCCCAGGAGCCCCCAAAGTGCCCGAAAAAGCTCCGAAAAGCTCCAAAGGTGTCCGCGAGAGGGCCCACGGCTGCGCCCCACACGCCCTCGAGGTGTTCCCAACGGCAACCGAACGCACATGCAAAAGGGAGGTTTCAAGCGCAGAGCTCATGCGCGGCGGTGGCTTGGGCCGGAGGCCTATAGGATAGTCGTATCATCCGCCAAAGCAGCACAGCGGCTTCAGCGAAGGGGAGCGCGGCACGGGGTCGCGGGCTCTGGCGAGCGTGGACGGTGGTGGCGGGTCGTTGAGGGGGAGACATCCGGCAACGACGCCACGTTGTGCTGGGTGCATCTTGCGAACCACTGCGCATGCACCACGGGCGGGTGAGGGGGGGCGCGTCGCCAGGGCCACCTCACTCCCTCAGCTGCACGCACCCCGAAGAGCCCCACACATTCAGTGATAAGGGAACGTCGGCCACCTGCCCGTCCGGCATATTGCGCTGGCGGGTCGCCTCGGCGCGCGTGAAAAGGTACACGCCGCCCACTTGGATGGTCAAGCGCTTCGCGTGCGCGTGCCACAGCATGAGGCTGAACTTCTGGCCGCCGCGCATCAAGATGGTGACGGGGCGCCTCCACTGCTTCGCTTTCACCTGACAGGGTCGAAATCTTCGGGGCCCGCCCTGAATCGGGGCCGCTCTTCACTCGAGTGGAGAAAGCCCATGGGGCCCAGGGGGAGGGGTTTCGCCCTCGAACGGCCCCTGGGGGCCCCAAGCCCAACGGTCGAACGCGTCAGGGAGAGTCCGAAGTTGGACCCCCGACGGGCCTCTTTCCCGATGCTCAGGACCCTTGCCACCACGTTGATGATCTTCGTGCCCTTGAAGCTCCCCGCGAGGTCCATCGGGTGGATCGCCTTTGACAAGGGCGCCTCGTAATGGCACTCGAAGGGAGCGGTTCCTGGGGGCGTTCGGATGGCGAGGGCGGCTTTTGTAGACCTGGGGCGGGGAAGAGGTGGCTGCCAGCGATATTCCTTGGCCGCCATCTACGTCGACCTGCTTATCTGAGCGAGCCCCTCGGGCCTGTCTTGGTGGCGGCCTAGGACTGCAGGGGGCAAGGGGGGTGGTCGGGTGCCCCCCCCCTGGCGTCCTGTCACCGAGCACTTGGGGCGGTCCGCCGCCCCTGAATCGTCGAAGGCCCACTCGTAGTAGCAGCCGAGCGCTGTCGTCTGGGGGTCCGACAGCACCATCTCGAATGGAGGAACCCCGATGAATTCCTTTGCAGGAAGCCGAGCAGTACTCGGAAACGTGAAGCTCAAGTACTCCTCGTTCGCGAAGGTTGCCTGGGACTCGGGCGACGCGTTCCTCGGGGGCGGCGCTCGCTCTTTGGCGGGCTCAGCAGAAATATGAAGGGCTCGTTGGGGGAATGCCTTTTCGGACTGCCCCCATCCCCAAGGTCATGCTGAAAGCACCCGCGCCGACGTTCCCAGTGACCGTCGGACACGCCTCAATATGTGGGGTTCCAGGCGGGGACAACATCACGTGGCCGAGTAGGGCGTCCTACGCCGTTTTCCGGTGGAACGTGGTTTCGCCAGGGGGGCAAGGGCGGTGGGGGGGACGATCACCGATAGGCACACCCAGGCACGCTTGCAACTGGACATTGGACCCAGCAGCCGTCCACAAAGAGATGGCGACGGACTTGCCGATCTTGTTCACTGCGATGATTTTCCCACGGGGCAGAGGCTTCCCGTTGATGGAGATCCTGTCCGTTACGTCGTTGTACGGGCTGAGATCTATCACCTTCACCTCGAATGCGACGTTGTGCGCGTCGAGGACGTCATCCTGCAGGGCGGCGAGGTCCATGAGCACGCTGGGGTTCTCCGTCGCGCGAGGGCGCGCACCGATCACGGTGCCGACCGGCCGGCAGGCCATGCTGGAACCAGCAGCCATCTCCGCCGACGCCCACCGCGGGCGTTTGGGCTCGGCGAAAGTGGCCGGGAGCTCGCGGCGCTTAGGCTGCGGTGCGGGCCTGTGGGGGCCGCGTCCGCTCGAGCGATCCGGGCGGCTCTCCGTGGTCTTCTTCAGGTCGCGGAGCTGGGTCGCGAGAGCGCTGATCTCGCTCCAATCCCCCACTTTGTGAGCGTCTGCGAAGCGCCGCTCGAGGTCGCGGATCGCTTCAATCTCTACCGTCTCTGTGATACTCTTGAGCACCTGCGCGAGTTTGGTGACGTTCTCCCAATCCTTGCTCGCGCAGGCGGCCTCGAAAGCAGCCTTCACCGCGGTGGCATCCGTTTCGTCCAGGCGGGCTGCGTCAGCGTCGGCTGGACCAGCAGCGAGTTCGACTGCATCAGCACGGCGGGGGCTATCCTCCTGATCGTCGATGTCTGCAGCAGCTTTCCCCAGGTGGTCGTGGTGTTTTTCCGCGGCCTGCGACTCTCCGGCGTCCTCACGGCCTGGCGAACGCTTGCGGTGGGAGATGTCGTCGTCGTCGTCTGACGAAGACTCGAGGGGATCGTAGTCGATCAAGTCTGCCAACGGTGTGTCCAAGTTCAGGCTAATGGCAGAGACTCCACGGGGATGGCAGCGCAGGTGATGCCAGGCAAAGCCTCCAAGCGAGACGCTTTGAGCCGTCGTGGCAGCGAAGAGGAAGAGGCAGAAGATGACGAGAAGGACCAGGAAGTCGAGGAGGAGCAGGTGGAGGAGGAGGAGGAGGAGCAGCAGCAGGAGGGAGAGGGCGAGATAGACAAGGAGGTCGAGGAGGTAGAGGAGGAAGAGGATGTGGATGAGGGTGCGGACGAGGAATGGAGGAGGGCGAGGAGAAAGAGAAGGCAGAAGAGGCCCTCTTTTGAACCCTCTTGGGGCCCCAGAGGGCCCTCTTGGGCTCCTGGAGGGGTCCAGGTGGGCCCCAAGAGGGCCCCAAGTGGACACCAAGAGGGCGCCAAGAGCCTCAAGAGGGCCCCAGGATGGCTCCAAGAGGGCCCCAGGAGAGCCTCAAGAGAGCGCCCGGAGGGCCCCAAGAAGGCTCCAAGACAGCCCCGGGAATTAGGTACCAACCAAGGGTCCGTTGGTACCTAATTGCCGGGGCCTTCCTGGAGCTCTCTTGGGCCTCTCTGAGCTCGCCTTGGGACCCTCTTGGGGCCCCAGAGGACCATCTTGGGCTCCCGGAGGGTTCCAGGTGGACTCCAAGAGGGCCCCAAGTGGACCCCAAGAGGGCGCCAAGAGCCCCAAGAGGGCCCCAGGAGGGCCCCAAGAAGGCGCCAGGAGAGCCCCAAACGAGCGCCCGGAGGGCTCCAAGAAGGCTCCAAGAGAGCCCCGGGAATTAGGTACCAACAAAGGGTCCGTTGGTACCTAATTGCCGGGGCCCTCCTGGAGCTCTCTTGGGCCCCTCTGGGCTCGTCTTGGGGCCCTCTTGGGGCTCTCTTGGGCACTCTTGCGGCCCTCTTGGGGCTCCTTGGGTTCCCCAAACGAACTTCAAGAGGACTCGTGGACTGCCGCTGCCATCGCCGTCGCCACCGCTGCTGCGGTCGCCGTTGCCGTCCTGGTCGTCGCCGTCGTCGCCGTCGCCGCCGTTGCCTACGACGTACCGTCACCGTGGGGGTCGCTGTCTCGGTGGTCGCCGTCGCCGTCGTCGCGATCGCGGGCGACGGCGGCAACGGCCGCGGTCACGGCGACGGCGCGCTGCGCGCGGACGCTTGAACATAATACACACGGTAAACGTTCCCTGCACTGTCTCTGGCATTCTTTCTACCCGGGGTGGACGGCAAGGCGGGGGGGTAGCAGGGATGGCAGAAGGGGGAAGTGCGAATCAACTGCCTGCAACTGCTTTTCCGGGCGCCCCTCCGCGCTGGAGTCGGCCATGCATCGGGGAAAGTGCGCGGGGGCGGAGGCGAAACCGACGGCATGCAACGATCTGCGTAATTCCTCTCTCCCGCCCCCCCCCCTTGTCCACCCCGATCTCCGCTCATTCGCCTGCGCAGCAGGGATCCACTAATGCCTGGGGCCCTTCTGAGAAGGCCCCGGCCTTCTCAGAAGCCCTGCGGGCCTCTCAGAAGGCCGCCCCCCTTGCGCCACCCTCCCGTGCACGCCGCTCAGCTGTGGAACCTGGACTGCAGGCGGGCCCGGCTGTACTGGCGAAGCCGACAGTTACCCACACCGCTACTCCCCGGACCTCTCCACGGGTGCGCTCTGACCAGACCTTCGAGGCGAACCCAGCCGTGGCGACGAGGGCCTTCCAGGATTCCCCCAAACAACTTGTTGGGGGCCTCCTGGAAGGCCCTCTCGCCCTCGTCGCCACGGCCCTCGTCGCCATGTTCCAAGGCGAAAGCGAGGCAATGGCAGCGGGATCGATACCTTGTCCTCCTCTTATGTACGGCGCGGCCTCGCCTTCGCCTCCACGTCATTCCGATTCCGCGCCCCGAGCACTCTTGGAGGAGAGCTCCATGCATATGCACTACATCGTTTGGTCGGCCCAGAGGGCTCGGTGTCTAGACGCCCCAACTGCCCGACCCGTGGGACGCTGGAGGGCTCAAACGCCGAACTCCCTCGCCGCACTCGTTTGCTCCCTGGCCGAACAAGCGAGAGGAGGGGGAGGAGGAGGAGGAGGAGGAGGAGGAGGAGGAGGAGGAGGAGGAGGGAGGAGGAGGAGTAGGAGGAGGAGGAGGAGAAGGAGGAGGAGGAGGAGGAGGAGGAGGGAGGAGGAGGAGGAGGAGGTGAGGGGAGGAGGAGGGGAGGAGGAGGAGGAGGAGGAGGGGGAGGAGGAGGAGTAGGAGGAGGAGGAGGAGAAGGAGGAGGAGGAGGAGGAGGAGGAGGAGGAGGAGGGAGGAGGAGGAGGAGGAGGAGGAGGAGGGAGGAGGAGGAGGAGGAGGAAAAGGAGGAGCCTCTGGCGCTCCTGGCACCCCCGCGGAGGGTGCCCATCCGCGCGGGCAGCGGCGCCTTCGTTTCTGGGAGCAGAGCGCTCCGGCTTCTCGTCCGCGTCTGCGCGGCCGCAGTGCGGCCAGGCCCCGGGCCCCGGAGGTCACCGCACCCGGCCTCCCCTCGAGAGCTCGGGGGCGGCCGAGAGGGGGGCGTCCAAGAGGGGGGGGGGGGGGGGCACAGATCGTGGCCGGCGGCACGTGCGCGGCCCAGGGGGGGGGGGAGCCGGGGACGCAACGAAATACGAAGAGGCGCCATGAAGTCTGGGGCGGTATCATGGCCCCCGCCACGAGATCCCCCCCTGGTCACCGCCCCCCTCGTGGCCGCCCCCGAGGAGCCATGGACGAGAGGGGGCCCCCACGCCGTGGGAGCACGACGACGCTGCGGGGCAGGGACATACAGTCCACCCGTGTCACGAGGACGCACGACAAGGACGCAAGGGCCTTGGAAGGCCATCTCGAAGCTCTCTGGGCGGGGCCTGGCCAGCGAAAGTGGCCTAGGATGGGCCGAAGGGGCAAGGACGCAAGGGTACTCTCGGGACGGATGCCCGTTCTTACTGTGCGGGTCGACTGTATACACATCCACCGCCGCGGAAACCGACGTCCTGGAACCGCAGCGGGCGGGGGATGGAGAAATGTTTTGGCCCCGAGCTGTTGATACGGACAGATTCGCCCTCCCCCCTCCTTGCCGTCGCTCGGACGTCCATTTCCCGTGCATTTTTCGGTTTCGTGCGTGTTTTTTTTTGCTCGATGATCCAGGATGGTCCTCGATGGTTCTCGCCGAGAAAAAATGCACACGTCCGAGCGATGCCAAGCCTCATCCCTCCCACCCCCACCCCCGGGGAGAGCGAGTGCATGATCAGAGCGAGGGGGCTCGAGCCGCCTCGCTGCTTCCCTGCGCGCGCGTGGCTGGATGGAGGGCTCGACTTCGGCGGGCGCTCGGAGGCAATACGCGGGGGCGATGCTTGGAGGCAGCGCGCAGGGGCACTACGCGGGGGCAACACATGGGAGCAGCATCTTGGGGGCAATGCTCAGGGGCAAGAAAGGGGGGCAACCCATGGGGGCAGCACACTGGGACACCACTTGGGGCCAGCGTGTGGGGGCCAGACGTGGGGGCAGCGCACGGGAGGACGTGGTGCCACGCAGCCGCGCGCGGGCTTGGCGCCCGCCGCCGCCCACTCATCCTTGTCCGCATACTGGCCATCGCTCGGACGTCCATTCCCTGTGTTTTTTTCGGTTTCGTGCCTGGTTTTTTCGCCAAATGATCAAGGATGCTCCTCGATGGTCCTCGCCGCAGGAAAAATGCACACGTCCGAGCGATGCCAAGCATATGCGGCGTGCGCAAGCTCGTGACCCAGATCCACCGCCTGCCGGGTCCCCGAAGATCGATCCCCAGGGCGTGGGTTCTGGATCAGTCTCCGCCGCGGAGGCACGACCGTCCTGCGCCGTGGCCAGCTCAGGCCTCCCGCTGCGGCAGGGCGCGCGGGAGAGGGAG
Source organism: Prorocentrum cordatum (assembly GCA_963575745.1). Taxonomy (NCBI): domain Eukaryota; class Dinophyceae; order Prorocentrales; family Prorocentraceae; genus Prorocentrum; species Prorocentrum cordatum. The sequence continues at coordinate 339,248 of CAUYUJ010015257.1, forward strand.
GGCACCCCTCGTGCGACAGCTGGCGCGGGCAGCCTGCGCGCGAGTGCCCGCGCGTTCGACGCCCTCCCGAGTGTCCCGGGGCGAGGGGGGGACGCTCGAGGTCTCGGACGTTTTCGGCGGTGCGGGGTGATTTTCCAACCTCGGGGCGCCTTCCAGCGGCTGCGCCTCGCCGAGAGCGCTCTCTTGGGAAGCCCGGATCGTCCCGAACGGCCGCCGGGGCGAGCCGAATCATGACCCGAAAGGACCAAATGATTCCTCTCTGGGGGCCGGTGGCCCGCGGTGTCCCGCCGGTGTCCCGCCTGAGGCTGAGGCGCGGCTGGACCAAAAGATTATTCCTCTCCGGGGGCCGGTGGCCCGCGGTGTCCCGCCGGTGTCCCGCCGGTGTCTCGTCGGTGTCCCGATGATGATGATGATGATGAAGATGATGATGATGATGATGATGATGATGATGATGATGCCGATGATGATGCTGATGAGGATGATGATGGTGATGGTGGTGGTTATGATGGTGTCCCGATGATGATGATGATGATGATGATGATGTTGACGATGTTGTTGAAGATGATGGTGGTGCTGATGATGGTGTCCCAATGATGATGATGTCGATGATGATGATGTTGCTGCTGATGATGATGGTGTCCCGATGATGATGCTGATGATGCTGATAATCCTGATGTTGATGATGCTGATATGATGAGATGATGATGATGATGATGATGGAAATGATGATGATGATAATGATGGTGTCCCGATGATGATGATGATGGAATTGATGATGATGCTCTTGATGATGATGGTGATGATGATGGTGTCCCAATGGTGATGATTTGATGATGGTTTCCCGATGATGATGTTGCTGATGCGGAAAATGATGGGGTGATGATGATGATTTTGATGATGGCGGCCCGATGATGGTGATAATGGTGCTGATGTTGGTGATGATGATGTTGATGGCGACGATGATGATGGTGTCCCGATGTTGATGATGTTAATGATGATGGTGATGTTGCTGCTGATGATGGTGTCCCCATGTGATGATGATGTTGACGATGTTGTTCATGATGCTGATATGATGATGATGATGGTGGTGTTCCGATGATGATGATGGTGCCCCGATGATGATGTTGATGATGATGATGATGGTGACGATGATGGTGTCCCGATGATGATGATGGTGATGATGGTGCTGAAGATGTCGATGATGATGGTGATGAGGTGATGGTGATGATGGCAGCCCGATGATGATGAGGATGATGACGATGATGATGATGATGATGATGATGACGTTGATGACGATGATATTGATGATGATGATGACGTTGATTGTGAGATCGATTGTGATACCGATAGTGAGATCGATAGTGAGACCGAATGTGAAATCGATTGTGAGATCGATAGTGGGATCGATAGTGAGATCGATTGTGAGATCGATAGTCAGATCGATTGTGAGGTCGATCGAATGAAATATATAGAGTGAGATCGATTGTGAGATCGATCGAGTGAGATCGATCGAGCGAGACCGATAGTGAGATCGGCAGTGACATCGATAGTGAGACCGATCGAGTGAGACGCTGGTTCCTCCTCCCCGAACCTCCTTATCACCCGAAGGGTGGTCGTATAGGTGCATATCTATATATATACATATATATATATATGTACACACCTTTACGACCACCCTTCGGGGGGGGGAGAGGGGGGGGAACCAACATCTGACTCAATCGGGGGGGGAGATGGGGGGGGAACCAACATCTGACTCAATCGATCTCACTATCGGTCTCACTCAACGGGGCACCACGGGACACCACGGGACATTTGTCGATTCTACGATCGATACCACTATCGATCTCACTCGACGGAACACCACGGAACACCACCAAGCGGCGAGTCGTTGTCCTCCCCCCCCTCCCCCGCCCCCCCCCCCCATCGCCCGCTGATCGGGTCCTCTTTAAACGCGAGAGCCGAAATCGCAAACTATGTGGCAATACTGTCTGGGAGGAAACGCATGGCGCGGTGGCCAATTGGGGGCCCCACCGAGCGCCGCCGAAAACATTGGGTCACAACTCCCCCCTCCCTTTCCTCCGCATTCCTTGATATGGTCTCCTGCTCCCTCGCATCATTCTGGACACCCTCAGACCTCCTGCGCCCTCGACGTCTGGCGGAAGACGCCGCCCTCAAGGAAGGGCGTCTGGATGTTTTCGTCGCCCGACACGGTGTGCATGAGGGATGCGTCGACGAAAGGCAGCCGTCCCTGAAATGAGTGAAAAGCACGTGGCGGACATGTGTAGCGCGCAAGTGGGTGGGCAACGTGACAGCGCATGCAATGGCAAAGTGCGTTGCCACCGGATGCCGCGAGGCAGTCCCGGCACTCGCAGGGTGGAGGCAATGGCGACGGCGCGGCCTCCTGAGGCATCAATGCGAGGCTGGCGTGCCTGCCAGGAAGCAGCGCCAGTTGCAGCGGAGGTTGTTGGAGGACTCTCAAGCGGTTTTCCAGGCGCACACCGCAAGGAGTTTCTCCAGATCAGGAAGAGGCATGCGGTGAGGCCGCGCGAATAAGGAATCGCATAAGAGTGCGTCCGGGCTTTCCTCGGCAGCGCCAGGTCGCAGAACGGCGATCCAATGACCGCCGCACGTTGGTGTGCGGAACACGTACGCCAAAGGGCGGTACAGGTTTTCGGGCGTGGAGTAGTCCTCGAACGGCGCCGAAAGGCGTTCCTGAATTTCGGCGGGCGGTAGAGGGAAAAATGCGATCCCGGACTGTGCAAAGTTGCTGGCCAGAACAGCGACGTCGTAGTTGCTGCCTTGTGGGTCGATGAAATTCTCTGCGCGTTCGCCAACCCGTGCTTGCAAAGCTACAGCCTCGAAAGTTTCCCGCGCTACAATAGTATGCGCATGCCCGTGGCAGGTGCTCCAAGCAGCTAAGACATGATTGTACGCATGAAGACCGCATGTACGCCCCGCCTGAGCACCATCGCGGCCGACAGCGTTCGTATCGGAGTGGTTGAACCAAAAAGGTTTGTCGTCGCAGGTGCGCAACAATCCTGGCAATGGCAATGGAACTTGAGCTGTGATGGACCATGGTCTTGTGCGCACCGCAGGGTTGGCTGGCTGTGACTGGCTCGAGGATGCTGGCGGGGCATCGCAAGGGTCCTGTTTGGTTGTCGTTGCGCGTGCCCGCTTGGAGCCACGGCCGACGATGCGAGGCGGATGCGTCGATGGTGCCGATGGAAGTTGTGCAGTTGACGTTTCGTGCATCGAGTGGTGGACCTGTGGCCGTTTACGACCGCGGGACACGCGGGGCGTGGTATTTGATTGTGTTGTGGGTGTGACGGCGTCTGACGCGTACGCCCGGTCCAAGGCCGACAGGGATTCATCCCAAGTGTGGGAGGGAGCTGGGTCGGGTGCGCCGAGGGCCGCGTCGCGAAGTAACAATGCTGCTGGAGTGTCCTTGACGGAGTCCGCCGACCATTCGGGGCAGATCGGCGCGTCCTCTGAATCAGCGACAGGCGCGCATGCAATGACCGCAGCAGGCATGGCGGTGATCTGCTCTCCTTTCAGTGGGGGCACACGTTCTGGCTCCGGGCAATTGGGCTCATGCGGGTGCTCGGTGTCAACGCGAGAACTCTTAGGTACGACGCCCGATGCTGCCGACAGCAACGCGCGGTCGACGATGTTGGTGGTGATGACGCACCGTTCTTTGGAAATCGAGTTCTGCGTCACTCCTTGCGTCGGCTCTTTGGTATCTTCCACGAGGCAGCGCACTCCTTGCGCAGTGGTGCCTCGAGAATATGCGACGTAGAGTTGCCCGTGTGCAAACACCGGGGCAGGCAGATAGATACCAAGACGCCCGCCAATGGATTGGCCTTGGGCTTTATTGATCGTCATCACCCATGATAATTTGACAGGGTATTGGTGCCGCCGCAGAATGAAAGGCAGCTCAGAATCCCCCGAGGAGTCGCAGCAAATGCGCGGGAGGAATTCCACTTGACCTGCGAAGGGGCCGGTGACGACGCGGACTACCAATAAATATTTATACATGCGTTCCACTACTAAGCGCGTGCCGTTGCAGAGACCGCGATGAGGAGCGAAGTTTCTGAGCAGAATGACCAATGCACCGTGACGCAGGCGTAGCGCATGGGGTGGCAGTCCAGCTGTTTGGATTGAGTTGAGGAACTCGCTGGTGTAAGTGTCTCCAGTATCCACCTCTGCGCACGTAGTGTCTTGGCTGAGCGATCGGATTTCAGTGGCAGGGTCCAGTCGGTCAGACATGGCAGCATTGAGTTTGTCAGCAACTTCGTTTGTAGGCGTCACGACCGCCCGACTGGCGTAGAATTGGAACCATCGTGCAGGCTCTACGGAGGCGTAGCCGTCACACACCCAATCCAGCAGGTCCCGAGCTGTCTGGCCAGGAGGGCACAAGGTCTCATCGGGCAAGTGGACCGCGCACGGTAGGAACTCCCGAGTGACGTCTTGGAATGGCGGGCCAGGGCGGGTGCCGTTTCCCAGCTCCAGGCAGAACTCGGCGAAGGCAGGGTCTAGCTCCGCGCGCATGTTGCGCGTGAGCCGGAATCGCCGCACGGCTCCCGAGGTCCACCATGGCAGAGATGCGAGGGCATGGTTGATGACGGCGTCGCGGTCAATATATCGGAGCACGGGTGGTATCTGACGAAAGTCGCCTCCGAGTAAGACAGGGCGGCCTCCGAATGGACTGTCCAGGCCAGTGAGATCACGCAGGCACTTGTCCACTGCTTCGAACATGGCGCTCGAAGCTGTGGGTGCTTCGTCCCATGTGATGATAGCGGCGTCCAGTAGCAGTTTCGCAGCGGTGGACTGGGCCTTGATGTTGCATTTGCACCCTTCCAATGGCGTTGGCACAGGCAGGCGGAAACGCGAATGGGCCGTCCGCCCTCCAGGCAGAAGGAGAGCAGCGATGCCAGACATTGCGACAGCCAATCCGATGCGCCCCGCCATGCGCACGTAGTGGAGCACTTTCTTGTAAAGGTGGGTTTTCCCTGTTCCGGCCGGGCCATCTACGTAGACGACGTTCGCGTCCGTCGGGCTGCGGCAGCCGCTGTCAATCAAGTTGCGGACG
>CAUYUJ010015258.1:0-5000 GCA_963575745.1 Prorocentrum cordatum
GGAAGAGGAGGAGGAGGAGGAGGAGGAGGAGGAGGAGGAGGAGGAGAAGGAGTAGGAGGACGAGGCGGAGGAGGAGGAGGAGGAATACCATGAGGATGAGGATGAGGAGGTGGAGGAGGAGGAGGAGGAATATGAGGAGCGGGAGGCGGAGGAGGAGGAGGAGGAGGCGGAGGAGGAGGAGGGAGTGGATGATAAGGATAATGAGGATGATGATGATGATGATGATGATGATGATCATGATGATGATGATGATGCTGATGATGATGATGATGATGATGATGATGATGCTGATGATGATGATGATGATGCTGATGATGATGATGATGATGATGATGATGCTGATGATGATGATGATGATGATGATGATGATCATGAGGTGATGCTGCTGATGATGACGATGATTTTGCTGATGCCGGATGATGATGGTGATGATGATGACGATGATGATGACGATGCTGCTGCTGACGACGACCATGATGATGTTGCTCGTGCTGACGCTGATGAGGGTGGTGATGACGCTGTTGCTACTGATTATGATGACAAACGGGTTCATGATGATGATGATGATGATGATGATGATGATGATGATGATGATGATGATGATGATGCTGATGCTGTTGCTGACGATGATGATGATGATGACGCTGCTGCTACTGATGATGATGACATACAAGTTGATGATGCTGCTGATGATGATGATGATGATGATGATGATGATGATGATGATGATGATGATGCTGATGATGATGATGATGCTGAGTCAGACGACGATGCTGCTTCTAATTTTGATGCTGCTGATGATGATTGGGTGAGGATGATGATGCTGATGATGATGATGATGACGATGGTGAAGATGACGACGATGCTGATGATGAGGCTGATGGTGCTGCAGCTGCTGCTGCTGCTGCTGATGCTGATGCTGGTGCTGCTGCTGCTGCTGATGCTGATGCTGCTGCTGCTGCTGCTTCTGCTGCTGTTGCTGCTGCTGCTGCTGAGGAGTATGAGGATGGGGGAGGACGAGAAGGAGGAGTACTGGGGAAGGGTCAGAAGGAGTGGGAGGGGCTAGCTGCCCTCTTCTCGGGGTAGCGCGACCGGGCCCCGACGGGGTAGAGGGGGAGGTTAGGTGGTCAACATACTGAGCTTAGGTCGGAGCCCGAGCTTAGCGCGCCCGACTGCTAGATGCACCCAACTGTGTAAAAGCCCAAGTGCACCCGACGATATTTACCGTGTGAGCTGATATGCCTCGGCGGCGGATTGCAGCCATATTGCCACATTGGCAGAACGCGATGCAGTCTTGCGTAGAGCTCGTGTGTCGCCCACAGACTATGCAGAAGACGCAGGCGCTTATGATCGTTGCTGCGTGCCCAGGAAGGAGGAAAGGAGGAGGAGGAGGAGGAGGAGGAGGAGGAGGAGGAGGAGGAGGAGGAGGAGGAGGGGGAGGAGGAGGAGAAGATGGAGGGGGAGGGGGAGCAGGAGCAGGAGCAGGAGGAGGAGGAGGAGGAGGACGAGGAGGAAGAGGAGGAGGAGGACCAGTGCAAGCCCACGACCCATTAACGATATTGCAATCACCCTCCCTCCCCTTCCTCTTCATAGGCTCCTGTATGTATTAATTCGCACTGAGGGAAATGCCCCGTTGGAAGACAAACGCGTGAAAATCTGGAATTGTGCCAAGACGCCAATCCTAGGATTTCAAAGTCGCGAGTCACCGTTACTGTTGCGTCTTGAAGATCCTGAACCATTTCAGAAGATAAGTCCTGGGACTTCAACACCGCGAATCAACGTGACTGTACCCTCTAACATTCCGAGATCGTGCCCAAACACCGTTTCTTGGACATTCGCCATGATCATCCTTCAAGCTGTTGCAAAGCTCTTGAGACGAATGTGCGCGGCGCTAGGGCGAGAGCCACATTTTGAAAAGGAACCGCCCTCCATCCGTGAAGCTCGCCAACTGTTCAGACGAGCGTGCGCGGCGCGGAGGCGAGAGCCACATGTTGAAAAGGAACCGCCCTCCATCCGCGGAGCTCTTGCAAACTTTCAGTCGAACGTGCGCGGTGCGAAGGCGAGAGCCACACTTTGAACATGAACCGCCCTCCATTTGTGAAGCTCTAGCAAACTGTTCAGACGAATGCGCGCGGCGCTGGGGCGCGAGCCGCATTTTGGAAGTGGGCCGCCCTTACAAGCTCGAAGCTTCAGGATCACATATTGTAAGGAAGTGTCAGGCGAAACGCCCGGCCCGCCCTCTCGACTGGCCTCGGGGTGCGACAGCGAGAAGTTTTGTATGAGCAAAAAGGAAGGGAGGCTGAGAAGGGGGGGGCGAGGCTCAGAGGGGGTTCCCGCGGGAGCCTGCTCCGTGGCAGAGGGAAGTGTCAAGGAGGGGCGAGGCCGAGGATGGAGGAGGGATGGATGGAGATATGTGCCCCAGCTGGCGCGTCTATTCACCCCTCTAGGGATGGCTGTTGCCTGCTGCGTGCAATCGCCGTCTCTGGGGGCCTGCGCAGGGCGTTGGGGTGACGCGCTGGCCCCCATCTGCAAAGCGCTCGGACCGGCGTCGGTCAGGGAGGAGGGAGGGAGGGAGGGAGGGAGGGAGGGAGGGGAGGGAGGGATGGGGGAGGGGGAGGGGGAGGGGGATGGGGGGATGATGATGATGATGATGATGATGATGATGATGATGATGATGATGATGATGATGATGATGATGATGATGATGATGATGATGATGATGATGATGAGAGGAGGAGGAGGAGGAGAAGGAGGAAGAGGAGGATGGAGGAGGAGGAGGGAGGAGGAGAAGGAGAAGGAGGAGGACCAGTGTAAACCCAAGACCCATCAACGATGCTACAATAAGCCCTCCTTCCAATTTTCTTCTTCACAGGTCCCTACAAGGATTTATTTCACTGCGGGAAGTGCCGCGTTGGAAAACAATCGTCTCAAAATCTTGAACCATGCCAATTCACCGTTCCTGGGACTTCAACGCCACGGATGAACTTTGCTGTTGCTTCTTGGCGCCGCAAATCAACGTGACTGTCGCGCCCTGACAACCCTAAAACGTGCCCACAAATGGAAACGGCTGAAAACTGTTAAAACAAATGTGCACGGCGCGAAGGCGGGAGGCACATTTTGAAAAGGAACCGCCCTCGATCCGTGAAACGGCTGGGAACTTCTAAGACGAATGTGTACGGCGCTGAGGCGAGAACCACATTTTGAAGACGACCCGCCCTCCATCCCTGAACTTCTTGCGATCAGTTTAGACGAATGTGCGCGGCGCTAGGGCGAGGGCCACGTTTTGAAGACGACCCACTTTGCATCCGCGAAGCCGTTGCCGATTGTGAGCTGAGGATGATGAGGAGGCGGAGGAGGAGGAGGCAGGAGGGAGGGAGGCGGAGGGAGGCGGAGGAGGAGGGCGAGATGGAGGGAGGGATGGAGGGAGGTGGGATGAGGAGGGGATGGGAGGGATGGGAGGGCGAGATGTAGGGGATGGGAGGGATGGAGGGATGGGAGGGCGAGATGTAGGGGATGGAGGGAGGTGGGAAGAAACTCACTGGATGAGGAGGAGGGAGGCAGGGGAGGGAGGGCTGGAGGGCGGGAAGGGAGGGGCGCCCGCTGCGGTCCGAGGCGCCCAGGGCTCTGGCCGCGCCGCGGGCAGCGAGGCGCCGCGGTCGCCGGGGAGGCCGAACCCGCTGCTGTCGGGCTCGCCGACCAGGCCAGGGGGGCCCCGCTCGCAGGGAGGGAGGAGGGAGGAGGGAGGAGGGAGGAGGGAGGAGGGAGAAGGAGGAGGAGGAGAACCAGAGTAGCCCCAAGACCCATCAATGACCCGCCCGCAGGGACGGAGGAGGGAGGAGGGAGGAGGGAGGATGCAGAAGGAGGAGGAGGACCAGTGTGTGTAGCCCCAAGACCCATCCACGACGTTGCAATAAAGTTCCTTCCTGCAAGCTCCATCTTCAGACGCCCCCACAAGGGTTCAGTCTCACTGAAGGACGTACCCCGTTGGAGAACAAACGTCTGCAAATCCTGACCTCTGACAGAACACCATTCCTGGGATTTCAACTCCGCGAATCGCCGTTACGGTTGCGTCTTGATGACCTTGAACCGTGCTGGAACACGACGAACCAACGTGACTCTTGCGCCCTGACGGCCCGACACCGTGCCACAACTCAATTTCTGGTACGTTGGCCATCAGAGTCTTCGAAACTCTTGTAAGCTCTTAGGAACGACTGTGCACAGCGCTACGGCGAGAGCCAATCATTGAAAAAGGACCGCCCTCCATCCGTGAAACTTCTGCAACTTTTGATTACGAATGTGTGCGGCACTCAGGCGAGAGCCACATGTCGAAAAGAAACCGCCTCTATCCGTGAAACCCTTTTTTGTTAAGGAGAATGTGCGCGGCGCTAAGGAGTGGGCCACGTTTTGAAAGCGACCCGCCCTCCATCCGTGCACGTGTTGCGATTTACATGCGATTATACAGGCGACATGTCCGGCCCGCCCTTCTGACTGGCTGGCTTCGGGGTGCGGCAGGGAGGAGTTATTCACAAGGAATCGGAGTGGAGGAGGAGGAGGAAGAGGAGGAGGATGAGGAGGAGGATGAGGAGGAAGAGGAGGAGGAAGAGGAGGAGTTGGAGGAGGAGCAGGAGGAGGAGGAAGAGGAGGAGGAAGAGGAGGAGGAGGAGGGAATAGAGGGAGGAGGGGGGAGGACGGGGGAGGAGGAAGGAGGAGGAAGGAGGAGGGAGGATGAGGAGAGGGAGGAGGAGGGAAGAGGGAGGAGTGAGGTAGGGAGGAGGGAGGAGGGAGAAGAGTGAGAGCAGGGAGAGGAGGAAGACGAGGGAGTGGATGGCGAGGAGGGCAAGGAGGGAGAGGAGAGGGGAAGGGAGAGGAGGGAAGGAAGGAAAGGAAGGAGAGGAGGGGGAGCAGGGAGGAGGGAAGAGACAGGACGGAGGAGGGAGGAGGGCGGAGGGAGCAGGGAGGGAGGAGGGAGGAGGGAAGATGGAACATGGGGAGGAGGGAGG
>CAUYUJ010015258.1:7500-15000 GCA_963575745.1 Prorocentrum cordatum
GAGGAGGATTGGTGAGGGTGATGAGGGTGAGGGGAGCGCGGGGTGTGAAAGGGATGGGGACAAGGGGAGGAGGGGGGAGGACGAGCAGAAGGAGGATAAAGGGGAATCTGAAGAGAAGGATGATCGAGGAATCTGCGCGGTTTTGGTTTGTTTGTTACTTGTGGGAGGCGTCTGGGGACCTCTAGGAGCCTTAGCGGACCTCCTGAGATTTCTGGAGACCACGTGGAGCCGAGGGTTGAGGCAGTTGAGAAGATGACGGTGTGCGCATTGAGGTTGCGCATGCTAATTGCGCATGTGGGGTGGATATTGTGATTGCGCATGCGGGGTGTCACTGCGTGCTTGCTTGCCTCCTCGCTGGCATGCTGGCTGGCTCGCTCGCTCGTTTGCTTTTTTTTGCGTGCTTGCATACACCTGGACATCACACGCATCAGTCACACCATCTCAGTTTTTCGTTTTGTTTCCAGCGTGGTCTGCGATGTTTGTTTCGTTTTTCGTTTTCTTGCTGAGTGTCGGCATCGTTTCGTTTTTCATTTTCGTTTGGCACCCGTTTCGTTCTGTTATGCAAGAAAAGAGACGCGAGCCTCCCAGATTGTTACCCCGCGTTTTTCTTTATTAGTGGGCTACAAAGTGTTGCCCTGAATGATCCACAAACGTCTCTAACAAGGAGGGGCCGAAAACATAATCCGGCCCAAGCAAGTTGGATTCCGACCACGGCGGATAGATGCCATTTCGATCGCACGCCGAATGTTCGACGCAGCACAGCGGCCAAGAGCATGGGTTGATAGTTGTATTTTTGGATTGGGCTAAAGCATTCGATCGAATCGCTCATGACGATCTCTTACGAGCTTTGGGGAAGTTTGGGATACCGGAACCAATGTTAACAATAGTCGGGGCCATTCAGACCGCGATCTTTCTTGCTAAAAGATTCGACTGGGGGATTCCAGCATTAGGCCAAAGAGAGCAGGCATTTCTCAAGGGTGCCCACTTTCTCCATACCTTCTCATCATCGTCGGAGCCGTCATGTTCTTCGGCATCGACCAGGCTTACAATCACATTTTTTATCAAGAGCCATGATAGGTTCCGTGTAACGACATGACATAGGTTGACGACACCATGCTTGAGAGAGCGAACCAATTCAAACTTCAAATGCCGTTGGATTCGACATCCAACTTTGGAAATCAACATCGTCCCGATTTGAAATCTGACAGAACGGCCATGACGAAGATCACTAGCGAAGGACTTGTGTACGTCCATTCCTGGCAGCCTCTCACAAATTTTCAACCAGCTGAATACATTGGGGGACGATTACACAACGGCACCGCAAACGAACCTGACATTGCGAGACGTTTAGGGGGAGGCCAGGACTAATCTTAAAGCGCTGGTAGAATTTTGAAATCACATAAGCACCAGCAAGTCTCGGACGCTCCGCCTATTCGACGCCATCGTGGTCCCAAAGCTGTCGTGCAACTTGGAGTCTTTACAGTTATCTCAAGCAGACCGAAAATATTGGACAGTTTTCAAGCGACCTGCCTGCGCAAAGTATTGAACGTACAGCACCCATACTACTCCCACGTGTCTAATGCAAGCGTGCAATCTTCAACGCGGGCAGCGCCTCTCAGCGAGACCTTGCACAAGAGACCAGTGCAGTCAAGTATAACACTGTCGCGAATACTGGGCGGTAGCTTTCTCGAAGCTATTGTTCGCGAGCCCGCTGGGGACACCCCCAGGAAGCGGCGATCGGTCAGGAAACGGGGCCGTCTGAAATTGCAGTTGGCAAATTGCGTATGCGAGGTAGTACAACGAAACACGACCACTCAGACAATTCATGGCCGGATACGTTGAGAGGCACATTTTCATGATCGTTCGTCGTCGTCCTCCTCTCCCCTCCTGCCACCTGGACGTGTTTGGCGTGTCTGTAACATCACATGTCTTTGGCATGTTGTTGCTCCTCTTCTACACGCGTTTGGCGTGTCCGCATGATTCTGCCAAGGCGCCGCGCCATAGGCTGGCGCATGGGCTCTGTCTGCTTCCAACCCGAGCTCTTGATGTTGACACCATGCCGTTGGCGCTATTCTCTGAAGGCGAATGGTGTATTTTTTCCCCCCTGGCCACGCGCAGAGGGGAGGGGGAGGGGGGAGGTATCTTAGACGGACCCATGCTTCTTGAAAGGCGCGGGCGCCTTTTCTACAGATGTAAGGCTGGCCCCTTCAAAGCAGCCTCCTCCTAAGACGCCTCCCCCCCTCCTCCTACCCCATTCGGTGTGCGTCGCCAATTTTCGTGAGGATCGAGTGAGCGCATGTTGGGCTCGCGGGTCGCGTTGCAATGTTTCTCCAGGGCGTTTTTGCACCCTTTGGGGGATTAGGCGGTCTTGGACGCCAGCTACGGGCCTTTGGGGTCCACGGGGCACGACGTGCGCGAGGGGTGCGCCGAATTGAGACTCGAAAGAATAGTCTCGGGGGACAGCCGGGCGCCCTACGTTCACGAAGTGCGTGATCGGGGAGTGCCGAATTGAGGTTCCTATCTCCCATTATCCTCGAGGCCCGAGTCACTTTGTTTGTTTACGTGCCGCAGGAACCCGAGAGCGCAGATCACTCGTATTTTTCACGTGTCCCAGTCGAGTGGGGAGCAGGAGATGCGTGAGGGGTGTATAGAATTGAGACCTTCGTAGCCTTCGGAACGCACATCGCTCGTGTTCACATGTGTCCCAGTAGGGTGTGGAGCAGGACATGCGTTGGGGGTGTTCCGAAATAGCAGTGTCGTAGCAATGGAGGCGTTGATCAGTCGTATTTTCACGTGTCCCAGGATAGTGTCAGACAGGAAATGCTTGAAGGGTGTACCGAAATGAGGCTTTTGCAGCCCTGAGGGCAAATCTCATGCATGTTTTCCCATGTCACGGGAACTGTCGCGGGCATTCACTTTCATATTTGCGTAACCCCAGATAATTGATAACATCGGCCGGCGGAATGCGCAAGGTCGCTCTTAGCATGCTTGCACGCATGCTTGTCAGTATCTTCCATTTCACCTTCATCTCGTCATCTTCTCTCGATGCCTAAAGCGGCGGGGGCCCGCAGGGGGCCCGTCGAGTAGAATCGCTTCGCTCACTCCGCTGGCCCGCCCGTCTGGTCGTCGCGACCGAGTGTGTTCGTGTGTTCGTGGCCAATGGGGGATGTCTGGAAGTGACTCGATGGCTTTTCGGGGCGCTCTTGTGACCAAGCTGGGTGGTGGATCAGCCGCCTCTGTGGAGGGCTTCCTGGGGTCTCTTCGGAGGCCTCTCGGGGACTCCTCGGCAGCAGTGGGCCAGATGCCTTTTACGAGGCTTCGAGGCTTCTTGGGGTCCCTTCGGATGCCTTTTGGGGGCCTTTCGGTGGGGGCCTCTTGTGGCAGCTTTTTGGGCTTCTGGGTGCCTCCCAGGGGCGTTTTGGGAGGGCCTGTTAGCGGGCTCGGGCGCCACCTTTCGGGGCAGGCTTGCCATGTGAGAGCAGGCTCACCTCTTGGTCCCTTTTTTGGGGCCTCTGCAGCTCTCGTGGGAGGCTTCTCTGGCTGTCTGGGAGTCCTGGTGGGCTGCCTGGGGCCTGGGAGCCTCTTTGGCTGACTTGGGGCGGTCGTTTCGGCCTCTCGGCCCGTGCTGGGGGGTCGGAAACCCGCAAAAGCCGATGATGCCAATATCTTTCAAAATCCATTTTTAAAAATGTAAGCACAATCGATGGATTCGGTTTCTTGTGGCCCTCTTCGGGTCTTGTTGGAGCCCTCTTGGGCCGTCTTTGGCGCCTCTTTGGCCGTCTTGATGCCATGTTGGGCCGTCCAGGAGCGCTCTTGGCCTGAGGCCGTGGGGCCTGCGACCGATTCGGTGCCTCCTCGGGGGGCACTGGGGGCCCCCAGGGCCGCGCCCAGGAGTTCCGGCATCCGCGGCCTGGACGTCGCCATGATCTTGCCTAGACCTGCCCAGGGGACTTTGCGTCTGGGGGCCCCCTGGGGGCCGCCAACGCGTGCGTGCGAACTGGACATGTTTGTTGTAAACCCTCCACCAGGGATTTTAGCACGCCCCTGGCCCGTCTGACCTCGCCGGGCGCGTTCCACTACCCGCAACGTGCCTCCTCGTAAACGTCCGAAAAGCCCACGTTCGCCTCGATGTAACATCTCGTAAATCCCCCCACGGCGGATCCAGGCCATTGGCGAGCAGTGACTTTTTTGCGAGTAGCGGAACGCGCTTGCCTACGACCAGTGAACTGCTTCGCAGTCGCTGCAGGCGCGGGGCCCCCCTCGGGAGCGGCCGGGGTCGGGGGGACACTCGGCTTCGCGGCTTCCGTGCTCGGACGCGCCTCGGCCTCGACCTCGGCCACCTCGGGCGCCGCCTCCCTTCTCTGTGGATCTTCCCCGAAATCCCGAGGAAGAATGATAATAATAGCTACTAGTATGAAAAAAGTAATAGCAATAATAGTAATCATGGATGATAATCATAGTGGTGGCAGTCGCTGATCTCACACCACGTCCGTTCGGGACGGCGATGCTGACGACCGAGCCTTAGCGGGCGGGAGGGAGGCGGAGGCGGCCGAGCGCCCGGGGGCGCCCCCGCGAGGCAGCCGTCGGCGGCGTCGCCGCGGCCGAACCCGCTGCTGGGCGGGAGGCCAGGCCCCTCCGCGGCGGGGGGCGCCGTCGACGGCGGCGTCGCGTCGTCGTCGACGACGACGACGACGACGGCGACGACGTCGTCGACGACGTCGTCGTCGTCGTCGTCGTCGTCGACGCACCGCCGATCCTGGTGCGACGACGACGACGCCTTCCTTTCGGGTGTTTTCGGGCGCTTCTGGAGGATCTCGTCGCCACGGCTGGACACGGCTCGGATCGCTGGCCTGGTTGCACCATGCTGCGCGACCTGGGATGCCATCATGGACCACGTAGACCCAGCTAGGATCCTTCTTTTGGCCATCTTGGACATGCCCACACATCCGACGCCGTGGATGTTTTGGTTGAGGAACTCTCGAGCCCATCCCCGATGTGTCGCGGTATATCGTTGCTGATATGTCTGGGTTCCGAAAACAGGTTCGCAGACTACGGAATGGCGACAGAACGCCTGTCGTGGATTTTTCGCGCCGCCCAGAGGACTGGGTCCCTTCTGCAGGAACCCGCCTTATCGCCATCAGAAATGCCACTAACAATCACCCCGCGCCCCCTCCTCCCTCATGCCTCTTGCCTCCTGCCTCCTCCCTGACACTCCCTCCTCCCTCTTGCCTCCTCGTGGACTCATTCCTTCTCCCTCCTCGTTATCTCGGCAAGTATATTCGCAAAACCAATTCCTGGACTTCTTTCTGAGCACCACCCTGACCTGTTTTTCTCGCCGCGTCCAGCTCCTCGGGAGGCTCAGAAAGGGGTGGAGGAGGAAGGGGAGGAGAGAAAGAGAGAGAGAGAGAGAGAGCCGGCCCCCCTTTCCTCCCTTCCCACTCGCAGAGAAGCAGCAGGAGAGGGGGCAAGCAGCCAGGAGCCCGCCGTCAGGCGGCGGCGCTTGCAGCGTCATGCTCGGTGCCCGCATGGGCTCTCCATTCAGCGCGGTGTTCACAGACCCTCTGTCTCGCTGTTGCTGAAGGCGTATGCTTCCTCATCCTTCTTCTCTTCTTCGGACGCCGCGTACCTCGCCGTGCCGAGTCGGGCAGTAATGCAAGAGGGAGGACTCCTCCTCCAGCTTGACTCCCCTCGTCCTGCGTCCCGCACGCCGTCGTCCTCCCGTCCCCAGAGATCCGACGTTGCGGCAAAAGTCGCAGCATCGCTGAGCATGACGACCAGAGCCCTGGACTCCCGCTTTCCGCTGCATTTCTTTTAGCCGGGGCGATCAGTGATGGTCCTGGGGCCATAAGTCGGGCGGAAACGCCCAATGTGACACAATTGCAACGCCGTGGTCGTCGTCGTCGTCTTCGTCGTCGTCGTCGTCGTCGTCGTCGTCGTCGTCGTCGTCGTGGTCGTCGTCGTCGTCATCGTCGTCATCGTCGTCATCGTCGTCGCCGTCGTCGCCGTCGTCATCGTCGTCATCGTCGCCGTCTTTGTCGTCTTCCTCGTCGTCGGCGCCGCCGCCGTCGTCGTCGACAGCTTCGCCGTCGTCGTTCGGAGCGGGCCCAGGTCGCCCTCCAGGTCGCCGGCCCCTGCCGCGGCCCCGTGGCCGCAGGACCAGCTGGCGCTGGCGCGGATCGAGGCCCCCACAGGGGGCAAAAGCAGGGTCGCCTACGATCCGCCCCGGAGCTCGATTCGCCTGCTGTGGCCGCGAGTCGATTCGATTCGGTCCGAGTCGGCAGCGTCGGCCGGGGCAAGCCAGAGCCGGGTGCTGCGATGCTTTTTCGATTCGAGGCGATTCGCTGGCGATGCGATCCGTTTCCGACCCGATGCGATTTTCTGATTCGATTCAGCTCAGGCCTGGCAAGGGGATCGAGGACAGAACCTAGATTTTCGGGAATCTTTGGCTGATTGGGGCCTCTGTGTGCGTCCTCGTCGCCACGGCTGGATCCGCCTCGAATGTTCGGTTTGAGCGTGCCACAGGAGATAGGGCTGGATGCTTGTTTTGAGGGAGACGGGGGGAAGGTCAGGTGGAGGAGGAGAAGGAGGAGGAGGAGAAGGAGGAGGAGAAGGAGGAGGAGGAGGAGGAGGGGAGGAGGGGGAGGAGGGCGAGGGGGTGGTGGAAGGGGATGGGCGAGAGGGAGGTGAAGTGGGAGGGTGAGACTCCTCCTCTCCCTCGTCTGCCTCTTCGCCTTCTTCCCCGCCGCTTTCGCCTCGTCTCGCATACTTTGACCCTCATCGTCGTCCTAGAAGTGACTTCCATCTCTTAGAATGTGTGGGGGCGCTTTGCTGAAGGGGCTGGTCCCGTCCGACAAGCTTCGGCTTTCGAAGAAAGCTGTCTTTGGCTCCTGCTGCTTGAGGATGCTGGTGCTGTCGGTCCCCACCAAATTCACAGTTTGGGTATTTGGTGGCCGCGGGCCCATTCCGCCACCATGCCTGGGTTGTGGAGGAGAGGCCTTTCAGGTACCTGATGCGGTCTCGTGGGACGCCGCTCGGGGGTTTGTTCGAGGCCTCTTCAGGGCCTCCAGGGAATCTTTCAGGGGCCTCTGGGGGGCCTCTTGGAGGTCTCTTAGATGCTTTGTGGGGGCCTCTTGGGGCCTCTTTGGCGCTTCTGGGGGCTCCAGTGAGCATGCTGTGCGTCCTGTGGGCTATATTTTGTTGAAATACTCTCACGGCTTCTTCCCTTCCCCTTCTTGGGCTCCTCTTGGGAGTCTCTTTGACAGTCTTCGGGTGATCTTGGGAGCTTCTCGGGCCGCCTTGGGCGTTGGGAGTCCTGGGCAAAGAGCGGGTACGCCAAACCCAATCAACAAGCGAAGGACAAACGGCCCTGTTGGGGCGTCCTGGAGGCCTCTTGGGCCGTCTCGAGGCCGTCTCTGGGCCGTCTCTGAACGCTCCCGGGCCGTCTCGGGGTCTCTTTTGGACCGTCCTGGGGCCCTCCTGGGAGCCTCTTGGCTAGTCGTG
>CAUYUJ010015258.1:30000-35000 GCA_963575745.1 Prorocentrum cordatum
GCGCGCTTCGGAGGGCTTGTCCGAGCGCTGGGGCGACGAGGTTCGCGACGGGAGGAAGTGCGCGCGGTGGAACTTCGTGGTCGCCCTGCAGGAGGAGTCTCCGGCGGCGGCGGCCCATTGGGTGCTGGTCCTCGGCCGCCAGGTCGCCCGCCGCTCTGACTGCGCGGAAAAGCCGAGGAAGGCGCGGGTTCGCCTGGCGAGGGCGCGGGCGCAGGCGCCCGAGACGATCGCGCATCGCTGCGGGGCCGGGTCAAGCAGTGGAGAGGGGCCGGCCTCGTCGGAGCGCGGCGGCGCCGACGTGGAAGAAGAAGAAGAATAATGACTTCGAAGAAGGGGGAGAAACTGCCCTGGTGCGGTGCGCGGCATCAGTCCGCCGTGGGTCGGCTTCCCGCGCGGCCGCGGCAGGTGGGCAGGGGGGCTGGGGGGCGAGCTGCTCCGCCGCGGGCCGCGGCGCGGAAGGCGAGCGGGGCGCCGGGGGCAAGGGGCCCGGGGGTGGGGGCAAGCGGAGTGGCCCAGTCAGTGAGAGACCCAAGAAGACGCACAGGGGCGGCGCCGCCGCGCCCGCAGCGGGCCAGTTCGCCTTGGGGGGCATTCCCTCGGAGCTGCTGGGGCACAATGTGCACCGCTTGTTCTTCCGAGAGGGCCGCTGGGGCTATCGGTGCCCTCGTTTCCATGCCGACGACGCCCCGACGGACGGGTGTTGAAGTGGCCCGGGGTGGGCGGCGCCGCCAGTGGCGGCTGTCCGGCAGCGCGAGAGTCGGGGCGGCGCCCCCCGATCAGACGCGAGGGGAACGCTCGACGTCGCCCGTGCTGCTTTCTATTAACGCCATCCCCCAGCGGAGGGCGTTTTCGGGGCTGAGTCCCGCGGGGTATCTTTTTCCTCCAGCGGGGGGCAGCGCGGGGCGAAGATCCCGCGGGCGGCTGCGTCCCAGCCTGCGTCGCCCTCCCTCTGAGGGCGTTCGGGGCGGAGATCCCGTGTGGAGCCCGTCCGCGGTTCGCTGCCGCCTTTTTTTTTTTTTTTTTTTTTTTTTTTTTTTTTTTTTTTTTTTTTTTTTTTTTTTTTCTTCCTGTGCGCCTTTAAGGAAGGGCCCGTCGGGGCGACAATCCCGCCGTGATCCCATCTGCGGATCGCATCTGCCCCCGGTGGAGGTCTGCGCCTTCTTGCGCGCGCCCGCCCGCCGCGTGGGCGGGCGAAGGGCAGGCAGGGAAAGGAGGGGAAATCAGTGGGGTAGCAGCGTTGAAGATCCTGCTGCCGCATCCACCCACCTCCCTCCCCGGTGCCGTTTTCTGCTACAAACGCTCCCGACGCTAGGACGGACGGAGGGCCTGGCCTCTTTTGATTTGCCCGCAGCAGGGCACGACCGCTTGTGGTGAAGAGCGCATTGCGTCGACAAGTGCGAAGTTGTGTAGCGCTGTGGCGAGAGCCACATGTTGGGAATGATTCGCCGTACAAGTTCAGGGAGTTTCGGGTTCCAGGACATTAAGCAGTGATGGGGAATCTCAGGCGAAGCGCCTGGTCTGCCCTGCCGAAACGTCAGGTGTTGCAACGGGGAGTACATTTCAAGGGCGGATGTATACATTGATGGTGATGCTGCTGATGCTGATGCTTCTGATGGTGACGGTGATGGCGATGATGGCGATGGTATGTCAGGTTGCTGTTGTTGCTGTTGCTGCTGTCGTTGTCCTCGTTTGTTACGGCTGTTGTTATGGTTATTGTGGCTGTTGTTTATGTGTTTGATGTTGTTGTTGTGGTTGCTGCAGTTGTTGATGTTGTTGTAGTTGTTGTCATTGTTTTTTGTTGTTGTTGCTACGTGTGGTGACGGTTATTGTGGTGATGGTGGTGATCGCAATTCCGATGGTGGTGATGACGATGATAATAATGATGATGATGAGGGTGATGCTGATGATGACGACGATACTGATGATGTTGATGATGATGTGGGTGACGATGATGATGCAAATTATGATGATGATGATGATGATGATGATGATGATGATGATGATGATGATGATGATGATGATGATGATGATGATGATGGTGAGAATGCTGGTTTTGGCAATGAGGACGACGACAACGACACTTACGATGACGATGCTGGTGATGAGTATGCTGCTGCTGATAATGATGACGACGACGCCGCCGACGATGAGTATATTGATGATGCTGTTGATTCTTGCGATGGTTATGGCTGTGGTGGGGATGGTGATGAGGTCGATGCTGGTGACGATGGTGACGGTGATGTTGGGATGACGACTGTGATTATGATTATGATCGTGAGTATTATGATGACGTTGATGATGGCGATGATGATTCTTGTTGTGGTGGTGATGATCATGATATTCGTGTTAATGTTGATGTTGTTGTCGTTGTTGTCGTTGTGGTTGTGGTTGTTGTTGTTATTGTTGTTGTTGTCGATATAGTGGGTGTTATCGTTGCTGTGTTGTTGGTGTTGTTGATGCTGGTGTTGATATTGGTGTTGCTGTTGATGATGGTGCTGACGATATCATGATGATGGTGATGGTGATGGTGGTGGTGATGGTGATGGTGATCTGGATGTTATTGTTATTGCTGTTGTTGTTACTGTTATTGCTGTGGTTGTTGTTATCATTTATTGTTGTTGTTATTGTTGTTGTTTTTGTTGCTGTTGTTGCTGTTGTTGCTGTTGCTGTTGCTGCTGCTGTTGTTGCTGCTGTTGTTGTTGTTGTTGTTGTTGTTGTTGTTGTTGTTGTTTTTGGTGGTGGTGGTGGTAGATGTGCTGATAATGGATGTTACACGCTGGCCGTTTAAAGTTGATGCTAGCACATTCCCAGATCTCAATATACTTCCAGCGCCTTCCTACTTCAATAATCGATTCGATATTGCTGTGTGTTGTCATTCTCTGGGAAGCCTGAACCCAATCTACTTGATCCGCCTCCCTACTTCATGTTTTTGCCTACTTCTTCCGACCGACGTGTAATGATGATGACGATGGTGTCTGTGGCGATGATTGTGGTTCTGATGATGGTGGTGTTGAGGAGGAGGGGGAGGAAGAAGAGGAGGAGGAGGAGGAGGAGGAAGAGGAGGAGGAGGAGGAGGGGGAGGAGGAGGATGCGGACAGCGGGGGCGCCCGGGATTAGACCGTGCTCGATGTTGAGGGATTGGGAGGAGGAGGGAAGGGGGAGGGGGGAGGGAGGATCTCGTCGCATTTTCGTTGTTGTTGACTACTTTTGCGTATGTGGGTGGTGGTGGCTTGGCCGCGCCTGCGGAGGACGGCACGCCGAGGACGCCCCCGTCGCCGACGAGGCGCTGGGGCAAGGCCCGCGCGGCCAGCCGGCAGCTTCCCCCGCCTCCCCCCCTGACGTCGCCGCCGCCGCCCTCCACTGTGCCTCACTGGCCTCCACCGTCCTCCACCCTCTCTGCACCTCCCCCTCCCCCTACCCCGTTCCCTCCGCCCTCCGCCGACGGACCAGCTGGCAGCGCCCCCTCCCCTTCCTGTCGTCGTCGTCGTCGTCGTCGTCGTCGTCGTTGCCGCCAACCTCTCCGTCGCCGCCGTTCACGATTCCGCTGCCGTCTTGGTGGTGGTGTTGGTCGTCGTCATGGAGGGCGATTCCTTCTGAAAACGCGAATGTGGCCTCGACGCCGCGCACATCCGGAAGGGTGGCGATCTTCGAAATGGGGCTCTCGCCTCAGCGCCGCGCACGCAAATAGGGCTCTCGCCTTAGCGCCGCGCGCATTCGTTTTACTAAGTTGCAGCAGTTTCAATATTGGAGCACAGGTCGTTTTCAACATGGTGTTCTCGCCTCAGCGCCGTGTACATTCCCTGTACAAGCTTGCAACAAGTAGAGGGATGGAGGACAGCTCTTTTCAAACTGAGGCTCTCGCTTGAGTCTTTGGTGAGAGCAGAGACCAGAAGCATCAACGCAGGTAGCACTGCACGAGTCGAGGACGGTTCCTTTTAGAATGTTGCCCTCGTTTAAAACTCCGTCGAAGTTCATGACCACAAAGCTCAGCGTGTGCATCACTTACACGGATGGGGGTTTTTGTTTTTGTTCGAAAGGGGGGTGTTCGCTGTATTATTTGTTGAGATGTGTAATCGTACCCATTCGCGTTTCTGATTTTGCGCCCGAAGTTGCAAGGCAGTTCCAAGGCAGTTCCTTTTCAATGCGTGGCCTTCTCCACAATGGCAGGCCGGTGCCGTGCTGGTCTCCTGACGGGGGCGCCTCTTGTAGTTGGAAAGACAGGCTCGTAGGGAACTCGTGAGGGGGGGACCTCGGACGGGATGGTGTACTGCAGCATCGCTGATGCATCCTGGGTTTGCTCTGGCCCTCCTCCCTCCCCCCCCTCCCCTCCCTCGCCTCTCGCCCCCCTGCCCGCCGCCCGCGCAGGCCAGCCGCTCACCTCCGCCCCGACCCGCCGACGTGGGCCCGGAGGGCGCGGCGGCCGCGCCCGCGGCCAAGGCGAAGCACCGCCGCCCGCGCGGCGAGGGCGAGGGGCGGGCCCCCGAGCCGCGCTCCAGCCAGAGCAGCAGGGGCAGCGGCGGCGCCAGCCAGGGCTCGGCCGCCGGCCACGGCGGCAGGCGGCGCCACGGCAGGCCCTCCCAGGACGGGGAGTCGCAGGGCAGCGCCGCGGCGGCGGCGGCGCCGGCCTTCCCGCCCGCCGCCTACCTGCAGACCCTCTTCTCCGACGCGCAGCCAGCCGGCGCCGAGAAGCCCCCGCGCCGCTCGCGCAAGACGGCGGGCGCCGCCGCGGAGGCGCCGGACGGGAAGAAGAAGCACCGCCGCACGGCGCGCGGCGGCGCCGCGGAGGAGGCGGAGGCGAGCGCGCGGGCGGAGGACGCCGCGCCGCGCGCGGCCGCGGCGGCGCGGGCGCTGCCGCTGGCGCCGCCGGCGGACCGGGCCACGGCGGCCGCTGTGGCGGCGGTCCCGCCGCCGGCTACGCCGCCGCCGCAGGTCTCGGCGGCGAGCAGAACAGGGTGGCACGGGGGGGTGGTGTCAGTCGCAACGTTACAGGGTCGTCGCAG
>CAUYUJ010015258.1:45000-75000 GCA_963575745.1 Prorocentrum cordatum
GGCGGCGCGCGCCAGCGTGACTGCGGGAGCCAGAGCTCAGGAGGGGAAAAAACACACAGACACAATGAATCGTCGACTCCCAGGAAAATATGGGAACATATGGGAAGTGGGGGGGAAGACAAAAAACTTAGAAAATATGGGAAAATATGGGGAATCTGTTTATTTGTGTGTATTTATTTGTGTGCCCCAGGGCCCCTTCGAGAGCGTGGGAGGCCCTCAGGCAGGGGCCCCGCAGGAGCTCCGCGGGGGCCAGGCGCACACCCTTCGGATGGGGCCACCCGCGGGGGGGCAGCCTCGGGGCGCCTAATTGGGGGCCAGGTCGGGGCACGTGCCGTGGCTGGAGCCGTGGCCCCCCGACGCCTCCCTGCCGATCTGGACCGCTCTGGCCTGACCGTGACCTCCGTCCTCTCCATCTCTCTCTCGATTGTCTCTCTCTCTCTCTCCCTCTATCTCTCTCTCTCTCTCTTTTTCCACTCCCTCTCTCTCTCTCTCTCCCCTATATCTCCCTCCCTCTCTTTTTCCACTCTCTCTCTCTCTATCTCTCTCTCCCTCTCTCTCTCTCTTTTTCCTATATCTCTCTCTCTCTTTCCACTCCCTCTCCCTGAGACAGACACAGGTGGCAACACGGGAGCAAGGCCTTCCCGGCCGACGCAGGGGCAACACCCCAGAGGAGGAGGAGAAGGAGGAGGAGGAAGAGGAGGAATAGTAATAGTATGAATCTTACTAGTGGTAAAACATAACATACGAATACTAATGATACTAGTACTACCAAACATAATAATGATACAACAACTCAGAAAACGAATGCGGGAACTAAGGATAGTACAAACAAACATAACATGACAACAATGCGAATGCTCATAATGATATCCAGAAAACTAAGAGTAATGAGACGAAGACGAGCATGTGTACTACTAACCATAACAATACTACTAATCACAGTCCTAAAGATGATACACATAAGAACACTAACACTAAGAAACACACCAATGCGAATATCAATAGACTGCGATTACGAGGACTACCAATACCATTCAACATACTACTACCACAACTGTTTGTAATACGTGTGAATGCTAGAACATGCAACTTTAAATAGTATCAGTACTTCCCTTCCAATATATTTCAGCTTCTTCTTCTCCTCCTTTTTAATAATTTTCATTATTCGTTGATACTAACAATAGTACTACTCATCACACGACTATTACTACTGCTACGACTACTACTACCACTACTACTACTACTACTACTACTACTACTACTACTACTACTACTACTACTACTACTACTACTACTACTACTACTACTACTACTACTACTACTACTACTACTACTACTACTACTACTACTACTACTACTACTACTACTACTACTACTACTACTACTACTACTACTACTACTACTACTACTACTACTACTACTACTACTACTACTACTACTACTACTATTACTAATCATCATAATACCAATTATCGTAATTAAAAAAGGGTCAAGCCATAAGATGAGGAGGAGGATAAAGAGGAGGAGGAGGAGGATAAGGAGCAGGAGGAGGAGGATGTGGAGGAGGAGTAGGAGAAGGAGGAGGGGGCGGAGGATGTGGAGGAAAAGGAGTAGGAGGAGGAGGAGGAGGGGTAGGAGGAGGAGGAGGAGGGGGAGGGGGAGGAGGAGGAGGAGGAGGAGTAGGAGGAGGAGGAGGACGAGGAGGAAGAGGAGGAGGAGGAGGCGGAGGAGGAGGAGG
Organism: Prorocentrum cordatum; assembly: GCA_963575745.1. Classification (NCBI taxonomy): domain Eukaryota; class Dinophyceae; order Prorocentrales; family Prorocentraceae; genus Prorocentrum; species Prorocentrum cordatum. The sequence goes on from CAUYUJ010015258.1 coordinate 46,739, forward strand.
AGGGTAATCCGGGTTTGTCTCAGCGCCCTCGAGGGCCAGGCGGGGGGCGGGAGCCTTGCGGCGTGCGGTAGTCATGAAGATGGTAAGCCCTTCCCCCGATGGAGAAGAACCCCTTCCCCGTAGGAGAAGAGGATGGCTTGGAGGAGTTGGCTCCGTAAGCCGCCTGAGCGACGCAGAACAACGGAGTCGTCTTCACCGACACTGGCGCGTAAGCTGCCCGAGGTCGCGCGTAGGCGCCCTCGTTTTCAGTGTGGCGCGCCACGCTGGCGGCCCGCGCAAGCCGCGGTGTAAGGTCGCTATGCCATCTTGCGGAAGACCCCTTTTTTCCCTCTCGCTCACCTGCGCCCAGAGGGCTGGTAGGACTGCCTGTCTTTCTCTCACGACACCTGCTGCCGCTCCTCCTCCCTGCTCGTGCCCACACCGGGCCGCGCCGAGCTCTGCGACCCCCCCGCTCCGCCAGGTAGCCTCCGGACGGACTGCCGCACTCGAGGCAACCGGCGGCACCTTCGGCGACTTCTGCAAGAAGGCGGGCAGCCCTATATCTGGCTGTCTCGTCCATGCTCGTCTCTGCCCTGCCTGTCTCCATCGCCAGCTCTGTTTCTACTCCTGTCCTCTCTCTCTCTGCCTCCGTCTCTGTCTCTGACTCTGCCCCCGTCTCTCTCTATCTCTGACGTCCGACTCGATGACGACGGCAGCGGAGGATGAGGAGGGTGAGGAGGATGAGGCGGATTGCAGATGGGAGGAGGAGGAGGAGGAGGAGAAGGAGGATGGCAGATAGGAGGAGGAGGAGGAGGAGGAGGAGGAGGAGTAGGAGGAGGAGGAGGAGGTGGATGAGGTGGAGGATGGAGAAGGATGGAGGGGGATGGAGGGGGAGGAGGTGGAGGATGGAGGAGGATGGAGGGGGATGGAGGGAGAGGAGGATGGAGGAGGATGAAGGAGGGACGAGGAGGAGGTGGATGAGGATGAGGATGAGGATGATGCTGATGCTGATGACGATGATGAGGAGGATGATGATGATGATGGTGGTGGTGGTGATGATGCTGATGGTGATGATGATGATGGTGGTGGTGGTGATGATGATGTTGATAATGATGACGATGAGGAGGAGGAGGGTGGTGGTGGTGGTGTTGGTGATGATGATGCTGATGATTGTGATGATGAGGAGGAGGAGCAGGAGGAGGAGATGGTCGTGATGATGATGCTGATGATGATGAGGATTATGCTGATGCTGATGACGATTACGACGATGCTGATGATGGTGATGATGATGATGATCATGATGACGTTGTTGTTGATGACGATGACGGTGGTGATGGTGATTATGATGCTGTTGATGATGTAGTGGATGAAGATGATGATGAGGAGGACGACGAAGACGATGACGATGACGATGACGATGACGATGACGATGATGATGATGATGATGATGATGATGATGATGATGATGATGATGATGCTGATGCTGATGCTGATGGTGATGGTGATGGTGATGGTGATGATGGTGATGGTGATGATGATGATGATGATGATGATGATGATGATGATGATGATGATGATGATGATGATGATGATGATGATGATGATGATGATGATACTGGAGACAATCCCAATCATAATCTTTTATGGCTATGGGGCTACAGGGCTATAGGGCTATAGGGCTATGAGGCTCTGGGGCTATAGGGGCATAGGGCTATAGGGCTATAGGGCTATAGGGCTATAGGGCTATAGGGGTAGAGGGCTATAGGGCTATAAGGCTATAAGGCTATAGGGCTATAGGGCTACATGGCTATAGGGCTATAAGGCTATAGGGCTATAGGGCTATAGGGCTATTAGGGCTATAGGGCCATAGGGCTATAGGGGTATGGGGCAATAAAACTATGAGGCTATAAGGTTATAAGGCTATAGGGCTAAAGGGCTACCGGTCACCCAGTCACACGGGCACCCGGGCACCCGGGTACGCGGGCACCCGGGCACCCGGGCACCCGGGCTCTCGGGCACGGCACTGGGGCACCCGGGCACGCACCCGGGCGTGCCGCCGAAATCGGCGCCAAAAAACCTCACTTAACCATCTGAATCCGCTAAGACCCCTACAGAGGCAAGCTGTGATTGGGTAACGTTGCTGATGATGGCGGTGTTGATGATGACGATGATGGTGGTGATGGTGATTCTCCAGATAGGCTTGCCCTGTAGGAGTCTAGCTCATTATAAGTAATTGGTCTTTAGTGCCCCCCTCCCTTTTTCCAATGGCACCCGCCCTTATTTTCAATCGCCCCCCCTCTTCCCCTCCCCCCTTATGCCAATGGCCTTTTGCCATGGCTGTTCGCTTCTTTTTGGTTGCCATTTCATGCTTGGCTTCCTCTCCTTCCGTCCTCTCCTCCTCGTCTTCTCCTTCTCTCGCTCTTCTCCTGTCTATCTATCTATTTGGCGTCAACGCTGGCTCATATGATGATGATGCTGTTGATGATGTAGTTAATGATGGTGAGGAGGAGTACGACGATGATGATGCTGATGATGATGATGCTGATGCTGATGGTGATGTTGATGATGGCGCTGCTGATTATGATGATCATCATGCTGATATGGGAGGACCATGAAGACGACAACGGAAGAGAGGGAGGATGTCGACGACGACAAGAAGGAATATATACGTGCGGGACTGGCGTACCGATGAACATGATGAGTACGACGTCGGGGATGATGCTGATGCTGATGCTGATGCTGATGCTGATGCTGATGCTGATGCTGATGCTGATGCTGATGCTGATGCTGATGCTGATGCTGCTGCTACTGATGATGCTGCTGCTGATAACGATTTTGATGATGATGGCGATGATGAGGTGCTGATGATGCTGCTGCTGTTGCTGCTGATGATGCTGATGGTGTTGATGGTGATGGTGATGTCGATGGTGATGATGAGGATGATGATGAGGATGGTGATGATGTTGATGATGGCGATGGTGATGGTGATGGTGATGGTGATGAGGCTGATGATGTTGATGATGATGGTGATGGTGATTATGATGATGCTGATGGTGATGCTGATGATGTTATTATTGTGATGATTATGATGATGAGGTTGTCGTTGTTTATGCTGTTGTTGATGATGATGGTGACATGAACAACTATTGTTTTTGTGGCACGGTGTGGACACGGAGCTGAGGGGGCTCCTCGGCGTCAGCGGTAATAGACGCCGATCCGTGCGCAACGTTCTGGGCCAGACGCTTCCTCCTGCATTAGTTGGCGGCAGTGACGCTCTGCATTCTGTCCATGCGGCCTTGTCTCCTGTCGAGCTTGGGTCTGCTAGCGCAGCCAGGTCCCGCTGGGCTAGCAGCGGCGCGAGCCCCGGGCTTCGTTGCACGAGCGCAGCCAAGTCGCGCTGGGCCAGCCGTGTCGCGAGCCCTGAATGGCCTGGAGGCAGGGGAGAGTTCGCTGAGACCACGGGGAAGGGCAGGCTGAGGGAGGCAGGAGGATCGCCTGCAGCGCAGGGACGGACTTGCAAACCATGCCGGATCAGTATAACAGGCGCCCCCGCCTCAGAATCTTGTCAGTGGAAGCCAGTTGTAACTTCTGCAGTGCCTCCAGATAGCGAAGGCGGTGTTTTCCAGGGATGGGAAAACGACGCTCATGTTTCTGGGCGCGGCGCGTAGATGCAACGTGCACAACCAGTGTGTATCGCGAAGGCCTTACGGCCGGTGCCGCCGACCCTGAAGGGGAACGACGACGACATCGGCGGCGGCGGCGACGACGACGACCACGACGCTGACGTGGGCCAGAGGGATGCCTCTCTTAGGGTATCTTCGGAAGGCTCCCGGGAGCCTCCGGAGAGGAATTTTGAGGCCTCTTTGGAGCCTCTTGGAGGGCTTCTCGGGTTTCCCAGGGACCTCTTGTAGGGCTTCTCGGTGCCTCTGAGGAACCTCTTGTGGCCTCCTGGGAGCCTCTCGGGGCCGAGGGCTCGAAATGTCCGTTCGGGACCCCCGTCTGGGCACGCTCTTGTAGCCGTCTTGAGGGCCGCTTGGGCCGTCTGCGAGGCGTCGTGGGGTGCCTTGGGGTCCTCTTGGGGTTTTTCCCGGAAAGGGCGCAGGCCCAGGGTTCTCTTTTAGTATGTAAACAATGTCCCCGTGCCCAACTTGAAGGAGGCCGGCGGATTCTTTCCCTGATAAATATCGAGGTCGAAGGAGGCCGGCGGATTAAAATTTGAGGATGTCTCAGGCGAAACGCTTGTTTTTGAAATCCCGATCGATAAATCACAGGGTGCGGGCCACCTCAGCACGACCACACCCCAGCACGACCACACCCCAGCACGACCACACCCCAGCACGACCACACCCCAGCACGACCACACACCCAGCACGACCACACCCCAGCACGACCACACCCCAGCACGACCCCACCCCAGCACGACCACACCCCAGCACGACCACACCCCAGCACGACCACCCCAGCACGACCCCACCCCAGCACGACCCCACCCTAGCAAGACCACACCCCAGCAAGACCACACCCCAGCACGACCTCACCACAGCACGACCACACCCCAGCACGACCACGCCCCAGCACGACCACGCCCCAGCACGACCACGCCCCAGCACGACCACGCCCCAGCACAACCACCCCCCAGCACGACCACCCCCCCAGCACGACCACGCCCCAGCACGACCACCCCCCAGCACGACCACACCCCAGCACGACCACTCCCCAGCACGACCACACCGCCTTGGTTGAGTGGTTGCCTGTCGTCGTGGAATGTTTCGTGGGGTGTCTCGTGGAATGTTTCGCGGGGTGTCTCGTGGAATGTTTCGTGAGGTGTCTCGCGGAATGTTTCGTGAGGTGTCTCGTGGGATGTTTCGTGAGGTGTCTCGTGGGATGTTTCGTGAGGTGTTGCCCCGTTGGGTATCGTGAAAACGTGTTCATGCTCCACATGTCTATATCCCTTTCCGGGTTCGTGGGTCCATCATGTTGGGGGCCCTCTTGGAGGCCTCTTGGGCCGTCTTGGTGCTATCTTTGGGGCCTCTTGGGCCGGTTTGGAGCGGCGGGAAGCGGAAGAGGCGAGAACGCCCAAATCCTGACAGAACCAAAGGGACATCAATCAATTTTACCTCGTGGTGCCCTTCTCGGGAGTGCTCTTGGAGGCTTCTTGGGTCGTCTTGGCGGCAGTCTGGAGGGCGTGAAGGCGTTTGGGACCGATAGTTTGGCGATGCGGGGCCCTCTTGGACCGTCTCGGGGGCCTCTTGGGGCACTCTTGGCCTGTCTTGGTTCTGAGGCCCCGGGACCCCCAGGGGGGACGCGTATCTGACCCTTCCCCCCCTGGGCCCCCCCCCGGGCCCCCCCCCCCAAGACCCCCCCAGGACCCACCCCGGGACCCCCCCCCTACCCTTTCCAGGACCCCCCCCCACGGGGGAGGGATCAAATGGAAGGGGCTTCCCTTCGACTCGATAACGGCATTGCTAGATTTCTATCTCGCTGACAAGCTTGAGGAGGAGGGTGCACAGAAAGGGAACGACGGAGCCGACGACTGACGGAGACGACGACTCGAACAGACAGGCCACTCACACACGCCGACAGGGCCGGCGGATTTGCGTGAGGGCGTCCACAATTCGGAATTATAGAGAAGCATTGGAAAATCATAGCCTCAGCTGTGCGCTCATCTGCTGTACTCAAGGACTCTCCCGCAGAAGGCTGTGGTACACCGCAGATGCTTCCCGCAGTCTTGCACGTATGTCCAAGGCAGAGGACGGTCTCCCAGGCTTCATGGATCCTAGGTTTTTTCATTCACCCACCACCAAGCAGGCGACGCCTGGGACTCCAGAGGGCCAAGACAGGGCGCTCGCCAATCATCGCCTCTGCCTTGGCAGCCCCGCCCTTGTCCCTCCACACGATGAGGGCCTCTGCCTGCTGGGCTTCCAGTTCGGCTGCATGCCGTGCCTCGCCGTGCTGGTGTGTGCTGCTTCGGCTACCAAGTTGCGGTTGAGGCTCGAGCTGCCTTTGCCCATGAGTGATGTGGCCTCATCGTTGATACAGTCGGGGCCCTGAAGAAGGAACCCTTTTCGTTGGGGAGGGGCTCCGTGTTCCTTAAGTGTTTCGCAGCTTGCCTGGGATTTTCCTTAGGTTTTCGATACGAAATCGAAGTTCAACTTATGGAAAATAGGGGCCTCGTTCCTTATTTAGGGTTCCTTGGGTCAACGCCTCGACTGTAGAAGTGAATTCCCCACTTGGCACGGTGTGCGTGGGGAAGGCGCCAGGCCGGCAGGCCCATGGAGGGCCACCAGGTTCGCCCTCCGCGGCGAGTGTCGGGTCGAGCTCGTCAAGCACCCCTCCAAGCTCTCGCGAGGCCGCGCTGCACATAATCTGTAGGTGTCAAGGTTCCGAAGCGGCAGCCTTGGCGCGAGCTCCTGGCTGTCTGGAGAACCGCGCCCTCTGGGGAAACCGCGAACCATGTATCCTTGTGCAAGTGGGCAACGAAGCTGATGAGGTACTCGGGGACTTCAATCTGATGTAAGATGCCGCCACGCTATATAAGGGAGTCGACCAGATGCGATGCCGCTGTGTCTTCAGCTCCTACTTTCTTGAGCAGCGCGTTGATGCCCGTTGCGGTAGTAAAGCCAGCTTCAAGGCGAAAATGCAGTTCTGCGTACCAGCGATGACGACGATGATCCCAGTGCTGCTGCTGGTGACGAGGAGGAGGAGGAGGAGGAGGAGGAGGAGGAGGAGGAGGAGGAGGAGGAGGAGGAGGAGGAGGAGGAGGAAGAGGAGGAGGAGGACGAGGAGGAGGAGGAGGAGGAGGCGGAGGAGGACTGAGTGACGAGGACGTGGAGGTCAGTAAGCGGATTTCAGCCGCACGGTAGCGGCGCCGCACGCGCGCCCTCAGGAGTTCGACGCGAGCGCCGCGAAGCCCATGCCGCTGGTGTGGGCGCGGCTCCCCAGGCGTGGCGCGGGTTCTCGAAGGGGAAATAGGGGGACACATGCGAACCCTACCCCTACCCCCCACGATTTCTGAGGGGGAGGGTGGGGTTCACTTTGCTGGGGAGCTCCCGAGCGAAGTGAACCCCACCCTCCCCCTCAGAAATCTTGGCGGGTAGGGGTAGGGTTCGCATGTGGCCTCCTAAAAGGAGTGTACTGGGGGTCTGGACGTTCGTCGTCTTTCTGCAGGACTTCTGGAGGGCCCTCGCTGCCACGGATCAAATTCAGCATCTTCGAACCGCTTCTCGTCCCCACGGGGCCAAGGCATCTCGGCGCCACCAGCTCGTACACCCCCCGCCCCGGTGGGGACAGTTCCCGTGAAACCCGAAGGGAACAGCTTATACCCCTCCCAGGGGCAAAAATGCCAGCGGGGCCAATGCCACGCCGGAGGGGATGCTTACAATTTCTTTCGACATCATGATCTGAAGGCGTTCTGGGAGGGGCGCCGAGGTCGGCTTGTGGAGGAGGAGGAGGAGGATGAGGACGAGGAGCAGGAGGAAGAGGAGGAGTAGGAGGAAGAGGATGAGGAGGATGAGGATGAGGATGGTGATGATAATGATGGTAATGACGATGATGCTTCTGATGTTGCTGCTGCTGATGATGCTGCAGATGATGCTGATGCTGATGCTGATGCTGCTGATGATGATGATGCTGCTAATGATGCTGCTGGTGATGCTGCTGATGACGATGATGCTGATGATGCTGGTGATGCTGCTGCTGCTGATGCTGATGATGCTGTTGCTGATGCTGATGATGATGCTGCTGATGATTCTGATGCAGCTGCTGCTGCTGCTGATGATGATGATGATGATGATGAATCTGATGACGACGACGTCGCTGATTCTGATTCTGATGCAGCTGCTGCTGATGATGATGAGGATGATGATGCTGCTGGTGATAATGATGATGATGGGGCGGAGGAGGAGGAGGAGGAGGAGGACGAGGACGAGGACGAGGAGGAGAAGGAGGAGGAGGGTTGTAGTTTAGTGCTGAGGAGGAGGAGGAGGAGGAGGAGGAGGAGGAGCTTCAATGAAGGACACCAGGTTACTGTGCAACCGCTGGCGTTTTGCTCAAGAGCCATAGCCGCCGCCAGGTGGTGTGTGCAATTCCAGCGCTAAGCGCTTACTGCAAAACAGAGCCCTATCTTCGCCACGATTGTTCCGATGCATTTGCATGGTAGCGGGGCGAGGGTATGGCAACGACAGCAGATACAGCGGTACATACAACACGACAGGAATGTATTGAATACAACCTTTCCAACTTCGAACCTACTTGCCTTGCTGCGTGCAATCAAGGTGATTGTGAGTTCGTCAAAGCTGACCTGAAGGCTAATCATGACGCAATGACGAACCACCTTGAATAACAAGAGCGTGCGGGTAACCACGACTTGCCCAGCGAACGCGCGATGCCACGAATGAAGATGTTCGGAACGTCTAACGCAGCACTACTGAGCATCTTCAATCGCGATAATCAGCAAGAAACGAAAACCACGCAAATGAAGATGCAAGTCGCCAGATTAGGATACTATCCGAGGAAACAGTGAGCACCAATGCGATCCTCGTCCAGACGGCTGAAAATAGTTAGGGTCTATCAAAAACAAACCCCACCAAAAGGCCCGTGAGGGAACCAACGGCAATCCCATCACTGGAACGCTTCGGCGGAGATCGGACGAAGTTTTCGGGAATGGAGCGACCGACTACCAAGTGCACTGGCACAGGTCAACAATGGGAACCGCAAGGGTCTCTCTTTGTTGCATTCAGGATTAGAGAGAAAGGGTGGATCTCTGCCAGACCTGGGCGAGGAAGGCGATCACATAAGAATGCTCAACTGGCGAATGGCGGCAGCAGCGTGCAACCTTTCATCGGCAGCGAAGACGCTCGAAGAAGGCGAGCGCGAATCTCTCTCTCTCTCTCTCTCTCTATATATACACCCTTTGGACGAGGACGAAATTCTCCAAAAAGGCTTGCCCTATAGGGGTCCTAGCTCATCATACGTTGTTGGTCTTTAGGACCCCCCCCCTTTCCATTGGCACCCCCCCTTATCACCAATGGCACCCCCCTCCCCCCCTTTTTCCACTGGCACTCCCCCTTATTTCCAATGGCGCCCCTTGCTTGCCCTTGTTTGCTTGCATTTGATCGCTTGCCCTTGCTTGCTCTTGCTTGCTTGCACTTGATCGCTGGCTCTTGCTTGCTTGTTGTTGCTCGCTTGCGCTTGCTTGCTTCCGCTTGCTTGCTTGCGCTTGCTTGATTTTGCTCCTCCCGTCCTCCTCCCGTCCTGCTCCCCTCCTCCTTTCGTTCTCCTCCCATCCTCCTCTCGTCTTCCTCTTGTCCTCCTATCTTTTTGGAGTCAACGCTTGCTGATACATCCACAAATTGACGCTGGGGAGTGGTTCCACCACCGGCAGCCTGAGTGTTTTTATGTCACCCGATTTCCTAGCTGGTGAATCCTATCAGAAATTATACGTGCGATGCGAAGTCCAGGCTCGAGCAACAACGACTGGATGCCAATGCGAAGAACAGCGATGCGATGGACATCGGAGGAGCCGGCAAGGAAGAGGGGCGCTGTGAACCAGTAGTAGCCTACCAGGGAAGTTCCGCGGATAATCTGACGAAGAGGGCAACTGGTGGCTCCTGGACGAAGAAGGCAGCGTAGGAAGGAATGACGACCAAGGCTGGGGTGAAGGTTGTGAGTGCAGTCAACAGAGGTAGAGGTGAATGATAGGTCGCATGCCAGAAGGGCGGCAACATTGGCCACGTGGCCAGGGGCTGCAGGGCTGACAAAGAAAAAGGGTTAAAGGCAAGGCAAAAACAGCAACGCAGGCAAAGGAAACCCAGGCAGGCAAGAGGTCCACTACGAGGGTAACTACGGCAGCTACGAGGAAGCTGGCAAGCAATCAGGACAACTAGGGGATGCGCCACGTGGTAGAAGCTACATGCCCATGGGCGATTGTGAATATTACACGTGCGGGCAGAAAACACATATTGCAGCCGACTGCGCCAAGGGGGCCGACGAAGTTGGACAGCCCAGCAATGAACAAGGAACCTGCAGGCCTGGGCAGCCCCGACCAGAGGAGGGCCTAGGGTGCTACGGCGTTGGCTGGGATTGCCCTTGCCTGCCTGAAGCACCATGTGAAAAGCCAGTCAGGGTAAAGAAGAAACTGGCACGTGCAATGAAGCGGCGGTTCAAAAGCAAAAAGACGATGTGTCATAAATACGGCCTGCGTGATGCCACTGGGTGTGAAGACAGTGAATGCGCAGGTGGCCCCCAACTGAGAATGGTAATTCACGGAGCAGACGAGAACCGCGCGCAGTTCCCAGGGACAGTCCAGAATCGAACATGTAAGCTGTGGTGGTCATTGTTGACCCAGGAGCCTAAGACGCTTTCGGGCCATTGGATATCGGGGCGCATTTCCCAGTCAAACATACGTGCGCTTCTAGAAACAGTCGCTGTTGCTGCGCAGCCGACTGGGCCATGCGAGAGAACCGTGGGCGGCGAGTAGTTGCAGGACAAAGCGAAGCAGGTGAAACATGTAACAGTGTCCATGCAAGCCGCCGACGTCGAGGAATCATTGGGATCTGCGCGAGAATTGGCGGATGCCGGTGGCGAGATTGTCTTGGATGGTCGCGGCAGATCGCGCAGTCTACTGGGGCATGAAGTCTCAGGCCAGTGGGCGGTGATCCACAAGCTTGACGGAACCTGCCAATTTACCATTCAGGTTCCTGGAGGAAGTGAAAGCTTGTGCAGGGGGTTGACGGGGCGATGGGCAGTGGGAATTTCCCGCGGCAGGGGCTCTTGCAGCAGAGCCTCGTCCACTAGGCTCCGTCAGACTTCGGGTGCCAATTGAAAGCGCGAGCGGCGAAAAGAGTTGGGGTGAGCAGCGGCCCGTGGGTAGAAGGGCGCTCGGAAGCGACATGGGCGAAGTCGAATCTGCATTCGCGAGCGAAGAAACCGAGCGAGTCAATGGGGGCATCGTGAAACCCTCGCCCCAGCGAAGCAGAAATGGGGGCCGCAATGCTGGCCACTTGCCGCGTCGTGACTAGTGCCCTCTCTGCGCGCCGGGCGAGGGCAGGGGCGGGGCGCGCGCGATGAGGGGCAAGGCCGACGCATATGAAGTGCCAGTTATCTCAGCTGGGCGCACTCGGTCAAAGTGCACATGTTTGGGGGGAATCAAAAGAGAAGGAAGTCGCGGAGCTGGGCCTGGTGACCCAGCGCATGAAAGCCATGCGGAAAGGCAAGGTCGACGTGGGGCAGAGTGGCAGTCAAGGCGGAAGTCGACAATTATTCGGCTGAAGCCATGGCAGATATGGTGTCTTTTGCCGTGCGCAGGCAAGTGTTGCTATCCGGTGTTGAGGGGTTCTCCATGTCGTTCTGACGGAATATGTGAGGTCCCCAGCGTCGATGGCAACGGGAGTTGGAATCAGTCCAGATGGAGGCTCGGCAGCTAGCGGCGACATCAAAAGTGCGCTGGGAACAGTTCCAGGTCGAGTCAGAAACTTCAAAAGCGCAGTAGGCACCAACTGCAGAACCGATCTCGCTGAGGACCGCCACCCGGTACCCTGGATAGTGTCATGCGCTCCATCGCTGATCAATAGAGTTGCCCTCGGAATGGGTGGCAAGACCTCGCGTGATAGGTGCGGTGGGCCCGAGCTCAAAAAGGCTTTTTTGAAATTTGGAGAACGCGCGATGTTCCTTCGACGGGAACCATTGGGGGCGCGCGTTGGAACCTAAATTGGAGTCGGGAGTGTCCCTCGCTATACGTGACAAAAAGTCCATGTGTTCATGGTCGGAGCGAGCCAGGGAGTGACCGGATTGCCAGGTATCGCCGTGAAGGCAGTGATGAGGAAAGTTGGTGTTTCGAAGACGGTTTCCACGGGGGGTCGGCCGTGTTGGCCGGGCCCTCGTGCGATGAGCAGCGCTGTGGTGGCCAGAGTTATTGTGGCCGGGTTTTTTCCGCCAGTGGAATCGGAGGGCGCTCCAGCGCGGCCGCGCATGTTAAGAGGCATAGTTGTGAAATTGTCAGACTGCCCAGACTTCGGAGCCGCGCCAGGGCGTTTGCCAATGCTGGGCCGTCGTCGGGGGGGGTTCCCGCCGCGAGCCTCGCAGCGCCGAGTGCAAAGCAAGATCCATTGAGTGGCTGGACGCGCTGGGGGATCAGAGCGGGCTCGGCTATCTCCGCCGCATATGAGATTCGACGCGGCCCCTGGCGAAGAGCTTGACGAGCGCGATGGGGGAAGGAGACAATGCTCGGACAAGGGCGCGTGTGACAGAGAGAACGTCGGCGTGGGGTGACGATCGCCGGACAACCAGGGCCAACTCTCGGCGTGAAATCCACGGGCCATGTTCGACCCTGACAAGGAGTTGATATTCAGGTGGCATGCGTGGGCATGTAAAATGGGCGCACGAAATGCCGGCGGAAGGGTGACGCATGCCATCGACAGTCACGCAGGTGAAATCGCGGAAGCATGCGGCGATTTGGAGGCCAACGAGAGCACGCAGGTTGCTTGAACAATAACTGGCTGGACCGAGTTCGAAGAGGCGAATCGCCAGGCTGAATGATCCAGCGCGCCTGACAAAGAGAGACAGTTTGATCAGTCACAGGAAGTTGCGCAGCAAACTGAGAGGGACGGAGGAGGATGACGATGATGATGATGATGATGATGATGATGATGGTGATGATGATGATGATGATGATGATGGTGATGATGATTATGATGATGATGATGATGATGATGATGATGATGATGATGATGATGGTGATGATGATGATGATGATGGTGGTGGTGGTGGTGGTGGTGGTGATGATGATGATGATGATGTGATGATGATGATGATGATGATGATGATGATGATGATGATGATGATGATGATGATGATGATGCTGCTGCTGCTGATGATGATGATGATGATGATGATGATGATGATGATGATGATGATGATGATGCTGCTGCTGCTGATGCTGATGATGATGATGATGATGATGATGATACTGATGATGATGATGATGATGATGATGATGATGATGATGATGATGATTGATGATGAATGATGATGATGATGATGATGATGATGATGATGATGATGATGTGATGATGATGATGATGAGGATGAGGATGATGATGATGAGGATGGGATGGGAGGAGGAGGAGGAGGGAGGAGGAGGAGGGAGGGGTATGAGGAGGGGTAGGAGGAGGAGGAGGAGAGGAGAGGGGAGGAGGAGGAGGAAGAGGAGGAGCAGGGAGCAGGAGGAGGAGGAGGAGAAGGAGGAGGAGGAGGGAGGAGGGAGGGAAGAGAGAGGAGGAGGAGGAGGAGGAGGAGGAGGAGGAGGGAGGAGGAGGAGGAGGAGGAGGAGGAGGAGGAGGAGCATGAGGAGGAGGAGGAGGAGACGCTTTTCTTCCCTCGTGGTTTGCTTCTTCCTCCGCCTCTGTTCGTTGGTGGAAGTGATAGGGATGAACAATTCTTCAATTCTTGACGCCTCGCGTATCCCCACCAGGCCATCCAGAAACGATGTCCAGGCAAGTTGAAGAGATCAGGGAAGTGGGGGAGCAACGAGAGGGACAGCCGATCCGTGCAAAGGATGAGGCGGAAGAGGAGGCCAGATGGATAGATGAGGGGGTGGCGAGGAACCGAGCGAAGGAGGGATGAGGAGAATGATGGCGCTGGGTGGATGGTTGAATGCCGCTCAGATGCCTCTTGGAAGCCTTTTGGAAGCCTCTTCGGGCGTCTTGGGGGTCTCTTGGCGGTCAATGGGGGCTCTTGGGCGTCTTGGGTGCTTCGGGGGGGCCTCTTGAGGCCGCTTGGGATCCTCTTGGGGGGCTCTTGGGGGCCTGTTGGAGGCCTCTTGGGGCCTCTTGGGGGTCTCTTGGAGCTTCATGGCGGCCTCTTGGAGCCTCTTGGAGGCCTCTTGGAACCATCCTGGGAGCCTCTTGGAGCCTCTTGGGGGCTTCTTGGGGCCTCATGGCGGCCTCTTGGGGCCTCTTGGAGGCCTTTTGGAAGCCTCTTGGGGCCTCCTGGGCGCCTCTTGGGGCCATCTAGGAGGAGATCGATCAAAGAAGAGCGAGGGGTTAATTAGCCTTGCCCCCCCAAGATGCCAAAATGGGGCCAAAACCCTAGTACAACCGATGATTTTGGCTTCCTCGCCGAGGCCGTTTTGGACGCTCTAACTACCGGCGGCCCCCCCCGTCCAAGTCCAGGGGAGGGGGTTAGGGGGAGGGGTAAACCCCTCCCCGAAGGGGATGAAGGAGGTTGGAAGAGGAAACTCCCGGAACCACCTACGCCCAGAGGGCTGGTGGGATTAGGGTGGAGGAGCGACGGATTGGGAGTTCCGGCCAGAGGTAAGATGGTAGGGAAAGAGGAGGAGGAGGAGGAGGAGGAGGAGGAGGAGGAGGAGGAGGAGGAGGGAGGAGGGAGGAGGAGGAGGAGGAGGAGGAGGAGGAGGAGGAGGAGGATGAGGCAGGAGGAGGAGCAGGAGGAGGAGGAAGATGGAGAGGAGAGGAGGAGGAGGTGGAGGAGGAGGAGGAGGATGAAGAGGAGAGGGAGGAGGAGGAGGAGGAGGAGGAGGAGGAGGAGGAGGAGGAGGAGGAAGAGGATGAGGATGAGACGTAATAGGAAATAGCATCTTCGCTCCTCCTGCCTTCTCCCTCCCTCCTCCCTCCTCCCTCCAGTGCTGGCACAAGCCCAAAGTGCGCCCTGTGGTCGCAGGCCAGCCCTCCGTGCTCCTAGAGACGCCCACACCCGCCGCACCCTGCAGTGCCCCAGGCTCTGCGGGGCGCCCCTCCAGCAAACCCAGAGAGTCGTGGCAGCGTATGGCGTCCTCGCCCGCCCCTCCCAGAGCCCTGGAGGGGGTGGAGGAGGAGGAGGTGGAGGAGGAGGAGGAGGTTGAGCAGGATGAGGAGGACAAGGAGGAGGAGGGGGGGGGAGGAGGAGGAGGAATAATAGTACACATGCTCTTAATACTTGTGGTGCTCATACTACGACTCGTACTAAGACGAATTATACTAGGAGCAATGCGAACAAACATAAGAGTAGTAATATTAGGAAGACGTCGGACACTAATGCTAACACTAAGACGACGTATTTTAACATTGACTAGGCGAACGCGACTACGAAACATAATAATGCCAATGCTGAGACGACCACTGCTACTAAACATACTAATACTATTATTACGGACGATTGAACATCGTAGTAGTAGTAGTAGTAGTAGTAGTAGTAGTAGTAGTAGTAGTAGTAGTAGTAGTAGTAGTAGTAGTGATTATATCAGGAATAAAAAAGAAGCAAGCTACGACCAATAACATACGGATGAGAAGAGAAATACTAAGACTAGTAAGCAAGAGGATCAGGAGGAGGAGGAGGAGGAGGAGGAGGAAAAAGAACATATACACACGACTAATTATGATACGTAAACAAATAAATGATGAGGAGGAGGAGGAAGAGGAGGAGGAGGAGGCGGAGGCGGAGGCGGAGGAGGAGGCGGAGGCGGAGGAGGTTGAGCAAGATGAGGATGACAAGGAGGAGGGGGACGAGGAGGAGGAGGAGGAGGAGGAACAGGATGTGATGAGGAGGAGGAGCAGGAGGAGGACGGAGGAGGAGCAGGAGGCCGATGGCGGGGGGGGAGGCGGGCCCAGACCGTGCTGCGCCTTCCCTCACTTCTCCCTCTCCCTCCTCCCTCTCCCTCCTCCCTCCTCCCCTCCCTCCTCCCCTTTCCCCTCCCCTCCCTCCTCCCTCCTCCTTCCTCCCTCCTCCCTCCTTCGCTCCCTCCTCCCTCCTCCCTCCTTCGCTCCCTCCTCCCTCCTCCCTCCCCCTCTTCCTCCTCCACAATTACACAATGTGAATACTACTCTCCTCTTTCCCCTGATGAGGTCTGGAAGATATCAGCCTCCCCTCCGCGTGTCGTTTTCACAAACAGGATTCCCGGCTTTGTTCAAAATCTTGCACCCGCTGAAAAGCTGGCCCCATTTCTGCGTCTCTGGT
This sequence comes from Prorocentrum cordatum, assembly GCA_963575745.1. Lineage (NCBI taxonomy): Eukaryota > Dinophyceae > Prorocentrales > Prorocentraceae > Prorocentrum > Prorocentrum cordatum. The sequence continues at coordinate 62,666 of CAUYUJ010015258.1, forward strand.
TGTTCCAAATCGTGCTCCCGCCTCAGCGCGGGCGTTTTCGGTCCTTCTGAATTGGCCCCAACATCTAGAAAATGCCCCCCCGAAAAAACCTTCGGAATTGATTTCACATTCGGTGCCGATTTTTTGGTTTTGGGGGCCGCAGAAGCCCCCCTCCCCACTTTGGAGCGTCGTCGTTTTCAGTAAGTATCCAGCGGGGCCCTGATTCTGCTTGGAGAAGGCGATGTTGAAAGCAGAGCCAGCGGGTGCTCTCCATCAGCCCCGCCTTGTGTGGAGTTTTTCGGGGAGCCCAAGGATCTAGACATGGAACCACGACTCCAGACCGGCCCAGACCTCTCGAAGACAATCCACGTACCCTCCAAGGAACCCGGCGCCATGCCATGACATGCTGTGCGGCGTTGTGTTCTTCGCCGCTGTGCGATACCATGCTTTGCGTTGCAATGTTTCGTGATGCAATGCTTTACTGTGCAATGCCACGCTATTCTATGGCATGCTACGCTCTGCCGTGCTCGTCCACGCCATGCCACTCCGTGCTCTACCATGCATCGCGTACCCTCTCGCGATCATTGCCCTGTTCGATATCTGATTGTACGAAACGAGGGTTAGCTACGCCATGCTAAGGGATGGGAGGGAGGGGTATGATGTCAGATATGACGCGAGCGCGCCTAGCTTCCCTCCCTCCTTCCCTCGCCTCCCCTCCCTCCTCCCCTCCTGCTCCTGCTCCTGCTCCTCCTCCTCCTCCTCCTCCTCCTCCTTCTCCTCCTCCTCCCTCTCTCCTCCCCTCCCTGTCCTCCCTCCCTTCCTGCCCTCCTGCCCTCCTCCCTCCCCTCCCCTCCATCCCTCCTTCCCCTCCCTCCCTCCTCCCCTCCTCCCTCCCCTCCCTCCCCTCCTCCTCCCCTCCTCTCCTCCTCCTCCTCCTCCTCCTCCTCCTCCTCCTCCTCCTCCTCCTCCTCCTCCTCCTCCTCCTCCTCCTCCTCCTCCCCTCCTGCCTGCTCTTCGCCCCCGCCGCTGCCAGGTGCGCGGACCTGGGCATCCGGGCGGGCGGCGCGGAGGCGCCCCGGAGGGTCGGAGTGGGGCTGGCCTCGGGCGGCTGCCGTCCCGGGTTTTCGTTTTGGGTTTCGGGCAGACTTCGTGTTGCCTCCGTGAGGAGACATCATTTTTTTTTTTGTTTCCTCTCTCTCTCTCTCTCTTTCGCCCCCCCTTTCGGAGGCGTCAGGAGGATCCGTTGGAATTTTCTGGAAGAGACATTCGTCATCTTTCCCAGAACTTTGTTGGATTATTATTGTTATTATTGTTATTGTTATTATTGTTATTATTGTTGTTGTTATTATTATTATTATTATTATTATTATTATTTTATTATCATTTTTATTATTTTTATTATTATTATTATTATGTTTTTTTGGTTTTGTTTTTGTTTGTGCTCTCCCTCTCTCTCCCCCTCTTGGAGTCGTCAGGAGGATCCGTTGGAAATTTCCGGAAGAGAGATTCGTCATCTTTCTTTTGAACAAAAAAGGCACTTTCTAGATGTCTCTAGGCATCTGAGCGTTTTTCGTTTGGGTAGCTCAGGAACCTCCTGGCGATTCGAGGGAATCACACCAGGGTTCGTTCGCCACTTTCGGCGTCCAGTGGCCGTTCCCGAGCCCCATGGCTGCCGAAGTACGACTCTGGATGAGGTGTGGTCAAGGGAAAATGGAGGATACCTGGGGCCAGTGATTCGAACAAAAAACGACGAGTTAGCAGAGTTCTCATATTTCGAACTGCACGAGGAAGGGGCGAGGGCGGTGTGACATATACGCTGTGCATCTGTGCATCATGCAGTAGAAGAGTAGATCAGAGTGTAGCATGCATCGTGTCAGCAGTCAAACGACCGCAACCGTTTGGCCCAATTGTTGGATAGGGTTTTGAGTCAGACCGAGCGCGAGATGAGAAATGTTATCCTCTTTCATTCTTTGGCTCCTCATTGCCATCGTAGATTTCGGGAACTACGAGAGTTTCATTGGTAGCGGAGCCTGTCGATCTCTGGGCAGGCTCGTCTGCGCCCTCCATACTCGGCGGCCCGTTCGACCTCGACGGCTGCGACTCCAATTTTCGGCTTCGAGCTTCGCTTCGGCGACGACTACTCGGACTCGACCTCCGGCGAAGCCCCCGACGACAGCGGCAGCAGCTCCAGGGAGCAGCGCGAGTCGAGCAGCCGTCGCCGGCTGCTGCGTCTTCCCGCGCCCCCGCCTCCTGCTCCACGTGCCCCCGCTGCGCCCCGCGCCGAGCCGCGGGGCGGCGGCGGCGCCGCCGCCGCCGCCGCTGCCGTCGCGCAGCCGCCCGCCTCGGCCGCCACAGCCACTGCCGGAGGAGGGCCGACTTGCAGGAGCTAGACAGTGTACGGGGCGTGAAAACGACCACAGCCACTGCTTTTCTTTTGTTGCCGCCTTCAGCCCGCAGAAACAAAGCAGTGGTTGTGGTCATTTTCGTTGAGCTTGGCACCAAGGAAATGACCACAACCACTGCTTCTTTTTCGGCCGGCTGGAAGGCGGCGCAAACAAGAAGCAGTGGCTGTGGTCATTTTCCCGTCCCGCACAGTGGAAGCGAGCGAGCACAGGCTGGCGGGTGCGAGGCCCACGCTGCCCGCGCCCGCGGTGCTGCACGCGCAGCTCGACGCGTGGTCCTGCAGCCAGGGCGGGCCCCTCTCTCTCCCGAGCTGCAGGGCGCCGGCCTGGCTTCGGGCCCGCCTGTGTCGACGCTCTGCGGGGAGGTTCTGCTTCTGTAGCGCCTTGGCCGCGGCCCATGGCCCAGGACGGGCACGCGTGGCGTCGCTGCAGCGGCGGTCGCCCTCGCCTTCGACGGCAACGACGGGGAGGCCCCAGGGCCGCCCCCGACGCCGCCACGGCCTGAGGGGCCCCTCCTCGCGGCTCCTGGGAGCCGCCCGCCTGAGTGCGGTGTGGGGCCGGCCCAAGGAGTGGAGACTCGGAGGCTCCCCCTCTTCCTCCTCGCTCCTCCTCCTCCTCCTCCTCCTCGCTCCTCCTCCTCCTCCTCCTCGCTCCTCGCTCCTCCTCCTCCTCCTCCTCCTCCTCCTACGCCATCCCTTCTCCCCAAGCAGTGCTTGCAATTTGGGGTTTCTTAGTCATCTTCTAGGGAGCCGGGCTTGTTTGTCGGGTCCGCCGCCTGGTTGTTGCCGTCGCCGCCTTGTCGCCTCTTCTTCGCCGCCCTCGGCCGCCAACCCATACATACATTATACAAACATATATACATATACACGTGTGTATATACATGTATACTTGCATATAATGTATATACATGGTTGTATACATATATGCATATCCATATATACACATGTACATTTATACATAAGCATATATATATGCACATATATATACATACGCATACATATATGTATATAGACATGTGTATATGTATATGTATAAATCCTTAAGGGCTTCGCCCCCTGCCGCCGGCCCCCTCTCTCGGATCATGGGCAGCGCAAGAGCGGAATCATGAGGCCTTGGCGCCGCCGTGAAGCAGCGTCGGGACTTCACGCGAAGACGATGAGTTATCGGCAAGACAAATTAAGATTATGATCTTGTTGAATTCGGTGTTGTATTTCGAGCTTGCTCGCGTATGCTGTGCAAAAAGCTTTTCTACGAAGTATTGAACTGTTGCAAATACCAGATGTTTTTCGATCGACTCTGACCCCACCGATCTGCATGAGGGGTGCCACCGAATTTCAGAAATGGGGCAAATCCGATGGGTTTTTGGACCCTGACCCCGCCGATCTGCGTGAGGGGTGCCACCGAATTTCAGACATGTGGCAAATCCCATGTGTTTTTGGACCCTGACCCCGCCGATCTTCGTGAGGGGTGTCAATTTCGACCCCCCCCAGAAATTCTGAAACCCCTCCCGGGAGGTGCTAACCAGGGCGGTTTTCGGCTCCCCCCCTCGCGCGGTCTACAACAAGGAACAGTAAGCAACAAGAAGCAGACCTGTAACAGTGGAAACTGGAAACTGGAACTGGTGCAGGGAACAGCAAACCCTGAGCCTACAGTCTGGTGGCCCCACAATGGGGCCGGCATACATATATATATATACACATATAGATGTATTTGTATATGTATATGTATGTGTATACGTATATGTATACGTATATGTATATGTACATGCACATGTGTATATATATGTATATGTATATGTATATGTATATGTATATGTATATGTATATGTATATGTATATGTATATGTATATGTATATGTATGTGTATGTACATATGTATATGTATATGTGTACGTATATGTATATGTATGTGTATATGTATATGTATATGTATATGTATATGTGTATGGTATATGTATATGTGTATGTTTATGTATAGGTATACATATATATGCACATGTATATGTATATGTATATGTTTATGTATATGTGTATATGTATATGTATATTTAGATGTATATGTATATGTATATGTATATGTATATGTATATGTGTATGTGTATGTATATGTATATGCATGTATGTATGCACATCTATATATACATATGTACCGTACCACACATATTGTAGAACATAGATTTCACCACATGGATTGCACCCCGTCGATTGCACCACATAGATTGCGCACCGCATCGTCTGTACCACGTAGTTGGTACCGCGTATACGCGCAACATATGTTGCACAGCATAGGTTGGGCACTATTATATTGCACCACATAGGATGCTCCACAAACATTGCGCAACATAGACTGCGCCAACATACATTGCACAACATATATTGCAACTCGTAGGTTACACATATCTATTGCCCCACGTAGAATGCACAACATTGCTTGCAAGAGACACACTGTTTGGGTTCCACGCTGGCTAACACTTCTGACCAATGATCCCCCCCGTCCACCACCAGACGTGTCGGCCGGGCTGGCCAGGCGTTTCGCTTCAGACTTCCTCATGATTTATGATCCTGGAGCATGAAATTTGTAATTGTTTCACTGGTTGAGGATGTGGGTGGGTGGTCAAAATTGTCACCTCAGTGCCGCGCACAATCGTCTGAACATGTTGCAGGTGCTTCACGGATGGAGGGGTCGTTCTCAAAATGGAGTTTTCGTTCGAGTGCCGCGAACATCGTCTTCAACGTTTGCAGCATGTTGAAGCATGGAGGGCGGCTGATTTTGAGGATGGGGCTCTCGCCGGAGTGCCGCGCGCATCGGTTTACAAGTTTTTCATCAGCTTATGGGTGTGCAGAGAGGGCGTTTTCAACCTGGGGCTTTCGCCCGATCGCCGCGCGCATTGCAACAGTTTCGAGGAGGGAGGGCGGTTCTGCGTCAAAATGGGGCTATCGCCGCGGCACTGCGCGCATTCGTCTTCAACGGTTCCGTCACTCAGGGGTTGTGGGCGGGTCCTTTCCAAACAGGGGATTTCGCTTTTAAACGTTTTGGACAGATGCAACAGCTGCAGAAGTGACGGGCGATTCTTTTGTGAAGCTGGGCGTTCTCTTTTTATTTCTGTTGTTCGCAGGACAACTTGAACAGATGTAACAGCTGCACGGATGGATGGGGGCTCCTTGTCAATATGTGGTTTTCGTTTTAGACTTCCTCGATGGCGGTTCCTTCTAAACTCTATGTCCATGCCTCAGCGCGTTCCTTCTATAGCATCGCTGGAAATATGCACGGCCGTTAATCCTTTCCAAGCGGGGCTTTCGCCTGCATGGCAGGACCATCGGGTACTGGTCGTTCAAAGGGGCGCCTCTTGAAGTGTAGAAGGAGGCTTGTATGCAGTAGTGAGGAGGGGGCTTGGGACGGGAGGGTGTATTGCACCATCGTTGATGCATCTTGGGTTTACTCTTTGGTCCTTCCTCCTCCTCCTCCTCTTCCTCCTCCTCCTCCCTTCTTCTCCCCCCTTCTTGTACTCCTCTTCTTCTCCCCCTACCCCTCTCATCCCCTCACCTCTTCATTCCTCTCCCTCCTCCTGTTTCCACTTCTTCCCGCCCCTCCTCCGCCTTCTCTCAGTCCCAGGAGAAGGACCGCGAGCCCTCGATCGAGCCTGGCGTGACCATGGTCAGGATCATGGACCATCCGGAGCAGATGAAGGTCTCGGGCCATGGGTCATGAACAAGACGCGGTCCAGGAGGAGGGAGGAATAGGGAGGAGCAAGAAGGAGCATGAGGGGGAGGTGGAGGGCGAGGAGGGGGACTCGGTGCGCCGGGGGGGCCTGGCCAATGCCACGGAGATGGCGCGCCAGAAGCCCGGCACACGTACAGTTGCAGCGGCAGCGCCCCACAGTGCAAGCACCGATCGGGGCAACGCCCTGCCTGGATAGCGGGGCTGATGTGGACCCCACTCCGGGGAAACTGTTTAGATGTCAGGGTCGACTTGAAGATCAAACATGTCTGGACTGGGCCACATCCTTGTCAGGCGCGCGTTTGCTGTGCTCGCACAGCCGCGTTGTGGTGTGACTAGTGTTACCAGGGAGGACCAGGGAGGGAGGGAGGAGGGAGGGAGGGAGGGAGGGGAGAGAGGATAGGGATCAAGCGAGGTGCGCTCACCTGACGTCCTACTTCTCCCACCCATTCCTCCTGATTGCGCTGTTTTGTCTCTATCCGCAGATGCCTGCCATAGTGGACCTGGATCTCCAAAGAGGACCTCATCGTGTTATGCGCAATCGGAAAACAGGAGCTGCGCATATCTGGTGGAGGAGGGGGTGGCGGATGAGCAGGAGGATGAACAGGAGGAAACTGAGGATGGAGGAGGAAGAGGAAACCGAGGATGAGCAGCAGCAGCAGCAGCATGAACTGGAGTGGAAGGAGCGGGATGAGTAGGATGACCAGCGGAAGGCGGAGGAGGGGAGATGAGGGGGGCGACAACGTTGAAAAAGGACCCGAATCTAGAGAAATGGTCCGTGTTCGGGCGAGAGCGCTATGCTGAATGACGATGGCTGCTTGTCGCTGGCTGGCGCATTGCTGCGGCCGCGCTAGCGCGCGCAGGCTCTCGCGCAGAGCGGCCAGCTAGTCTGGCGCGACCGACGCGGCCGCGTTGGCGCTGACCGCTGGGAATTTCCAGCGCGTCTCGCAGGCCGCGCTGACGCGGGCACTTCAGTACGAGTCGGTGACTCGGGCGGGCGCGGTATTATGGTGACATCGACAACGGCAGACGGGATGATTACAGAAGCTGGTGGCGACGATGACGATGACGATGGCAATGCCAATGACGGCGCCGATGCTGATTGCACCGATGACGACGGTGGTGCCCGCGTGTCGGTGATGGAAGCTTGGGGCGGACTTTGACCTGCGCGCGCGGCCGACGGACGTGAGTGGCCAGCAAGGTATTCTTTAACAGGGGTCGTGCCCCTCTGACACGTGCGCAAGGGTGTTCCGCCGATTTCGACACGCGCGCGCGCGACAGGCCCGCCTGGACGCATTGGATGAGCATTTTTGAACACATGAGGTTTTGCGGAAGCATTTTGCACGGGCGCGCTAGCAGTTTTTTGTTTATATATTTATTCGTTTATTTATATATAGATATACATATACACATATATATATGTGTATATATATATGTATATATGTATGTATGTATGTATGTATGTATATATATATATATATGTATATATATATATATATATATTCAAATAGTATACATATATACATACATATTTGAAGACGCCGTCAAGACACGTGTCTTTTGGTGAAGTATGTTTCCGTGACGCGCGGCCTTGACATTTGCACGATCTCTGGGGTTCTCGAAGGATTCCGGCAGGCGCGTTCCACGGCGCGCGCGCGGGTGCACTCTTTGGGGGGCGCGGCGGCTTCTTGCAGGCGGATGATTTGGGATGAGCCAGTGTGCGCCCGTCGTGGTTTCTTTGCAGGCGAGGAACAGTGGGGAGGTCGACGCGGGTTCGGCGGGGGTCATATGGATTCAAATTCCGAGTGAACGATGGGGCATCATCGTAGGTACAGTGCACATCCCCAGAGGGGTGCATCGAATCCCGGCTTCGAAGGAATGATCGAACTTATTTCCGTTATGTATTGTTTGCTATATGGTGTGTATTGCAGGTTGTGCAATCTACGTGGTGCGATCTACGTGATACGTGAAACGCTCAATGTGGTGCAATGCGTGTTGGGCCATCGGTGTCTATGTTTTGTAGTATACGTTGACCCGTTTTTGTACTGCAAGGTAAGTTGTGTAACTCATGTGGCGCAGCCTGTGTGGTTCAATCCATGTTGTGCAATCTATGGCGCGCAAAAATATGCGACGCAAAACGTTGCAACGCATTTCAAGCCAAGACCAAGCAATGCAAAACAGTTCACAGCAATGCGACGCAGTTCAAAACAGCGCAGAACAATGCGAAACAATGCGAACCAACACAAGAGCGGCGACGATGCGGCGACGGCGCGGCGACGGCGAGCACGGAACTGCCAGACCGACACCCCCCCCCGACGACGGGCGGCGACGAGGCGGCGACGGGGCGGCGACGGCGAGCAGGGAGCCGCCAGACCGACACCCCCTCCCAGACGACGGGCGGCGACGAGGCGGCGACGGGGCGGCGACGGCGAGCACGAAACCGCCAGACCGACAACCACCCCCGGCTCTTCAGAACAGAAGCTAGAACCGCCAAGTGCAAGCCGTTCTTGGGTAATCAGAAACTCATCTTTTAGCTTTCGTGCAAAATGCCGTACGCGGAGATGGCCTAAAATTTTCAGGACAAAGTCATAGGAGAGGGGGGACAACTGTTCATAATGTGTAGTTGTTGGGGGGATGGAGGATGGGAATCGAGAGGGTCGAGGAAGGAGGGAGGGAGGGAGGGCGGGAGGGATAATGACAATGGGAATTGGCTGTCGTGAGCTCATTGAAATCTAGCCTGCAGGGTAATTTGATGATGATGCTGATTGTGATGATGCTGATGATGATGATGAGGAGGAGGAGGAGGAGGAGGAGGAACAGGAGGAGGAGGATGAGGATGAGGAGCAGGAGGAGGAGGAGGAGGAGGAGGAAGGCCAGTGTAGACTCGATATTCATCAACGATGTTGGAATGTACCCTTCCTCCAAACTCCATGTTCATATGTCACTACAAAGGTTTATGTTCACAACCGTTTGAAAACCTTGAAACGTGCCAAAAAACCATTCTCATGATTTCAACGCTGCGGCCCAGGCTGACTGTTGTGTTTAGACGGTCCCGAATCGTACCAGAACATCTTTTCTGGGATTTCAACACCGCGAATCAATGTAACTGTTGCGCCCGGACAATCTTGAATCGTTGCAAAGCACACTTCTGGTACGTTGACCATGAGAACCTGTGAAACGCTTGCATTTTTTGTTGAAAAGACTGTGCGCGGCGCCCAGTCGAGAGCCACATTTTGAAATAGAGGAAAGAGCGCGTTCTGTGGTCGCTTGGAGCGGGGTTGGGGTTTGGAACCGGACCCCCCCCGTGGATGGAGAGGGGGGGGTTCGAACCCGCCCCCCCGTTCCGTGACGGAGGGGGGGGGCGTTCGAACCCCGCCCCCCTTTCGTGCGGGGGGGGGGCGGTTCGAACCCCCCCCCTTGCTTCCCCTCTCCTCGGGCCGGCGCGCTTGGGTCGGCGGCGGCTGGCGGCGGCGGCGGGGACGACGATTTCCATTTCTTGGCCGGCGCCGTCGCCTGCGGCGGCGGGCGGCGGTGGCGGGGAGCGTCGACGAGGACGACGGTGGTGGTGGTGGTGGTGGGTTGTGGTGGTGGTGGTGGTGGCGGTGGTAGTGGTTGTGGTTGTGGTGGCGTGGTGGTTTGTTGTGGTGGTACTGGTTGTGGCGGTGGGTGGTGGTGGTGGTGGTGGTGGTGGTGGTTTGGTGGTGGTGTGGTAGTGGTTTGTGGTGGTGGTGGTGGTGGTGGGTTGTGGTTGTGGTGGTGGTTTGGTGGTAGTGTGGTGGTGGTGGTGGTGGTGGGTTGTGGTTGTGGCGGTGGTTTGTGGAGGTGGTGCTTGTGATGGTGGTGGTGTCGGTGTGGTTGTGGGTGATGGCGGTGGGTTGTGCTGCTGGTAGTGGTGGTGGATGTGGCGGTGGTGGTGGTTGTGTGGTAGACTGCGGTGGTGGTGGTGGTGGTGGGTTTTTGTGGTGGTGGTGGTGGTGATGGTGAGTTGCGGTGGTGGTTGTGGTTGTTGTGGTGGTGGTGGCTGTGGTGGTGGTGATGGTGGTTGTGTGGTGCTGTTGTTGGTGGTGGTGGTGGTGGGTTGAAGCGGTGGTGCTGGTGGTGCTAGTCGTGGTAATCGCCACCGTCACTGGCGCCAGCGCCGGCCGGCGCTGCTGGCCGCCGCCAGCGCCGGCGCCGAGGGGGGGGGTTGACCCCCCCCCCTTGGGTTGGGGGGGTGGGTGTTTGAACCCCCCCGCCCCCCCCCTGGGCTGCCTCTGGTCATCGTCGCTGCGTCCCCGCCGTGGGTGGGCGCTGCTGGCGGCTACCAGCGCCGGCGCCGGCGACGAGGGGGGGGGGAAGATTTTGAACCCCCCCCTCGCCCCTTGGGAGGCGGGGGGGGGGTTTTGGGAGGGGGGGGGATTCGGGAGGGGGGGGTTTGGGGGTTTGGAGTCCCCCTGGTTTTGATCGACGGCGCCGAGTGTTGGGGGGGGGCCCACCCCCCGGTCTGAAACGCGCCGCCGAATGTTCCCAAGGCAAGCCCCCGTGAAACGTGTTCTCTCAAGAAGATCTGTCCTCAAAATGTGAAATTGCTGAGTTTTTTGCAACGATTGCACGTGGCTCTGAGGCGAAATCGCATTTTGAAAGCGGACCGTCGTCCACCTTGGCACCTCTTTCGGTTTTAAGACGAATTTGCGCGGCGCTCAGGCGAGAGCCACATCATGAAAACGGACCGAATCCCATCTGTGGAACTCTGGCAAACTTTTAAGACGAATTGTGCGCTGCGCTAAGGCGAGAGCCACAGTCTGAAAACGGGCCACCCTCCATTTGTGAACATCTTGTGAGTTTTTTTTACCTCAGGCTCATAAATAGGCAGGAAGTCTCCGGCGAAACGCCCGGCCCGCGACAGGGAGGAGTTATTCATAAGGAAAGGACTGGAGGAGGAGGAGGAGGAGGAGGAGGAGGAACAGGAGGAGGAGGAGGAGGAGGAGGAAGAGGAGGAGGAGGAGGAAGAGGGGGAGGAGGAGGAGGAGGAGGAGGAGGAGGAGGAGGAGGAGGAGGAGGAGGGAGGAAAAGGAGGAGGTAGAGGAGCAGTGGGAGGAGGAAGAAGGAGCGAGGCGGGGAGGGGAGGTCAATCCTCCTCCCCCTCCTTCTCCGCCTCCTCTTCCCATCCATCCCCTCCTTGTCAGTAGCAGCAGGACGCGCAACAGCGGATTCCAGGATGTGCATAGAAGAGGGGGTGTCAGGAACTTCGATTTGACGACGATGACCACGACAAGGAAATGGACTAGATGCGAGGCTTGATGATGAGCAACAAAAGTAACCCTGGGCAACCTTTCCCTTCCAGTGTAAGTGCATCGTGACCTGGAAACTTTTTACGTGTCTGCTTTGCACGTGGCTCGCGACTGCTCCACGCCTCCTCCTCTTGATCGAGGATCGCGGATCAAGCCTTCGCATATTGTATGTTCATCTGTCTTCAAGATTCCTGGAGGCTTCTGGGGTCTCTGGAAACTTTCAGGGACCTCTGGGGACCTCTGGGGAGAAGAGGGGCGACGAGGAAAAGGAGGCACGTGGGGGGAAGAAGCTGAGAAGGAGGAGGAGGAGGAGGACTAGGACGATGACGAGGACGAGGATGAGTGGATGAATATGTCATGTCTTGATTCTGCATCTCCTCCCACCGTTTCACGCACACATCTGTCGCAGCTGCTCGTCTGCGCCTGCTTCACAGCTGCCTCGGATTCCTCCCACTCCTCTCGCGCTTCTTCAATACAGTTGTCCGTTCATTGCTCTGCGCGTTTGCTTCGCACCTCTTGCCATTTCGCGTCCAGTTATCACGGGATCCGCATGCTGTCCACGACGTCTCGTGCATCCGGTGCCGCTCCAGACCACGTTCGTCGTCGTCGTCGTCGTCGTCGTCGTCTTCGTCGTCGTCGTCGTGTGTGTGTGTGTGTGTTTGGGGGGAAGCACCCTCCAGGAGTGAGGAGAGTGAGGATGACCTTCACCAGGCCACCACCGCCACCTCCGCCTTCTCCTCTACCTCAAGCTCGGTCTGCTCCTTGCTCTTGCTCCCGCTCCTCCTCCTCCTCCTCCTCCTCCTCCTCCTCCGTCTCCTCCTCCTGGTCCTCCTCCTTCTGGTGCGGTGAAGGCGGACAGCCAGTAGCTCGTGAATCCTCCACGGGGGCCGCAGCGGCGGGACTCCTGGGAGCCCTCGGATGCTCTGGGGCGGGGTGGTCTGCGAGGCACCGCTCGGGCGCGGCCGCT
>CAUYUJ010015258.1:77500-80000 GCA_963575745.1 Prorocentrum cordatum
TCCTCGGGTTTTCCTAAGGTTTCGCATGGACAGTCGAAGTTCAACTTATGGGAGAAAGGGGCCCCGTTCCTTATTCAGGGTTCCTTAGGTCAACGCCCCGACTGTAGTCAAAAAGCCAGTCCCCGAGCCAACAATCATTGGAGCAGGGTACTCCAGATTTCGTAACAAAAGGGAGGGGGTCGCAACCCTTCCAGACGATAAGTTTTAGACCCCCCAGACTATCCATCAAAGGGCGGCCCTGTGCCCAGACCCCCCCGAACCCTCCAAGACAGCTCAAATTAGACCCCCCCCCGAATGTGACCTCCCCCCCACTTTGTTATGGAATCCGGAGTAGTCAAAAGGCCAGTCCCCGAACTACCAGCGTGGGAATGGCATGCTGCTATGGGAGTTTCTCCATTCTAGCACTCCGTCCCATCTCCGCCACGATTGGCAAACCCTTGGCTTGGCCTTGGGGCCAGGGAGCCTCCTCCGCCTCGGCCTTCGCCACTCCCTCTCCCCCACTGCTCTCTTTCTCTGCGGGGCAAGGTTCGGTAGACCAGAATCAGCATCGGGAATGCCTCGGATCGACTCCGAGAGACAGTTGCTGGCTCATGACGCTGTCGCTCATTAGTCCGTCCCCTTGCAGCGAATGTCAAGATGTCGCTCAACCACCTACACCTCTTCCACGTCCTCAGTCAAAATCAGCCTCTTCCCCCCTCCCTCCTCCTCGTCGTCGTTGTCGTCGTCGTCGTCGTCGTCGTCCTGCTCCTCCCCCTCGCCTTCCCCCAACAGTAGCTCGGTTCTCTCCACATCCAACTTCGGAGATCTTAGGGTGTCGACTAAGACTGGCTTGTGGTTTCCACTCTACACTTGTGCCATCGATGTCTTTTGCTGTGCCGGCTTTGTCGTAATGTCAACCTTTTCAGTGCCCAGCCTTTGGTATTCAGGCGTTCAGTCGAGGGAGGAAACAGGAGCAGTAATTGGGTGTGTATAATGACGAACGGGAGGATGAAGACGGGGTAGTTGAATACCGATTGTGGTGGCGAGGATGAGGACTAGCAGCAGCAGGACGATGAGCATTTGGAGAAGGAACACGAGGGGAAGTGGGGTCCGCCGGCACTTCGCAAACAGGACCGCTACTTCCACATGAACTCGAAGGAGTACCTCGTGAAACAACGCGTCGACAGGATCATCCGGGGAGCTGCCTGCGAAAGATGTGGATCCTGTGTGTACGGGAGGTGTGGGCAGAGCGGGGGGCCAGGGAGCGTTGGGCACAAATGAAGCTCAAGCTCCAGCTTGTTCTCCCCCCCCACCTTCGAGCAAACGGCCATGGCGGGGGCAAGGATGAGAGGATGCGGAGGATGGAGAATGAGGAGGACGAGGCGGAGGAGGAGGCGGAGGAGGAGAAGGAGGAGGAGGAGGAGGAGGAGAAGGACCAGTGTAAACTCAAGAGTTATCAATGATGTTTGAAAAACCCTCCCTCCAAGCTCCCTTTTCATAGGCCCTACACTGGTTCATTTCCACTCAGGGAACTTCTTCGTTGGAAGACAACCGGCTGAAGACCCTGAAGCATGCCAAAGCATGGTTCTCGGGATTCCAACGCCGCGGATCAACCTGACTGTTGCGTCTTGACGATCCTGAATCGTGCCAGAACGCCATTCCTGAGACTTCAACGCCGCGAATCAGCGCAACTGTTGCACCTTCATAGGGCTGAATCCTTCCGAACCGCAGTTTCTGGTACGTTGATCATGGGAATCCGTGAAACTCTTGCGAATGTTTGAAGCGAATGTGCGTGGCGCTAAGGCGAGAGCCAGATTTTGAAAGGGAACCGCACTCAATCTGTGAAGCTCTTGCACATTTGTATGACGGATGTGCGCGGCGCTAAGGCGAGAGCCACAGTTTGAAAACGGATCGCCCTGCATCCGTGAAACTCTTGCAAATTCTTAAGACGAGTGGGCGCGGCGCTAATGCGAGAGCCACATTTTGAAAACCACCCGCCCTCCATCTGTGAAGCTGTTGAAGATTTCTAAGCTTCAGGGTCATTCAGGGTCAGTAAGTCTTGAGCGGAGCGCCCGGACCACCCTAAAAATTGGCCTCGGGGTGCGACAGGGAGAAGTTGTTTATAAGGGAAAGGAATGGAGGAGAAGGAGGAGGAGGGGGAGGAGGAGGAGGAGGAGGAGGAGGAGGAGGAGGAGGAGGAGGAGGCGGAGGAGGAGGAGGAGGAGGAGGAGGCGGAGGAGGAGGAGGAGGAGGAGGAGGAGGAGGAGGAGGAGGAGGAGGAGGTGCCTCCGCTGCTTCGCCTCTCCTTCGTCTTTCACCGCTTCCTTCTCTTCTTCTCCCCATCCCCTCCTTCCAGCGACATCATCACTGTCTACGACGAGAGGTGCGAGAAGGAGAGAACACACAATGGGATCGTGAAGGTGCCCGTGGAGTGCGTTACCATCGTGAAGAACAAGGCGGTCTTCTTTTGGGCGCTTATGCTGCCTTTCCCTAACCCCTCCTCCCCTTCCCACTTCCCTGA
>CAUYUJ010015258.1:85000-125000 GCA_963575745.1 Prorocentrum cordatum
AATCTCGCGGTGGTCCGGGTGGTCCGGATGCATGGTCCGGGTGCTCCAGGCCGGGAGGTCCAGGAGGTCTGGGTGGTCCGGAAGGTCCGGGTGGTCCGGGTGGTCCGGGTGGTCCGGTTGGTCCGGTTGGTCCGGTTGGCCCAGCTGGTCTGGTTGGTCTGGTTGGTCCGGGTGGTCCGGTCTGGGTGGTCTGGGTGGTCCGGCTGGTCCGGTTGGTCCGGCTGGTCTGGGTGGTCCGGTTGGTCCGGGTGGTCCGGGTGGTCCGGGTGGTCCGGCGGGTGGTCCGGGTCGTCCAGGTGGTCCGGTTGGTCCAAGTGGTCCGGGTGGTCTAATTGGTCCGGTTGGTCCGGGAGGTCCGGGTGGTCTGGAAGGTCTGGGTGGTCTGGGTGGTCCGGTTGGTCCGGGTGGTCCGGTTGGCCCAGCTGGCGGTTGGTCTGGTTGGTCCGGGTGGTCCGGTCCGGGTGGTCCGGCTGGTCCGGTTGGTCCGGCTAGTCCGGGTGGGCCGGTTGGTCCGGGTGGTCCGGTCGGTCTGGTTGGTCCGGTGTCACACGTGTGGTCCGGTTGGTCCGGTTGGTCCGGGTGGTCCGGGTGGTCCGGGTGGTCCGGGTGGTCCGGGTGGTCCGGATGGTCCGGTTGGTGCGGGGTGCGGGGGGGTGGTCTGGGTGGTCCGGTTGGTGGTCCGGGGACGTGGGGGCGACTCTAATGGAAAAGGAGGATTATGATGATGAGGATGATGATGATGGTGAGGATAATAATGACGCCGACCATGACGATGACGCTGCTGATGACGCTGATGATGATGGTGGTGATGATGATGCTGATGATGCTGCTGATGATGATGACGATGACCATGATGATGTTGATGATGATGATGCTGATTATGATGACGGTGGTGGTGATGGTGGTGATGACGATGGCGACGACGACGGTAATGATGATGGTGATGGTGATGATGATGCTGCTGATGATGATGATGATTGTGATGATGCTGATGATGCTGATGATGATGATGCTGATGCTGATGATGCTTATGACGATGCTGCTGTTGTTGATGATGATGATCATGATGATGACGATGATGACTATGATGATGATGCTGCTGATGATGACGATCATGATGAGGATGAGGATGATGATGATGATGATGATTATTATGGTGATGATGATGCTGCTGCTGCTGCTGATGATGATGATGATGATGATGAGGATGAGGATGAGGATGAGGATGATGATGATGATGATGATGATGCTGACGACTAGAATTATGGTAATAATGATGCTGCTGCTGCTGCTGATGATGATGATGATGATGATGTGGACAATCGATGATGCTGATGATGCTGATGATTATGATACTACTGCTGCTGATGATACTGATGCTGATGATGATGATGATGATGATGATGATGATGATGATGATGGTGGTGGTGGTGGTGGTGGTTGTGGTGGGTGATGATAGTGATGATGATGATGATGATGATGATGGTGGTGGTGGTGGTGGTGGTGGTGGTGGTGGTGGTGATGATGATGATGATGATGATGAGGATGAGGATGAGGATGAGGATGAGGATGAGGATGAGGATGAGGATGAGGATGATGATGATGATGATGATGATGATGATGATGATGATGATGATGATGATGATGATGATGATGATGGTGATCATGATGTTGATGACGGGGCGAATGGGGGTCAGGAAGTGAGAGGATGGGGGATGGAGGATGCTTTCCTCCATTCTCCTTCGTCTTCGTCGTCCTCATCGTTGTCGTCTTCCTCGTTGTCGTCGTCGTCCTCGTCCTCCTCTCCTACCTCGTCAGCGTCGTCGCGTGAGCGTTGGCTGTCGCACGACTTCATGTGGGAATTCGCACCAGAACAGAGACGGCAAACCTGATGTGGTTCAGACAAGCACCCTGGTTCTGATCGAAGCTCGACGCCAGAGCAACATTGCTCGCGGTGATAACTGGACAATGATGCTCCGGATGATTTACTTTGTCCTTTCCTCTCCTGTCTTGTTTTGTCTTGTCTTGTCTTCTCTTGTCTAGTCTGTATCAACCCTCTTGCCCTCTTAAGCTCACCCCCTCGGGGGCGTCTGGCAACGCGTTTTGACCAAGGTCTCGAGGGGCATCCAGCTCCAGAAAAGTGCCCAAACGCGTGCGAAAAACGTAAGACCCGATCCTCCTCTCGATCCCTCCTTCCTTCCTTCCTCCCTCCTTCCTTCCTTCCTTCCTTCCTTCCTTCCTTCCTTCCTTCCTTCCTTCCTCCTTCCCTTCCTCCTTCCTTCCCTCCTTCCCTCCTTCCCCCCTCCCCTCCTCCCTCCCTCCCTTCCTTCCTTCCTTCCTGTCTTCTGTCCTCCTTCCTTCCTTCCTTCCTTTCTTCCTTCCTTCCTTCCTTCTCTCCTTCCTTCCTTCCTTCCTTCCTTCCACTCTTGCTTTCCTCCTCCCCCTTCCCTCCTGCCCTTCCTCCTTCCCCCCTCCTTCCCTCTTTCCTCCATCCCCTCCTTCCCTCCCCTCCCGGCCCCCGCCCTCGCCCCCGGAGGCCCGGGAGTTCGACGTCGTGCGCGCGCGCGTGCGCGGCCAGGCCGCCCTGGGGCCCTCCGCTCCAGGACGGGCCCCTCCTTCCCTGACGGGGGGGGGTCGGGGAGAGCAGTGCGGAGGGGGGAGGGGGAAGAGGGGGGGAGGGGAGGGCGCTGCGGAGGGGGGGGGAGGGGGAGGGGGAGGAGAGGGGAGGGGGAGGAAAGGGGATGGCGGAGGGGGGAGGGGGAAGGGAGCGGAGGGGGAGGGGGAGGGGAGGGGGAGGGGGAGGGGAAGGGGGAGGGGGAGGGGAGGGGAAGGAGGAGGAGGAGGAGGAGGAGGAGGAGGAGGAGGAGGAGGAGGAGGAGGAGGAGGAGGAGGAGGAGGGAGGAGGAGGAGGAGGAGGAGGAGAGGAGGAGGAGAGGAGGAGGAGGAGGAGGAGGAGGAGGAGGAGGAGGAGGAGGAGGAGGAGGAGGAGGAGGAGGAGGAGGAGGAGGAGGAGGAGAGGAGGAGGAGGAGGGGGGGCGGAGGCGGTGGAGGAGGAGGAGGCGGAGGAAGAGGAGGAGGAGGAGGGGGGGGGGAGGGGGAGGGGAAGAGCGGAGAAGGGAGGCCGCCACATGTCCACCAAATTCCAGTGCCATGGTGGAGAAGATGTTGTAACAGAGTGGCGGACGGCCCAGCGAGCATAGCAGAAGAGTTGTTCCCACCACGATGTCTATCCAGGGCGCAAGAGTGATAATTCAAACCGATGGTGGACTTCGGTATGGTGTCTGCGCAGCTGCTGTGTGCATTGTCGGGCTTTGTGGCAGTATCGACGGGCAGTGCATTACGCACCGGGGGGCCGGCAGACGTCCTGACCGCGGAGCATCGTACTGCTCGGAGGAGCGCTCTCGCCCATCATCATATCGCTGCGACCATCCGCGACAGGAGGACCGCGAGACGCCTCTCACTGCCAGCAGTCGGGTGCTCAACCTGCGCGCCGACCAGCTGGTGCTTTCCCTCCAACAGATTCAGGAAGGGTCGGGCCCGCCGACGGGCGGGCTCCGCCGCGCACAGGGAGGCCCGCGCTCCCACTCCCACGGCCTCTCCGCCGCCCACGTGCGACCGGAGGGACCACCACCCTCCAGGGCCATTTCCAGCTCCTCCTCCACTCCCACGGGCGCACCGGTGCTGGCCCGCTTCCGCGCGGACCCCGCGAACGGTCAGCGACTGCTCCGCTGTCTGCCTCCCCTGGGCCGCTGCCGGGGATGCCCCGGAGGGCGGCGCCCCTCCTCGCGGGGCGCCGGGGGGCGTGCGCACTCGCGCCCGCGCCCGAGGCCGGCGCCTCGCGCCGCTCGGTGGCCCCGCCGGGCCCCACCGGTGGGGCCCGACCCCCGCCGAGCAGTCTGCGCAAAGGGGGGGGAGGTTACCCCACCATCCCTGCTCTAGCATGCGGCGCCTCCCGCTTTGTGAGGGACGGTGACGTTATGCGCTCTCCCTCGCCCTCTCCCTCGCCCTCTGCCTCTCCCTCTCCCCTCCTTGCGCCCCCTCTCCACTTCCCCCCCCCCCCCCCCTCCTCCATCCCCCCTCCCCTCTCCTCCACCCCTCCTTCCGCTCCTGCTTCGTCCCTCTTGCCCCGTCCTCCGCGCCAGACCTCCGACGTCGTTGCTTCTCCGCAGCCTGGCCCCCAGTCCTCTCGACCTCTGTGTCGGTACCGTCATCGGGCCGCGTCTGGCTTCCCGTGGCCCTGGCCCGAAGGCGTCACCCAGGAATGGATGACCGTGGACAAAGCCAGGCGCCGCGGCGGCCGGCGCCCAGAGGTCTCCAGAGGCCCCCGAGTGGTTTCCTGAGGCCCTTGAAGGAGTGGCCAATCTCGCCCAAGAACGAGTGGCCTCCCGAGGCCCACGAATCAGTGGCCACTGCCGCACTGGACGTCGCCGCGGTGGCGCCTGGAGGCCCCCGCGGAGGTCCCCCGAGGGGTCCCCCAGGGGCCTCCTGGGGCCCAGGAGGCCTCGACCCTCGATCCCCGACCCTCGATCCCCAGCCCAGCTTTGCCTCCAGCGCATCGATCCTCGACCCTCGAGAGCCTCCCCGAGACCTTCCGCGGCGGCGGGCCGCTGCGATCTCCGACCGCCGGCCGCACCCCGCGCGCCCGCCCGCGGCGCGGCAGGACCCGCAGCGCTCGCCAGGCGCGGCGGCCGCGGCCGCCCCCGCGTGCGTGGTGGTGGCGGCGGCTTGCACGGCGTCGGCGTCGAGGGAGGAGGAGGAGGACGAGGAGGAGGAGGAGGAGGAGGAGGAGGAGGAGGAGAGGGAGGGGAGAGGAGGAGGAGGGGAGGTGGGAGGAGGAGGGGAGGAGGGAGGAGGAGGAGGAGGAGGGAGGAGGGAGGAGGAGGGAGGTGGAGGAGGAGGAGGAGGAGGAGGAGGAGGAGGAGGAGGAGGAGGAGGAGGAGGAGGATAGGATGATGATGCTGATGATGATGCTGATGCTGATGCTGCTACCGCTGCTGCTGCTGATGATGATGATGATGATGATGATGATGATGATGAGGAGGAGGAGGAGGAGGAGGAGGAGGAAGAGTTTTTTTTTTTTTTTTTTTTTTTTTTTTTTTTTTATATCAAATCCCGATCCGCCCGCCCGCCGCTCTCCCGCCGTGTTCCGTGTTTAACACAATACTGGGTACTCCACAGCATCCGTCTCCTACACAACACCCGGTTCTCAACAGCCTCCGTCTCCAATACAACACCCAGTATCCAACAGCATCCCGCTGCAAGATAGACCGTCTGGGACTTATATAACATTTCCGATCCGCCGGCCCGCCTCCCGCCGCCCGCTGCCCGCCCGCTTGCCGCCCGCCTGCCCGCCCGCCGTGCTTCCGCGTTCAACGCAACACCCAGTACTCAACAGCGTCCGTCTCCAACACAGAACCCAGTCTTCAACAGCATCCGGGTGCAAGGCATAATCATTGGGAGGTCAGTTCAATTCCCGATCCGCCCGCCCGCCGCCCGCCGCCCGCCCGCCCGCCGCCCGCCCGCTGCCCGCTCCCCCCCCCGCCGCTTGTTCGCCGTGCTTCCGCGTTCAACACAACATCTGGTACTCAACAGCGCCCTTCTCCAACCCAACACCCAGTACTCACGTTTCCATTTCCAGCGCAACTTTCCGTATTCAGCAGCATCCCGCTGCAAGAGAGAATCATTCATGCCATCCGTGTTCAACACAATTCTCAATAGCGTCCGTCCAACGCAACCCAGTACTCAGCAGCTTGCGTCTCCCTGAGGAAGGTTCTTTTTCGGACGAAGCCTTCCAACAGACTCTCCAGAGGAAGATTTTTGGGAGGTTTTTTGAGGAAGCCTAGAACAAAACCTCCTGATGATGGTTTTGGATGGTTTCTTTAGGACCCCCTCAAGACAATCTCCCAGAAACGTTTTTGGACGGTTTTTGGAGAAAGCCCTCCAGAAGCCTTCGCAGGAAGGTTTTTGGAAGGCTTTTGGAAGAAACCCTCCACAAACCTTCCGGCACAAGGTTTTCAGAAGGTTTGTGTACAGTTTTTTTCAGGGAAGCCTTTCACAAATTCTTCCCGAGGGAAGTTCTTGGAGGAAACCTTTTACAAACCTTCCAGAGACAAGTTTTTGGACGATGTTTGTATGGGCTGGAGGAAACACTGCAAACCATCTTCCTGTGGAAGGTTTGAAGGTTTTGTGAGGAAGCCTTCCAATAACCTGAGTGAAGACGTTTCTTTTGTTGGCAAGTTTTTTGGAGGAACCCCTCCAAGAAAACAGTCAGAAGGAAGGTTTGAGGAGGGTTTTAAAAAGGTTCTTGGAGAAAGGTTTTTGGAGGACACCTCCAAAAACCTTCCCGAGGAAGGTCATTGGAAGGTTTTTGGAGGAAAACCTCTGCAAAACTTGCTGAACCAGGTGTTTGGAAGGTTTTGTAAGGTTTTTGGAGGGAGACCTGCACAAATCTTCCCGTGGAATATTTGAATGTTTTGTGAAGAAGCTTTACAAACACCTTGTCTGCGGATGGTTTATTGTAAGGTTCCTTGAGGAAGCCCTCCAAGAAAACAGTTAGGAGGGAGGCTTGAGGAAGGTTTTTGGAAGGTTTCCGGAGAAAACCCACCAACAACTCTGCCGAGGAAGGTCTTTGGAATGTGTTTCGAGGAACCACCCCAACAACCATCCTGAGGAAGTTTTTTCCTCCCCGATACATGCTATTTTGCTGAAGGTTATTTGGGAAGATTCTTGGAAGGTTC
This sequence comes from Prorocentrum cordatum, assembly GCA_963575745.1. NCBI lineage: Eukaryota > Dinophyceae > Prorocentrales > Prorocentraceae > Prorocentrum > Prorocentrum cordatum. Next base: position 91,738 of record CAUYUJ010015258.1, read on the forward strand.
GTGGAAGGTTTTTGTTCGAAGGTTTTTGAAACACAGCTTTTGGACGGTTTCGTGTAATGTTTGTTATCGATGTTTCCTACGGGTTTTCTGCATGTGTTGGGCGTTTCTAGTGTTGGGAGGTTTTTGGAAGGTTGTTGGAAGGTTTCTGGAACAACAACCTTCCAAAAACCTGCCTCCCCCCCGAATCTGTGCAAACTTTCAACAACTCGTAGAACTTTCCGGAGGAAGAATCCAGGATGGGTTCCGCGAACTGCCACCCTGGTCTCAGGAGGAGGAGGCGGAGGAGGAGGAGGGGGAGGAGGAGGAGGAGGAGGGGGAGGAGGAGGAGGAGGAGGAGGAGGAGGAGGAGGAAGGGAAGGAGGAGGTCCGTAGCCATTTTGGCTCAAGTCCGTAGCGGTGTGCTCGAGGCTTAGAGTTTTGGCGTGGATAGCTCGCGGCCTCAACTGCTTCCTGGCGTTCGCCCGCCAGAGTATGCGTGTCACCGCATAGTTCTTCAGTTCGGTACTGTCTTGGGGTTCTGTCACATCGTTGCCGCCCTTCTCTCCCATGCGATGCCTGGGTGGGGTTGCCGCGCGTGTAGTTTTCGGAGCAATGGCAACCGGGCCACCTGCGATGGATGTGGGGCCTACAGCCCGAACGGGAGGCAGCCTGACGGACAGGATCATGTCCCAGTGCGAGGCCAAGGGGAGTTCGGGCCACCGCCTCTGGGAAACCCACCGTGGAGCTACAGTGAACGGCTTGAATAAGGAACACTCACTTTTCAAAAGGGGCTCGGTCGTTCCTTAGGTTTGCATGCGTTATTTACAGTTCCTTATGCGTGATTTATTATTTGTCGTTCCTTGTGCGTTAGTCCTTGGGATAAAAAGGGGCTTCGTTCCTTATTTATCGTTCCTTAGGTCAGGCCGATGACTGTACCAGCAGGCCCCGCGCGAGTTCTTCCGCTCGCCCTGGGTCCAGAAAAAAGGCTCTTAATCGGGTGGCAGGCTCCAGCAGGGCTGGCAAGGGGCCCGACAGAGTTGGCATGATCCGCAGCCCCTTTTCGGATGAGGAGAAGGCTCAGTGGATTTCCCTGGACGACAACTCCTTCCAGCTGCTTTCGGGGCGACTCGTGCGGAGCCAACTGGACAAGCTCGCGCGTGCAAGGAGGCTCAAGGCTGCTGGGCAAGGACTCCCAGACGGTGTCGAGGTCCCTCGGTCGGTCCAGGCGCTCCAGCACAAGCTTGTCGAACTCCAGAGGAAGGAGGGGCGCCAGGTCGAAGCCGCCAGGAGGGCCCCCCAGGCGGTGGGCGAGACCCAGGCACGAGCGGAGGAGACCAGAGCACAGCTTGATAAGGTCAAAGCAGACGCAGCCACTGCCGTGGTGGGCAGTCCGTCTACGCAGGTCCAGGCTGCTCTCCAAGGGATGGGCGCCGAGATTCAGGTGCTGCTCACCGCGTTCGCCAGGGGTCTGGCTAAGTCTGAGGGGGTCGAGGAGAGGAAGAAGCAGCTCCTGGAAGGCGTTGGTCAGTTCAAGGCCACCTTTGGGGAAGTTTTCTCAGCCTTGGGGCTCCAGGCTCCAACGGCGGGAATGGGCCCTGCCGCCCTCCCTGCGCAGTCAGCCGAAGGGGGGGGGTCGCCCGAGGGTGGAGGCGAAGCCGTTTCGGCCCTGGCGGCGGCAGTTCCAGCGGCAGATGCTCCCATGGAAGGCGATCATGTTTCACATGGTGCACCAGATGACCCTGATGGTGACTCCCAGCGGCGCGAGCAGCTCATCAAGTCTGGCATGGACAGGCTCAAGCGGGAGGAAGATCGCAGCCGTTCCCCTGCAGGCAAGACACGGTGGTAGCCATGGAGAGTCCCGGGACAGCGTAACCACGAGGAGTGGGACCCGTTCCCTGTCGCAAGCTTCGGTTTCGACACCTTCAGGGACATTGGCGTCTCGGCACTCACTCACCGAGCCTGAGAAGGTGATGGCTCCGTGGACACTCCGCGGTGCGAGTCTCGCTGGAGGCACGGCAGACGACGCCATATGGAGCTGTGCGGATCCGACATCTGCGTGGATGGCATCTCCGTGGACCCTGGTGGGTTCGACGGCTGCGAGTTCGGCATCCCAGATGTATCATTGCTCAAGCGCTGGCCCGCTCCTCGGGGTGCTTGCGCCTGGGTCGCCTGGCGTCAGATCGCAAAGCCCTGGTGTGCCATTGCGGCTGCCGGGCTCAGTCGCCGCGGTCGTCAGATCGCAGAATCTTGGTGCGCCATTGCAGCTGCCAGGCTCAACGTCGCCACAGGGGCCCTTGGAGGGCAACTTCGGAGGGCCCGCCGACACCCTGAAGGAGGAGGCTGTCGTGCGGCCCGTGGGCCCGCCGAGCGCCGCGAACCCCCGTGTAGGGGTTGCCGCGGGCGCGAGGCGTGGTGGGCGCGCTGCTTTGAGGGGTAGAGTGGGCGGGATCCGACAACCTGGAGGGGCGGCGCGACGGCCAGGGGGGGGGGGCCCGCCGAGCGCCCCAAGGCCCCCCCCCCGAGGCAGGCGCAACCTCGCGACCGCCCCATGTGGTGGAGAGGTGCTCAGGTGCTGTTCGGCGAGGCGACCTCGGAGTGCGTTTGTCCTGGAGCAGGCGCAGAGTGGGATGGTCGTCCTTGCGCAGCAGCGCCTGGGGCTGGCCCGTCTGCGTCTCCTCCACAACGGCAAGGGCGTACAACGTCGAGGACGGGGCCCATTTCCAGCAAGGCCAGCTGAACTAGTGACCCCGCGGGACATGATGCATTAGAACTGGTGGTGCGTGCGCTGACAGTTCGGATGGGCCCACTCCCAGCAGGGGCGAGGTTTGCGTGGCGGAGGTGGATCAACTGCATGGGCGACAAGTTGTGGACTTAATCCCCATGGCTGGTAGTTGTGCTGACAGAGTGGGCGGTGATGCTTCCAACGATGCTGGCTTCTTATTCTTTGTGTACTTCACGAACATCACTTCCTGGAGCGATATGACTTACGACTACTTCAACAAACCTGGTGGGCAGTTGGGGGAGTTAAGGTTGCCGGGCTCGTGGAGACCCACCTCCATGCGACTGAGCTCATTCAGACTTTGACGAGGATGGCCAAGCTTGGATGGGAATTCAATGCGACACCTGCTGTTGACGCGGCAGGGGGAGGGGTGCAAGGCCATGGAGGCACTGCTGTTCTAACTCGTAAGCATCTGTGGCTAGACCCGCTGACCTTGGCGGACCGTCTCTCCCTGTTGTTGCAGCGAGGCCCTGGCCAGATTCGCCGATGGAGCGCCGCGACGATCCGCGTGCAGAAGGTAGGTCTCATAGTTATTGCAGTGTGTTTGGTGCCACACCTGGGCATATCAGGTTCCAACTGCCAGATCCTTGAGTAAGTTGGCAACTACCTCAAGGTGCAAGCGCGGCCCTTCGTGATGGTCGGAGACGGGAACAATACCATTCCTGAGATGCAGCAGTCTGGGCTCCAAGTCTTCCTGCGTGCGGGGTGGGAGGGCCCAATGGGCGGCAGTTCCAGGAGGGCGTCGGCTCATCGACTTTTGTTTCATCAGCCACGAGTTGCACAATCTTGTTGATCTTACGTTGGGTCAAGAAGGGCCATGGGGAGCACCGCGTTCGGGCATGCGGGTAGGACAGTGGATCGGAGAATTGAATATGCCCAAGAGAAGCATTGCGCCGTGCCCCGCGATCGACGTGAGCATACCTGGGCCTTGCTCAACCTTGGGATTGGCATTCCATTCGATTTGAACAGTTGTTTGCCGAAGGACTGGCCAAGTTTCAGTCAGGTGTGGAAGATGGAAATGCGCGCCGACACTGCCGTGGCAACCAAGTTTTGACCTTGCCCGGCAGTGCATGGCCTTCGTAGTGACGGCGGGGATCCCTTGTATCCATGGCAACGCTGAGATCGACGTCTACGGTAGTATGCATCGTCGAGGATGGGCAGTCCAGACCATGGATGTCCCCATCGCCCCATGACGGCGATCGGCTGGCAGGCGGAGTATCGTGGGCTCAGTGCATGGGCCACTCACTATGCACGAGTGTCAAACGGCTTACACCTTCGGGAGAAGTTGAAGAACCCAGCGCAGATTGAGCACGCTTGGCGAATAGTAGATGCCTGCCATCGCACCGTCTGGTCCTTGGCGCTTCCTGTCTCGCGAGAGGGAGGAACGCACCTTGCGCGTTGCCAGTGGCGTCGCTATTTTCCAGAATGTAGAGCGCTGCAAGAGGGAGCTCAAGCATCTCGGTCGGACGGTCAAACGCATTGAGCTCCATCTTGTGCGCGCCAGCCATAGAAATTTCAATTATTGGATCCGACAGTCTCTTTCCGAAGGCGCAGGTGCGCTGCGTGCCCGATTCTGCCCCTGAGGAGCGCCCTGATGGTATCGCCATTCGGGGCCCCATTGAGGCCGTCGACCAGGCGGCTAAGTTCTGGGGGGCCCTGTGGCGCTCGAAGGATTTTGGGGGGCCCGAGGGCTGGTGGGAAGAGCTCGCTCTGGAGGCCAGCAGAGAGCCCCGGGGATCCCGCCATGCAGCTGCTCTCTGAGGCCCTGAAGTCTTTAGAAGGAGTAGTAGGAGTCGGGGCTGATCAGCACAAGCCGGACTGGCGGCGCAGGCATCCCAACGATTTTGATGCCCGAAATGGGCGCGGAAAGAATGGGCGCAATGCCCAGCAGCACATGTTGTCCCGAACCAACATCTTTCGCTGTTGGGCAGGCGGCCTTCTGTCTCGAATGAACGCAGGCCGCGGCGGCGTGGACAGCGAATCCCGTTCAAAATGAGCAGGAGCTGCCGATGGGCATTGTGCCCATTCTTTCCGTGCCCATGTCGGGCGCCCCGAAAGGAAGCTCTGGGGGACCTTCTGGAGGTTCTCGGGATAATTGAGGCAGCAGGGACCTGGCCACCCCAAGTTTTCCTCAACCGCGTCTCGTTGCTTCAGAGAAGTCAGGGGGCCGATCGGCCCATCGCCCTGACGCGGGGATTCTATCGGACGCGGGGGAAGGCTCGGAGGTAGGAGATTGTTGACTGGAGTGCCCAGCGGACCCAGCACTGGGGCGAGGTAGCGAGAGGCAGCTCATCGCTCCGCGCGGCACTCATGCGACAATGCAGACTAGAGATGGCGACGGCTCAGGGGTTTTCCCGGGCCGATATTCTTTGGGACGTGGATGAGTTCCACGACCGCGTTCGACTTCTCCAGGTGGCCTGTGTGGCCAGGAGGGTCGGATATCCCCATCAAGTGCTCGCGCTCGGTCTGGCCTTTCACCGAGGTCTGGGGAGGCTTCGCGCCGCAGGAGTAGTCTCCAAACTAATTTGCCCAAATCGGCCCTTCATTGCTCCCTTTGGCAGGGTTTAGAGTCGATGCGCGCAGACTTTAGGCCCCTGGACCTCTCCACGTGGGTGGGCGACCTTGGATAGGCGGGGATTGGTCGAGGGGCCTCTGTTGTTTCTCGCACTGGGGCGGGGGCGATCGCTTTGGCCACCGGGCTCAACAAAAGTGCGCTGGTCCCATATCCGCCTCGCCTTGCCGGAGAGATCCCGCGTGCCCTGGCTGCAGCTGGCGTGCCGCTCAAGTGCCCCGGGCAGGTCGGGGGCCTGGGCGTCGATGGCCACGCGGCCAGACGTGCAACTTCAGTCATCAAAGGCCGCATTGGGAAAAAGGTCGAAAGCGAGCCGTCCAGATTGCCGTGCTGGTCAGGTCAGTGCCCCAGGCGCGCGTCCTGGCCCAGACTGGGTACAGACCGGCAGTCACTTGCGGGCAGATGGCGCAAAGCCTCAGTCCCAGCGCGCTGTTGAAACTTCGGAGCTCGGTTACAGCCCTCACTGGTTGCAGGCGGCTAGGAGGCTGCCCCAAAGCATTTGCATAAGATTAGGCTTCGAAGAAAAATATGACCCCATGCTTCAGGGGAGAATGCCGATTTTCACGTCTTGGCTGGAGCTATTCGCCCACATGTCTGAGCGACTGTGAGCCGTCGAGATCGTCTGGAGCAGGGCGGTCACTCATCTGCAGGCAGCTGCCAGGCACACGGCCCGAGTCAAGGGCTTATTCGAAACTGTAGTCGCCAGCCTCATGGGCCTCCACTGGGAACCCCTCGGCCCCGTTGCTTGGGGGCCCCCGCAGGCGAGGTTCTTCGCATTCTAGATCTTGACAGTGAGCACCTGTAACAGGTGCTCACTGTCAAGATCTAGAACGAGGCTGTTCAAGATCAAGATCACTGTCATTGATCTCAAACTTGAACAGGCTGTTCAAGTTTGAGATCAAGCAAGCTTTATATCACGAGTGTTGGATCCAAGCTGCCAGTTCCCATCCGCGTGGTAAGGGTGCCCAGGGCGGTGTAGATTTCGCAGTCTTGAAGCAGCACCTGGCTTCCCTTGCCCGTCGCAAGTAATATGGTAAAGCAGGAGTTGTGCGTGTGGTGGCCACGGGGGCCTTGTGGTCAGCGGCGACGCGCTTTGGCAGCGAAGGCCGCGGGGGCATCCGTATCGCCCCTCCACCTGCCGACGGCTCCCCTGCTGCTGCCGATGCCCCTGCTGCTGCGGCTGCCACCTCGTCTATGGGCAACCCTGGGCCCCCGCGGGCTCCCGCTTCCTTTGGTGGCCCCGATGGGGGCTCTCTTTCGTTTTTTTTTTTTTTTTTTTTTTTTTTTTGGTTTGGGGGGGGGGGGGGGGGCGCTCTTGGCGGGGCAGGGGGCCTTGGTCGCATGAGAAGCCGACCAGGCCTTGCTCCGCAGCGCCCCGCCCAGTGCAGAAGCTTGGAGTTTTCAGTTGTGCCCCAGATGCCAAGAGTGTGAATCGATTCTTTTCCACCACCAGACCTGGGAGTGCCGTTGTAACTTCGAGCTGCCCAACGATGGCTTGCGCTGGGATCTCCGGGGCGATGCGCGCGAGGGGTGCCAGGGCGAACCGTGCTTCTGGCTTCGTGGCCTCGCGCCTCTGGCTTGGATCTTTCACGTCCAGCGCCTGGAGATCCAGGGAGTAGAAAAGCTGCCCCCCTCCCTGCAAGGAGAAGCTGCGCCCCCCCCCTGGGGCCCGCGTCGGAGGCGATGGGTCTGGAGGCCCTTAATCCGCGGGCCCCAGGCTTCGGAGATGCAGGTGGGGGGCGGCCGTTTTCCTAGGAGGAGAGATTTTGGGATGGGCCAAGGGCCCCCCCGTTTACAAGCCGACAGTTCCTCTGTCGGAGTTGTGGGCTTGCTATCGCATCGCCCAGCTGACTGAGGGTGACCTTATTCTTGTCGGCGACAATGGTTCTGTTATCTGTGGGGTTAATTCGGGTCCCCGCTTTCGCCGCGCTCAGAACCCCGCGTTTTGGGAACTGTTCTGGCGGGGGTGCGAAGGGCGTCGTGTGAGGGCCGTCGCAATATAGTATCATGAATCCGCGACCGATGCTGTGCTCGTTCGCTTAGGCCGCTTCGAGTTTTGGGCGGCTGATATTGTTGCGGACAAGTTTTCCGAGGAGGGTGCCAGGGGGGCCCGACTTCCCAAATGGGCCATCGCAGAAGTGCTTCGGGTCGACACTGTCAGTAGGAGAGTCCAGGGACACATTCCGACGGTCTCCCACCACATTACCACAAATTCAGCCCAGATTTATGGTGCTAGCAGCGCTGAGGACAGGAAACGCGAGAGCAAGCGACGGAGTCTTGCCGGGTGCTCCAGATGCCTCGCGTCCCAGTCGGGGGCGGCGGAGGACTGGCTCCGTTCGGAGTGCCCAGGGCTCCCGGCGAGGATCCGCCCGTCCCGCCAGCGCCGTCGGAGGTTTCGGGGCGTCTTTAGGTGTCGTGGGTGTGGCGGCTTTGCAGCTACCGCGTTTATTGTTAAGGCCTTGCGGCCGGTGCCGCCGACCTTGGAGGCCTCGGCCCTCGACGGAAATGTGAGGGAGAGGGCGGGCCGTGGGCCCCGGGGGGTGGTATTTCAAGCCAGGCCCCCCCTGGGACCCCCTTGGCTTCCCCTCCGCATCGCGGCCGTTCGCCTCCCCCGAAGGGGGCCGCCCGGGTGGCCCCCCCGGGTGTCCGGGCGGGGCTCCCCTCCCTCCCCCCCCCCCCGGGGGGAACGGGTGAAAGGGAAGGGGCTCCCCTTCGAGTGAGCTGCGACGTTGCTCAGATTGGCTTCCCCCCCGTGTCGCGGCCGCTCCCCTCCGCGTCGCGGCCGCTCCCTTCCCCCGAATTCCTCAAGGGAGTCGCCCGTTGCCCCCCCCCCCCCTTCCGCGTATCCGGGTGCGACCCCGGGAGAAGGGGTAAAAGGGCAGGGGCTTCCCTTTGAGTAAGCTGCGACGTGGCTCAGATTGGCCACCCCCCCCTTGTGCGGGGGGGGGGAGATTGGCTCCCCCCCCGGGTCGCGGCCGCTCCAATCGCCCAAGGAGAGTCGACCGCTCCCCCCCTTGGAGTCGACGTGGCGGTGTCGCGGGCAGCCCCCCCCCCGAGGGGGGCCGACCACCCCTCTTGGAGCCGACTTGACGATCTCGTGGGCGACGGCGGCCCGCGTAAGATGACGAGGCCAGGATACGTCTTCCACGCGCCGACGGGGTCGGCGGATTCAACTTTCTAAGCCCTGCCTTGAGAAGATCTCGGAGCACGGGGAGAGAGCCCTCAAAGCACTCGAGGCAGGGAGGCCCCCGAGGGATATTAAGGCCTGGCCCGAACCTGAACCCCATCTGGAGCTCCCGCCCCCAGTTGCGTTTTCATGATTTGGGGGGGGGGTCCTGTCGCGGCTCACTGGCTGGGTGGATCGCAGCCCAGTCGGTGAGTGACAGGTTCTGATGGCCCCCGTCCGAGCTTTTATGTAAGGGGCCCCGCCATGTGGACACCGCCCCTGTGGTAGGCAAGAGGCAGGAGGAGGGGGAGGAGGAGGAGGGTAAATTGGGAGGGGGTCTCGAATCGACGACGGGTGGCTCGCCCCGTGCAAGGTGGTATGCGCCCTACTTGCTCCTCACGGCCGGAGGGGGGCCGCCCTTGCCGTCAGCTCCTGCTCGATGTTGTGCTGCCCGCGTCCTGCCGCTGCTTCCTCCTGCTCCCTCCTCCCTCCCTCCTCTTTTCCCTCCTCCCTCCCTCCTCTTTCCCCCTTCCCCCTCCCTCTCATGTCTTCGCTTTGGCACTGGCCGTGTCCTCGTTGCGACTCGATGCTCTCCAGTCCTCTCTCCTCTCTCCGTCCTCTTTCCTCCATGTCCTCCTCACTCTTCGTTTGTCGCCTGCTGTTCCCCCGGTCCCCTTCCCTCCCCATCCTTCCTTCTGCTCCTGCTCCTTCCCGTGCTCCTGCTTGTGCTCCTGCTTGTGCACCCGCTTCGGCTCCCTCCTGCCCCAGCTCAGCTCCCGCGTCCTTCCTCTTCCTCCATCCCTCTTCAGTGTTAATCAGGAGAGGAAAAATCACACAGACACAGTTAATCGTCGACACCCAGGAAAATATGCGAAGTGGGAGGGAAGACAAAAACCCGTAATCTATATATATATATATATACATCATGAAAATATGGAGAATCCTTTTATTTGTGTGTATTTATTTGTGTGTCCCAGGGCCCCTTCAGCTACTAACTCCTTCCTGTCGCACCCCCAGGCGTGTCAGTAGGGCGGGCCGGGCGTTTCGCCTCATAATTCCTCACCGTGTATGACCCCGAAAGAGCGCGGGCCGTTTTCGAAGCGTGGCTCCCGCTGGCTCCCGCCTCAGCGCCGCGCACATTCGTTTCAAAGTTTGCGGCAGTTCCACGGACGGAGACTGGGTCGTTTTGAGTATGTGCCTCTCGCTCGAGCGCCGCGCGCATTCGCCTTACGAGTTTGCCGCAATTTCACCGACGAAGGGCTGCTCTTTGTGAAATTTGGCTCTCGCTTCTGCGCCGCGTTCAGTCGTTTTGAAAGTTCGCAGCCGTGTTGAATATTCGCATGGTCGGAATCCCAGGATTGGCGGTCTGGCAAGATTCAGGGGTGCCAGAACCCTCAAGTCATGTTGATTCGCGGTGTTGATGTCCCAGGACTGATGTTCTGGCACGGTTTAGGACTGTCACTACGCACTAGCCACGTTGATTCGCGACGCTGAAGTCCGAGGAATGTTGCTTTGGCGCTGCTGAGTATTCTCAGACGTTTGCTTTCCAATGGAGCATTTCCCGCAGTGCATTTCCCGCCCTTTCTCATACAAAAAAAGGGCCCTATGAACAGGGATCTTGGAGGGGTTTATTGCAACATCGCTGATGCGTCTTCGGTTTGAACTGGTTGTCCCTCCTCCTCCTCCTCCTTCTCTTGTTGATGGTTATATGTTCAGTTTTTGTGGTGGTGGTGGGGGGTGGGCACGGGGGAGGAGGGAGCCGGTGGTGGTGGCGGTGGATGCTTTCAATCCATGTCTCCTTGTTTGAGCGATGTGTCGCTCGCCGCCTCTCAATGCAGAGGCGAAGATGCCTCCGAGGGCCGTCGAGGGCCTCCGAGGTCTTCGCTCGCGCACGCGCGCGCGCGCGTGTTGAGTCCCGCTTTCGTGCGTGCGCGCGCGCGGGCAAGCGTTTGCTAGAGGCCGCTGTATTCCCGCGCGCGTGCAGTGCAACGTCCGAGCACGGCAGCCATGAGTCAGCATTGCTAGGGGGAATATTTACAAACAAGACAGGCTGCCCAACCGTGCTGCCTGGCTGATGTCCAGGATTGGGAGGAGGACGGGAAGGGGAGAGGGAGGGGAAGCGGGCGATGAGATAGAGGGAGGGAGAGCAGGAGAGCAGGAGGATCAGAGAGGAGGGGTGGGGGGATGATGGTGATGATGATGGTGATGATGATAATGATGATGATGATGATGATGATGATGATGATGATGATGATGATGATGATGATGATGATGATGATGGTGATGCTGATGATGATGATGATGCTAATGATGCGGATGATGCTGCTGCTGATGATGATGCTGATGCCGATGCTGCTGCTGATGGTGCTGATGCTGATGATGACGATGACTGTGACGATGACGATGACGATGATGGCGATGACGATGATGAGGATGATGAGGATGATGATGATGATGATGAAGATGATGATGATTATGACGACGGTGGCGATGACGATGATGATGTTGAGGAAGATTACGATAACGGTGATGAGGATGCAGATGATTATGATGATGATGGTGGTGGTGATGATGCTGATGATGACGATGCTGATGCTGATGATGATGTCGCTGATAAGGGGGATGATGACGATGATGATGATGATGATGATGATGATGATGATGATGATGATGATGATGCTGACGACGACGATGATGATGATGATGGTGGTGGTGGTGATGATTATGATGCTGCTGATGACGATGCTAATGATGACGACGATGATGATGCTGATGATGATGCTCATGTTGACGATGATCCTGATGATGCCTGCTCATGCTGATGATGATCCTGATGCTGCTGCTGATGACGATGCTAATGATGATGCTGATGCTGATGCTGATGCTGATGCTGATGCTGATGCTGCTGATGATGGTGATGATGACAATGATGATGATGCTGCTGCTGATGATGATGATTATGATGACGATGTTGATGACGATTTTGATGATGATGCTGCTGATGCTGATGCTGATGCTGCTGCTGATGATGATGCTGATGATGCTGCTGATGATGATGATGCTGCTGATGACGATGATGATGATGCTGATGATGATGCTGATGATGATGATGATGATGATGATGATGATGATGATGATGATGATGATGATGATGATGATGCTGTTGCTGCTGCTGATGATGATGATGATGATGATGGTGATGGTGATGGTGATGGTGCTGGTGCTGCTGCTGTTGCAGCTGCTGCTGCTGCTGATGATGATGATGATGATGATGATGATGATGATGATGGTGGTGATGATGATGATGATGATGATAAAGATGATGATGCGATCAGGAGGAGGAGGACGAAGAGGAGGAGCAGGAGGAGCCATGAGCGCTTCGTGGGTTTGTTCGTATGGTGGCCAGCCTGGCCCGAGCGCACCTCGCCCCCTGCGTGGCGGCCAGCGAAGGGGAGAGGGTCAAACCCAGCCACTGCGGGCCGTCCGTGGTCCCGTTTGCCGTGGAGTAAGGGCGGGCGGCTGGGGTCTGCGGCGCAGCAAGCGGTCATGATGCTGCACCGCGAGATCACGGAGTTGTGCGGGATGCGGCCAGGCGGCGGCCAGGCTGCTGCGGCGGCTGCGCGCGGACCTCGGGGCCGAGGTCGTGCGCCACGTCACGCAGACGCGGCTCGCGGCGCTGGGCGGCCATGCGCTGCGCGCGCTCGGCTGGGCAGCTGCCGCTCAGCGTTGGCGCCGAGCTCGCTGGCGGGGGTGGCGGTGGCGAGGAAGGAGGTTGAGGCGCCACATCGCGAGCTGAGGCGACGGTGTGGCGGGAAGACCTGATGTACATGTGTTTGAGGGGGAGGAGGAGGAGGAGGAAGAGGAGGAGGAGGAGGAGGAGGGGGCAGAGGCGGAGGCGGAGGAGGAGGAGGACTCTCCAGATTCGTTCTATCTTCACGCCCTGGGTGCAGCATCGGCGACGACGACGACGACGACGACGACGACGACGAGCCTTTGAAGCAGTGCGAAGCAGTAGCACCAGTACAGCCCCTGTGGCCGCATGGGACTGCCGCCATGCTGCGGCTGCTTGTGACCGACCAGCCTCCAGCTGCTGAGAGCGTCTGCATGGCTCCCCGATGGAGCATCCGAGCCTGGCACCCGTCGTGCGAGGCTGCCGTTCCCCAGCTCACGTCCAGTATCCGCCGACCCCCACTTGGGGGGTTGCTGCGAGGAGCCCAGAGGAGAACTCGAACGCGAATGCAGAACCGACATGCGAGGGAAGCTTTCGTGCAGGTACCGGGAGGCTCCCAGGGGATTCCCAAGGGTCCTGATGAGGGCCCCGAACGCCCCAAATCCTCAATCCTCGAGTGTCGAGGGCAAAACTTCGCTTGAGGGACGCCAGTTGTACACCTACATATTGATCCTGGCAAGGCCCATCGGCCCAGGACTTGTGTGCATGCCTGCCTTGCCAAGTCAGGAGGGGGTCACACCGATCCTGCCCCCTCCCTCCCCCACTCCCTCCTACTCCACCCTCCCTCCCTCCCTCCCTCCCTCCCCCCTTCCTCCCTCCCTCCTTCCCTCCCTCCCTCCTTTCTGCCGCCTGCGCGATCCCGCCTTCGAGGGGGTTGGCTCCTCTCGACGGCCCTTGAGACCGCCGGTCTTGCCAGCATCTGCCGTGCGAGTGCTTTGCGTACTCCATGGGCCCCCTTTGCCCCCCAGGCTCCTATCCCGGCCGCGCCCCCCGCCAAGCGGGTAGGGGGGCAGGTCTTCTGCGCCGTGCCGCTCGCGCTGCTGGACGGCGGTGAGGCGCCTCGCGCGGTGGCGTGGTCTCTCCGCCTCTCGGTCCCTCCCTCCTTCGCTCTTCTCCTCGCGCCTCCCTTCCTTCTCCACCTCCCTCCTCCTCCCTCCTCCCTGTCCCCTCGTCGTTCGCTCCCTCCTCCTCCTCCTCCTCCTCCTCCTCCTCCTCCTCCTCCTCCCTCCTTCTCCTCCTCTTCCTCCTCCTCCTCCTTGTCATACGAGCTGCGGGCTAACGGTCTGTGTGTCCTCCGCACGCGACCATGGCCCCCTCCCGGTTGCACCGTATGGTGCGCCGGGAGGGGCCAGTCTTTGAAAGCAGTCGGATCACCGCTGGTGGGGCCAGCGAGGGACGAGGGGGGGAGAGCCGGACGGGGGGCCCGACAGAGGAGGGCGAAGGGTGCCCGAACGGACGGGCCGAGGGCAGGGAGAGAGGAAACGAAGACAGAGGGGCGGCGGTGACCGTGGGCGCTCGGCTTGCGCGCGCGCGTGGCTACGCCGCGCGCCCGCGCCCGCGCGCGCGCGCCCGCGCCTGCCAACACACCCCCGCATGCGCGCACTAAACTCGCAGAAGGGGAGGGAGAGGGAGCTCCTGACGCCTCGGATGGGGGAGGGGGGTGGGTGCGTTCCCTCCCCGAGCAGGTTCCGTCGCCGTTTGGGCTCGAACCGTGGTGGTTCAGGGTCCGGGGCCGGCCCGAGGTTGAAGTCGGCAGTTCTGTTCAGAGAGCTTTGTCAGACGCTGATGGGCACTTTTTTGCATTTCGTTCCGCCCCATCTTATGAGCAGGATCACCCCGGTTGGCCCCGTGCACTCTGGCAGTCGGAGCGATTGGGAATACGCAGGAGTCGAATGGTCGCCAGCAGACGAGGTCGTTTTCGAGAACATCGACGACACTCAGCTTGGCCAGGCTCTTCCTGGTTCGCCCCTTCCCATAGTGGTCAACTCGTCCCCCAGTTCCTCGCCCTCCAGTCCGACAGGTTCTCATGACTCCCTGCCGCCAGGAAGTTCTGATCCGTACTGAAGTGGCACGGCTACCCCGTTCCCGCAGGACTTCGCCATCAATGACATGCTGAAGGCGATGGACATTAAGCTTTATGACGTGGCCACGAGACAGGACATCTCCACCATCCAAGCATCCCTCTACAACCACGAGGAAGCCTTCGCGCATATCGAGACTCGCGTCGCTGGTGTTGAAACTTGGACATCCGAGAAGATCACGGCTGCTGTTGAGGCTGGCGTAGTGACCAAGATCGAGGCTCGGCGTACATATGGTAAACTGCAGCATCGGTCGTCAGATCGACTCGTCCACCCTCATCGTCTGCCCCTTTCGGTCTTCTCTCCCGTCTTCTATGGCAACAAACGTCGAGCTGTTGGAGACTTCGCCCTTTCACCAGTGCTCGCTGGAGGAGAAGCCGACGCGTATAAAGTGTGGTTTGACGGGTTCCCTCGTCGCATGCGGGCCTCCGTGGTGCAAAATGACGCCCGCCAAGTTCTTGATGCTATGACGCCCCACTATGACGTCAACGCTGTGGGCGTCACCAGGAATATGCACATAAACTACTCCGTCCGTCGCGTCGCGTCCGGCATCGCCAGCGCCACTGGCCATTCCATGGAACGCAACGGCGTCTCATTCTTCGACCCGTGGACGATCCGTCGCGAGCCCATTCGCTGTCGCCCAGGCGCTGGCATCAGGATCTGTGCTCGCCACAGGGTCCTCGGCTAGCTCTGGCAGCGCTTGCTCTGGCACGTGGAAGTAAGGAGTTCGTGGCTGTCTGCGCGCCGACTTGGTTGCAGCGGCCCGCGTCGATTAGTATTCAGTGGCTTACACCACACCGCCGACCCCTTGGGGCGGCACCAATCGTCCCCCGCGTGGCCTGTCTGGACAGCCTGTGGGGCCCCTCTAGACATGTTTTGGAGCCCTCTTAGGACCATCCTGCCGTTCCTCTGGGCCGTTGCCATGGTTTCTGGGGCCTTCGTGGGGCGCCCAGAGGCCGTCGTGGAGCCTTTTGTAGAGTCTCTTGGGGTGCCAGAGGTCGATCTTGGAGGTTTACTGGGCCGTTGTGGGCCTCGTGGAAGCCCAAGAAGCGAATATGCTAAAGATGTACGTTATCCTGGGGGAATGGGACGGTTTTTGCTTGTGGAGGCCTTCTTGGAGCGCCCCGTGGTCGCGTATGCAAACGTCTTGGACGCCCATGGGGCTGTCTGGAGGCAGTCGTGGGCGGTTTGGGTCGAATCGTCCCCCGCGTGGGCGGGCCGTCCAGGAAGCCTTTGGGAGCCCTCTTGGCCCGTTTTGGAGCCCTCTTGGGACCGTCCTGCGGCTTTCCTGGGCTGTTGCTATGGTTTCTGGAGCCGTCGTGGATCGCCCGGAAGCCGTCGTGGAGCCTTTTGTAGAGTCTCTTCGGGTGACAGGGGTCGATCTTGGAGGTTTCTTGGGCCGTTGTGGGTCTCGTGAGAGCCCAAGAAGCGAATGTGCTGAAAATGTGCATTTTATCTAGGGAATGGGACGGTTTTTGCTTGTGGAGGCCTTCTTGGAGCGCCTCGTGGTCGCGTTTTCAAACGTCTTGGACACCCATGGGGCCGTCTGGCGGCGATCTTGGGCGGTTTGGACCGAATCGTCCCCCGCGTGGGCCGTCCGGACAGCCTTCGGGGGCCCTCGTGCCCCGTTTTGGAGCCCTCTTGGGTTCGTCCTGCGGCTTTCCTGAGCCGTTGCTATGGTTTCTGGGGCCTTCGTGTATCGCCCGCGTCCTGTTCGGTGGCGCAACGTTGCATTTCGGCTCAGCGATGCTCTCCACCCTCCCTGGTCGACGCCGCTTGGATACAAGGCGCGTCCTCTCTCGCCGCCACTCGAGGCTGGTGTGCATGATAAGCCGTTGACGGTACCGCCAACCACAGCATTTTGCTTCTTTCGGTACTTCGACGCCGCCGGGTTCCTGTGCAAGGCGTTCCTTTGCAAGCGCGTCGTCTTCGGCGCCGCCTGATCCCGAGGCTTTACCTCCTCCTGGCCTGACCGTGAGGCCTCTCCTTCTTTCCCCTCCTCTTTGTTAATTCAAGCTTCGGGCGGCCCGCTTAGCTTCGACCGGAAGAGGTGCGCTCTTGACCCGCGAATCAAAAAGTGCATCGCCCAGACGCCGTCTCGGAGCTTTTTTTGGGAGCCTGTTGGGCTGGCGAGGGTCGATCTTGGAGGCTTCTTGGGCCGTTTTGCGCCGCGTGGAAGGCCGAGTAGGCGAATGTGGTGAAAATGTGCGTTTTCTCTTCGGGTATGGGGCGATTTTTGCTTCTGGAGGGCCTCTTTGGGGCGCTTCGTAATATTGTTTCAAACGTCTTGGGGACTTCTGGAGCCGCGTGGAGGCAATCTTCGGCGTTTTGGGGTGGTCTTTCGTCGATTCGTAGCTCTCTTGGACCGTTCTGGGAACCTTTGGAACTTTTTTGCCCGTCTTGGGGCCTCGTGAGGCTCCGAGTGTGCTGGTGATGGATTCGCCCCCCCCCCCTTTCCAAACCGGCCGGACGAGGCCCCCGGGGGAGGGGTTTGGGGAGGGGGAAGCATCTCGCTCGCCGTGACCCCGAGGGGTCGGGTGATTCCTACTCGTCGGCTTGGATGACGTTGAGGCCCTGTCGCCCCCCTCGTCGATGTCGGGGGGGGGGGCGGTCTCGCATTCGGCGCGAAGTGTCGCATTTTTGCCCGTGTCGGCATCGACCGCATCGCTGCCGACGTGTTCAGTGCCGCAGCACTTGAATAGGGGCCCGCTCCGCCCGCGAGGGCCCCCGACATTTCGCCGAGCGTGGCGCGGCCGCGTGGGGCCGCCGGGCATCTGCGCGGGGGGGCGCGCTGCTTGGCCTGGCCCCAGTTCCAGTGACCAGTGGCATCGGCAGCTCTTCGTCCACTTCCTCCGCCTCGTCGTCGTCCGACCCCGAGGACTGCTCCGGCCCCGGCGATTTCCTCGTCCGGGCGTTCGTTGCCTCCGCGCCCTCTCCCAGGTTCGCGGCGCTGGCGGCTGCGTCGTCCGAGCCAGCGAGGCCCTGCGCAGGCGGTGTCAGCGTCTTCAGCGCCGCGTCGCGCGACGTGGCCGCGCTCGTCGCATTGCCCTGTCGGGGGCCAACGGGGCCCACGTCATCCATGAGCACGCGCAGTGCCTCCGCCGTCCTCGCCCGCGCTCGGTCGGTTTTCCTGGGTCGCGTTTCGTGGGCGCCTTGCCCTCCCAGTCGTGCCTTTATCTGTGTCCTGGGCGATTGGAGTGTCTGTCCGAGGGGCAAGATTTCTCGGCGGCGCCCCGGTGAGTTCGCCCCCGCAAAGACACATGTTGTTCGGCGCGTTGCCGACATATTGGCTCATTCTGTTGAGGTCGTCCTACAGATGGCCACCCGCGGGGTCGCGCAGGACGACCTGCTCGTGTCCGTTGCCAGGCTTGGCCGCGTCGCGTGCGACATGTGATCCGTCGAGGCGCAGCGGTCCGCTCTGACGATTGGGGGCGCGGCGGGCCGTATGACTCTGTCCGATCGCGCTCCAGCATGCCTCGCCCTTGCCCCTGAGCCGAGAAGGAAGAGTGCAGCGTTTGCTTATCCTTCCGAATGGGTTATCCTTAATCCCGATTTTCCTGGGGGGGGGGGGCGGGGAAGCGGTTTTCTCCGAAGGTGGTCCTCTTGGCCCCGATGCCTGGGTCCGTCTTGAACAATCCATGTACGTCGTTCGCGAAGCTACCAAATCCCTGATGCGTCGCCTGGAATCCAGTGGTACCTCCTCGGACCCTGAGAAAATGTCCTGGTGCCTGCTCCTGACTTGTGCTGATTCGTAATTGCAACGATTCCCTGTTGAAGCAGAGCGTGTTTCGTTTGCCTCCGCCTAGATCAGTTCTTGGACTTCGAGTTTCTGTGCTGGTGTAACCTGGAAGGCCCTCGCAGGCAATTGTTCACCCCGGCTCGCTCATCTTCGCCAGGAGAGTGAAGAAGCCTAGCAGGATCTAGCCTCTCCGCCAGCTGAGCGACTTGTCCGACAAGGCAGCTCTATCAATTTTTGTGCGCCCTGTGCTCGGAGGCCGCCGCGTTCGTCTTACTGGAATCACGAACCCCCGAGGGGCCGAGCTTTCCGACCCTGGTGAAGTTGCCCGTCGCTCAGCCGATTATTGGGGAGCTGTTCGTCGTGGGCACGGGTGCGTTTCCGATCAGCTCGAGCGCCTTCGCCCCCTTGTTCAGCCCTCTCCGTTCGCGCCAGAATGGGAGATCGGGTTCGATGAGTGCCGGGCCACTGTCGCGCGGGTTAAGGGCTCCTCTCCAGGCCCAGATGGACCTGTCTACTCTGTCTGGCTTCGCGTTGGCGAGCCAGCGCTGTGCGCCTGGTTTCTCGCTTGCTCGGCTATGTTTTCGCGCTCGCAGTTTGGCCGCGATTTCAACCGCTCTCTCGCTGTCTTGTTGGTAAAGGGAGAGGTCCCGCCACGTGTGTTTGAATCATGCCGCTCGGCCGACGAAACGAGGCCCCTTGCCCTACTCAGCTCTTGCAGCCGTGCCTTGCTTTTTAGCTTTCAACCGTGTCCTGGGGTATACTTGTTCAGTGCTCTTCCTCGGCGCTCTATGTGTGACAATGTGCTGGGCCTCGAAGCTGTTTTGTGCCGTTGTTCATAGTGTGGCGGGCCCAAGACCCTGAATTGGCGCGCCCCAAAATCGCTCGTGCTCCATCGCCCCCCTCGTCGCGACGTGCGCCGAGAGTGCGCGCGAAGCGATTATCCCGCGCGCGGCGCGCCCTGGTGCTTCAGACACCGCGCGCAGTGGTGATGATGAAGAACACGCCGATGGACTATGTTGCCTCCAGGGCCTCCGCTGCGACCCGGGGGGCCCGCGATGCTGCGCCCGCGGGCTCGTGTCGTTGGCCCGAGGGGTCTTGCGTTGTGGGTTCGAGGGTCCATGTCATAGGGTTCGGGGCCCTGGCGCCCATGCCCGATTGAGCTCGCGGGCGCCCGCCCCGACGCGGCCGCCGCCAGTCCGTCCCAGGAGGTCCTGTGCCCCGAGCCGCGGGCTCCGCGGCGCCCGAAGTCTGTTGCGCCGCGCCCAAAATAGCGCCCAAGTTGGTGCCCAACACGGTTTTCGGAGTTGTGTTGCGCCCGAAGTTTGGTTCGGGTGCGAAGATGTTCCGCGCCGTTTGCCCGTTTTGATTAGGGGCGCATTTTGGGGCGCCGAGGTTGTTTTCATGGGCGCGGCACGTTTTTTTGCTGGGGCGCAGTCCCCTCGCTCACTGCCTCGTTCCGCCGCCCCGATGAAGCGACCCTCGAGCTTGGGCCCCCCAGACTTCAGCTTCTGGCCGAAGGCCCCCGCGGTGCGTATCGTCGTGCCCTCTTGTATAGCCTCGCAGGGCTTGGTTTCCCCACTAGCGCTCGGGATGTGTATTGTATGTCCAGGGTTGCTATGTTCTGCCTGGCCGCGCGCGCCAACTTTTTGCAACATGATGCGCTTGTTTGGCCAATGTTGCGAGAGTCGTGGCTGTGCTGTAGCATGGGGGAATCGTCCACTCGGTTTGCACTCTAGCTTTGAGGCCTTCTGGGGCAACTTGAAAGCCATCCCATCGACCCCCCGACTGCCCGAAGGCGGTCTTTGCCAGTTCCTGCAGAACTCAGAGAGGAGGCCTCTGTTGCTCGCCAGTCATGCCGCCGCCCCTGCCCTGAAGGCTCGGGCCAGCCTCCGGCTCCTGTGGCCTGCCTCCGACAGTGACAAGCTCTGTCTGGCCATGCATGTGACCGCGGCCGCGAGGCCGCCCTGTGTGCTCCTCTCTGTTGGAAGGATGACTTGGCTGTCCTCTCCTTGCTTTTTCCGCGACCATGGCGAGGTGCCCGCCGAGTCTGCGCGAAGCAGCCTCCGTCGCGTCCGTGTGCTCCGTTCTGTTCGCAGACCTGCCTGCAACGGGTGGGCGACCTCCGATCGACTCCGCGGGCCCACTTTGAAGCGTGATGTCTGTCGAGGGCCCGAATGCGGTTCTCTCGTTCACATGCTCGGGTGCCCTGCTCTCTTGCCCTTCGCTTCTCCTCTGCTTCTTCGTCTTCCCCCGCGTTGCCCTCCTCTCGGTGGCCCCTCTCATGCTGCCGCCCTCCCGCTCCTTCCCCTCCGGCTCGATCAGCTTGCTCCGTGCGCCTCGTTGCTGTTGGGCAGTGCTCTCCCTCCCTGGGCAGGTTCATTCGAATGGCCGTCCGATCTGCCGCGTGCGCGCCGCGTCAAGGACACCGGCGTTGGGGTCGAGGGAAAATAATATTGCGAATAGAAGGATCGGGGAACGCGCGCTGTGGACTTCTATGCGGACCAGCGATCGGTTCCCGAGGCGCCTTCGGGAGCGGCCGCTGAAAGGTTTTGATGGGTGGGCGACTTGCGCGGGGGAGGGCAAGCATATATCGGACAATAGTTATCGTGCGAGTCTTCGAGGAATGAGGTTGCCCTGCCCCTGGCGCGATGGTGAGCGTCATTTCACAAGCGAGCCCCGTGCCCAGTAGCTTTTGGATGTGGGGTCAGGCTCCTGGGTTCCATATCTGAGCCCAGTGTGTTCAAGCTCCTCAGCGCTAAGCAGGAAGCCGCGCTGCAGGGGCCGCGCTCGAGATTCTGGAGTCAACGGAACTTTGCGCGTAAGGCTTGTCCAGGAGGCGGGTGCACTTGACGGGCGTGGCCGACCGCGGGGAAGCACAAGGTGTCGTGCGGGGGAATGTTCTGGGAACAGGAGAAGGCGAGGCCATTGTGGTGCTTCCACCTCTGAATCGGAGCAGCAGTGGGGCTCCCCCGCGACAGAGATGGCGCGTGCAAGCCAACTGCAATGCGGAAGGTACTTGCCATGGGAGGATACCTGGAAAGACTGAATGTCGACACCGTGCCTTCGAAATTCGAGCTGGGCCCAGCGAGTGCCATGGCAGCGAGGAAGCGCGATCTGGGTCTGGTCTTAGCTGGGTGGATTACGAGTCCCGTGCTCGGCGCGCACTCGACTGGAGTTTTGGTGGCGGTGGGGGTGGGGGGGACCATCCGAACAATGCCCTCGCAGAAGACCGCCAAATCATCCGCGCATTCATGCAGCGAGTACTCTGGATCATCGCGCGGACTAGATCTAGCAAGGAGCAACTGCTGCAGCGGATCCATGCAAAGCGCGAGCAGCGCGCCAGACAGTGGGCAATCCTGCTCAGGCAGCGCGGCCATCCCCGTATCCCGGCCACCTGTCTTAAGACGGTTGTGACTTGCCGAAGCACTTCGGCTCGGTGCCGTGCGGGGCCCATTGGATGGCGGCTCGGATGCGCTGCTTGAGCCCTGCGTTTCAAACATAGTTCACCAAGCCCCAGCCCCTATCTTATAATCCTCCGGGGCCTCTGGAGACACTGCAGGGTTTTTAATTGGTGTCCCCTTCTACCTTAGCCTTGAAGAGCTGTGTAGTATAGCTACATCCATGGACGTCCCGCATGCGGTACTTGAACATGTGCGCACAAAGGGGCGTTGGTCTCGCAATCATCTGTGCTCTTTCGCCCGCGGCCGCGTCGCTCTTCGACGAGTGCTGCGAGGCAGGACTGTCCGCCTGCCTGCCGCCGCCGCTGCCGAGGGTACCGTTGGCGAAGATTGATGCTTCTTTTCTCTTCTTGGTCGTGGCCGCCCTCGCTCGCCCCTTCCTCTTTCGGAGCGTTGCCTCCCTCCCCGTTCCTCCCCTGTCCCCCTCCTTCTCCTCCTCCATGGTCTCTCCTGATGGACAACTCCTCCCTCCCGCGCCCCCAGACGTGTTGGCGTGGCGGGCCGGGCGTTTTGCCTGAGACGACCTCGCCATGTATGATCCTGAAGCTGGAAATTCGCAGCGGCTTCAAGCGTGGAGGGCGCGCCGTTTTCGAAATGTGGCTGCTGCCTTAGTGCCGCGCCCACTCGCCTTGAACGTGTGTAACGCTTTCAAGGATGGAGGGCGGGTGGTGTTCGCAGCGTGGCTCCTGCATTCGCGCCGCCCCCGTTCGCTTTTGCATATGCGTGTGCGCGCGCGTGTGTGTGCGCGTGTGTGTGTTTGTGTGTGTGTGTGTGTGTATGTGTGTGTGTGTATGTGTGTGTATGTGTGTGTGTGTGTGTGTGTTTGTGTGTTTGTGTGTGTGTGTGTGTGTGTGTGGTGTGTGTGTGTGTGGTGTGTGTGTGTGTGTGCCTGCGTGCGCGCGCGCGTGCGTGCGTGCGTCTTTTTTTGTGCGACGTGTAGCAGCTTCGTGGATGGAGGGCGGGCCGCTCTTTTTGAAACGTTGATCTCGCTTCAGCGCCGCGCACTTCCGCTCTGCAAATCTGTAACTTCGCTGCTCGAAAGTTGGCGGGCGGCTCCCTTTCGAACTGTGGCCTCCCTCTGAGCGCCGCGCGCATGTGGCTGAAATGTTGGCAACGGTTTCAAAAGTTCGTAGGGTTGAAGTCCAGAGAGCGGTGGTCAGGTACGATTTATCCGGGGCTGTCAGGGCGCAGCGGTCACGTCGATTCGCGGTGCTGAAGTTCCCATCGGGTGGGTTTTCTGGCACGATTCCAAGATTGTCAAGGCGCAGCAGTCACGTTCATCCGCGGCGGTGAAGTCCCATGCGCGCTGTTTTGGCACGATTGAGTATTCTCATACTGTCGTTTTTCAATGGGGCATTCTTGCATGGAACATATATTCTTGTAGAGACCTATGAAGTGGGAACTTAGAGGGTTGGTTTATTGCAAGCTCGTTGATGGGTCCTTGGTTAGCACTGGTTCTCCTCCTCCTTCTCTTCCTCCCTTCTCGTCCTCCTTCTTTTTCTTACCTTTCTCGCTTGACGTGATATTCTCTATCTCCTTCTCCCTCTTCCTTCTTTTCAATTCTTCGTCCTCATGGCGCTAATTTTGTGCGTCTGCCCTGCTGTGTGGACCTGGGAGACTCGGAATGTTGTACGATCCTGTACCCCCTTTGGGCAGGCTTTCTGGACATGGGAGACCAGGATCGGCGGGAACCCAAAGTCCCTGCTACGCGGTGTTTGGTGTGGCGATGTGGATGGTGATTATCCGATGCCGGTGCCGTTACCGCGCTTTCTGGACTTGGGATTTTGGGAAGATGAGATTCTTAAATCGCTGCCACAGAGGTTTGAAGCCTCATCAACCACGCACTCTGGACTTGGGAGGCCTGGGACAATGATGTTCTTGAATCTCAGCCTCACTCCAGACCTCGGGCGCGCCATTGTGAGGCCTTGGACGCACCATCCTCGAGCGGGCGCGCACGGAATTCACCTGACTGGTTTGCGAAGCACAATTGTGTTGATTGCGAAGGCCTTACGACCGGTGCCGCCGACCCTGAGAACGACGAAGATGAAAAGGAGGGGGGGGCAGCGGGAGGAGGATGAGTGGGAGGTGGAGGAAGGGTGGAGGAGGTGGATGAGGGAGGAGGAGGGGGGAGAAGGATGTGGAGGAGAAGCAAGAGAAGGAGAAGGAGGCAGAGGAGAGCAGGAGGAGAGGGAGCAGAGGGGGGGGGAGGAGGAGGAGGATGAGCAATAGGAGGAGGCCAGAGGCTTTCCTGGGACAGCCTGGGGCTCTCTTGAGGCCGTCTTGGGCCGTCCAGGGCTCCTCTTGCGCCGTCTCGAGGCACTCTTGGAGGCCTCCTGGGCAATTTGGGGCTCTCCTGCGCTGTCTTGGGGCAGTTTGGGGGCCCCTTGGGAGCCTCTTGGGGCCCCTTGGGGCTTCTTCGGGGCCTCTTGGGGGCCTCTTGGGGCTGAGAGCTCGAAATGTCCGTTCGGGTCCCCCGTCTGAGAAACCTCCTGGAGCCGTCTTGGGGGCCTCTTGGGCCGTCTTGGAGGCATCTTGGGCCGTCTTGGGGCCCTCTTCGGCCGTTAGGGGACCCTCTTGGGGGCCTCTCGGGCTGTCTCGGGGCGATCTTTGGGGCCTCTTGGGCCGTCTTGGCGCGTCGGGAAGCGGAAGAGGCAAGAACGCCAGAATCTTTCATTATCCCAGTGCGACCCTACCTAGGAGTTGGAGCATTAAAAAAAGCAACATCTACACACCGACAGCTACATTTACATCTACACCTGCATCTACATGCCGTCTACTCTGCGCTATGCTATGCTATGTTATGCTATGATTTGCGATGCTACGCTATGCTGCGCTATGCTGCGCTATGCTAGACTATGCTATGCTATGCTATGCTGCGCTATGATATGCTATGCTATGCTATGCTGCACTATGCTATGCTATGCTATGCTATTCCATGCTACGCTATGCTATGCTAGGCTAGGCTATGCTATGATACGCTATGCTGCGCTATGCTATACTATGCTATGCTGGTCTATGCTATGTCGCGCTATGATATGCTATGCTATGCTGTGCTGTGCTATACTATGCTGCGCTGTGCTATGCTAAGCAATGCTATGCTATGCTATGCTATGCTATGCTACGCTATGCTATGCTATGCTATGCTATTCTGAACTATGCTATGCTATGCTATGCTATGCTATGCTTGGCTATGCTTGGCTATGCTATGCTATACTGTGTTAATGCTGCGCTGCGCTATGCTGCGCTGCGCTAAGCTAAGCTAAGGTAAGCTATGCTAAGCTAGGCTAGGCTAAGCTAAGCTAAGCCAAGCTAAACTAAGCTAAGTTTAGTTAAACTAAGTTAATATGAGATAAGCTAAGCTAAGCTAAGCTAAGCACAGCTAAACTAAGCTAGGCTAGGCAAAGCTAGGCTAAGCTAAACTAAGCTAAGACAAGATGAGATAAGCTAAGCAAAGCTAAGCTAAGCTTAGCTTAGCTAAGCTAAGCTGGGTGAACCCAGGGGGCGCAACTGGGGGAACCGCGGGGCGGATCCTGGGGGAACCGCCCGGGGCGTGGAACACTGCCCGGCCCTTTGAGCCAACACGGTAAGAACCCTTCTAGGCAGAGCCTAGGTAGGGAATAAACTTGAGCTAAGATTAAGCTAAGCTAAGCTAAGGTGAAATAAACTAAGCGAAGGTGAGATAAGTAACGCTAAGCTAAGGGAACGTCACTGGGGGAAGCAACATTAGTAGGGGGAACCGGATGCCGGGGGAATGCCGGGGGAACATTAGTAGGGGGAACCAACTGCGGGGCGGATGCCGGGGGAACCGCCAGGGGCGAGGAACACTGCCCGGCCCTTTAAGCTTATAAAGTAAGAACCCTTCTAGGCAGAGCCCACGTAGGGAAAAAACGTATGGAAAACCATGAATTTTGCCTCTTGGGGCTCTCGTGGGAAAGCTCCTGAAGGCCTCTTGGGGCGCTTTGCAGGCCTCTTGGGCCGTCTGGAGGCCGTCAAGGCGTCTTGGACAGACCGTTCGGCGATTCGTGGTTCTCTTGGACTGTCTTTGGGGCCTCTTGGGGCACTCTTGGCCCGTCTTGGGGCTTTTTTGGGCTCCGGGACTGCCAGGGGGGGGGCGTCGTATCTGACCCCCCCCCCCGGACCTCCCCCGGGACCCCCTCCAGGACCTCCCCCCGGACCTCGCCCAGGGACCCTCTCCCCCCCCGCGGGGGAGGGATCGAAGGGAAGGGGCTTCCCTTCGACTCAATTACGACGTTGCTCAACTTTGCTTTGGCTGGCGCGCTGAGGAGGTCCCTGGGAAAGGGGGGAGCTTCGACGAGCCCAGGGAAAGGGGGGAGGCAGGGAAAGGGGAAGACAGAGACGACGACCAACGAATGATGGAGATGACGACTTGAACGGACAAGCCCCTCACACACGCCGACAGGGTCGGCGGATTTGGTTCGCGCAATTCTCGAGGGCTTATGCGCAGAATGAGTTGGGAACGGTCTGGAACGCATCATTGTTTCAACCTTTTGCGTACCATTCTCGAGCGCGAGCACACTTTCTGGTACCGCAGGTGCACCCCCGCGATTTCTCTGGGGAGTTTTTCGGTTGGAAGTGTCTTTGACCATTGTGAGGACTCCATAGTGGGACGCAGTTCAGGTGCAGATTGCCCCAGTTGCCGATCGATTGAACTACTACTGTCCGAGCAGCCACGTGCGACATCCTGTGCCGCGCACGTGCAAGAGAGCTTCGCCTAGCTCTCAATCGTTTTGGCCATGATCGCAAGGCGGCTGCTTCTTCTCCTCTTCCCCTCCCCTCTTCTCTCCTGCCTCGCTCCTCTGCTCCTCCTTCCGACCCGAAGGTGCTGCCGCTGACGGTCTTGCTGCTGGTCGGCGCTTTCGCGTATTGTCTTCTTGCATGAGACCAGGGCATGGACGAGGACGCGGAAAGGACGAGGATTCAGAGAAGAAGACATACCGATATCAATGTCCTTGCCTCGTTTTCGCCTTTTTGGGCATCAGGGGGGCCCTCGTCGCCGCGGTTCGATTAGCTTCAGAATCCCGTCGACAAGTACCACATGAAAGGTTTGGGGAGTAGCGGTATCGGTGATTTTCTCGTGCTTCAAGTCAGGACGAGCACGCGATAAGGAAGAGGATGGCGAGGTTGACGTGATGCCAGTCACGACTAAGCCGAAGGCGATGAGAATGGTAGCCTAATGCAGTGAGATTGGGATGATCACAGCAATGCTCGTCGCCAGCGCTGGGTTGACAGCACTGTGGGTCACGATGCGGCCTCAGGAGGCTCAAACATCAATGAACCCGGCGCGACCCCAGTTAGGCGTCTTCTTTCTTCGCAATGCAATGCAGAACATGGTTTGGCGTCGTTTGGTATTGCTTGGCGTTGATTGGCAATGCTTTGCGCTGTTTGGCGATGCGGCATTGATTGGCGTTGGCTGTTTGGTATTGCTTGGCGTTGCTGGGCATTGCATTGTGTTGCATTGCTTTGCATGACTTAGCATTGGCTGTGCATTGCTTGGCATTGCTGGTCATTGCTTGGAGTTGCTTGGCATTACGTGGCATTGCTCTGTGTTGCTTGGCATTGCTTGGCTTTGCTTGGCATCAGCTTTGCATTGCGTGGCATTGCTTTGCATTGCTTGGAGCCATTGCTCAGCACTGCTTGATGTTGCTTGGCATTGGCTGTTATTGCTTGGTATTGCGTGTCGCTGCTTGGAATGTACTGGCATTGCTTGGCAGGGCTTGATGTTGCTTGGGGTTGCTTGGCACTGTTCGGTTTGCTTTTCATTGCTTGGCATTGGTGGGCATTCGCTATGCATGGCTTGGCCTTGCTTTGTATGCTTGGCATTGCAAGGAATCGTTGCTTGGCCCTGCTTGACATTGTTTGGCTTTGGTTGGCATTGGATTTCATTGCTTTGCGTTGCTTGGCAATGCTTGGCGCTGCGTTGCATTGCTTGGCATTGCTTGGCATTGCTTAGCATTGCTTGGCATTGTTTGGCATTGCTTGGCATTGCATTGCGTTGCTCGGCATTGCTTGTCGCTGCTTGGCATTGCTTGTCGCTGATTGCCATTGCTGGGCATTGCTTGGGGTTTCTTGGCATAGCTGGTCATTGCTTTGCAATGCTTGGCATTAATTCGCGTAGCCTATGTATTGCGCGACATTGCTTTGCGTTGCTTGGCTTCGCAAGGAGCCGTTGTATGGATCTGCTTGATGTTGCTTGGCACTGGTTGGCATTGCTTGGCATTGCTTGGCGTTGCTTGGCGTTGCTTGGCATTGCTTGAAGGTGCTGGGCATTGCTGGACATTTCTGGGCACTGCTTGTCATTGCTTGGCATTGCGCTGAGGAATCCTGAGCAGCGCCAGGGAGCCCCGAGGAGCCTGGAGCAACGCTGGCGGCCGAGAATCGCCGGGGAACCCCGAGGAACGGCGGGGGCGAAGGACCTGGCACCCACCTGTCTCTTTCACAACCAGGTGAGAATTTCTCAGGCAAAGCCTGAAGCAGTTGTGAGTCTTTACGACGACTGTGCGCGGCGCTACGGCGAGAGCACGTTTTGACAACGGTCCGCCCTACATCCTTGAAGCTGATACAGAATCTCAAGCTCCGGCCGTGATCCTAAGTGATGAGGAAGTCTGAGGTCAAACGTCCAGCCCGCGGCTGCGAAAGGGGGGGAATTGGCCCTGAGGAAATGCGGTGGAGGAGGAAAAGGAGGAGCATGAGGAAGAGGAGGATGATGGTGGAAGGGGACGGGGTGGTGGGAGGGGAAGAGGGAATGGAAATTATGATGCTTTTGGTGATGACGATGGCGAGAGCTGATGAGGAGAGCAGTAGGATTGGGAAGAGGTGATGGTGATAGAGGCAGACAGTGCAGAGGAGAAGGGGGAGCACGAGGAATAACCTGAGGAGGGGGGGCACCATCAGCAGAGAGAATATAAGGGTAAAGAAGGAGGAAATGTATGGGTAGGAGGAGGGGTGAAGGAGGAGTGTCTAGTCTCTGGCAGCCTACGATCTCACGAGCTGTCTTACGATTTAGTGTCTGTCGGTGCGGCCCCTGCAATGGTAAGTCGTGACTCTGCCCCACGGATCTCGCTCCCTCTTTCCCTCGCTCTCTCCTGCGTCTTCCGGCCTCTCCCGTCCTCTCTCCTCCCTTGTCCCTCCTCTCTCCTCTTTCCTCCTTTCTTCTCCCTCCTCCGTTGATGATGTTGTTGGTTTTTGTTGTGGTTGTTGTTGTTGCTGTTGCTGCTGCTGATGTTGTTGTTGCTGCTGCTGTTGTTGTGGTTGTTGTTGTTACTGTTGCTGTTGCTGTTGTTGTGGTTGTTGTTGTTGTTGTTGTTGTTGTTGTTGTGGTTGTTGTTGAACTCTCATTGCTGAAGAATAATTATTGTTGATCCCCCTCCTCCGGTGACCGTTGTGTTTTTTCAATTGAAGAGCTTCTCCCGGTGCTCGCACCCTGTTTTTCCCAACCATCCTGTGGTGTTGGGTCCTCGTTTTGAAGAGACGTCGCCCCGCGTTCTCCTCTCCTCCTCTCCTCCTCGCCCTCCTCCCTCCTCCCTCCTCCCATCATTATCATCGTCATCATCATCATCGTCGTCATCATCACCGTCATCACCGTCATCACCATCATCGTCATAATCCTCACGACCATCATCATCACCATCATCGTCATCATCATCATCATCATCATCATCATCATCATCATCATCGTATCATCAGCATCATCATCATCATCATCATCATCATCGTCATCATCATCATCATCGTCATCATCATCATCATCATCATCATCATCATCATCATCATCATCATCATCATCATCATCATCATCATCATCATCATCATCATCATCATCATCATCATCATCATCACTCTTCGTCGGCCCCATAAGGGGGCTCCACCGAAGGCCCCAGTGCCGCCGCCCGCATGCGTCCCGCACACCCATTTCGGCACACCCCTCACACGTTTCGTGGCCCCATAAGGAGCTCCACCGAAGGTCCCAGTGCCGCCGCGCCGCCCGCATGCGTCCCGCACCCCATTTCGGCACACCCTTCACACACGTTTTCGTGGCCCCATATGGAGCTTCACCGAAGGTCCCAGTGGGTGTGCCCGCATGCGTCCCGCACACCTATTTCGGTACACCTATCACACGTTTCGTGGCCCCATAGGGAGCTCCACCGAAGGTCCCAGTGGGTGTGCCCGCATGCGTCCCGCACACCATTTCGGCACACCCTCACACGTTTCGTGGCCCCATAGGCAGCTCCACCGAAGGTCCCAGTGGGTGTGCCCGCATGCGTCCCGCACACCCATTTCGGCACACCCCTCACACTTTTCGTGGCCCCATAGGGAACTCCACCGAAGGCCCCAGTGGGTGTGCCCGCATGCGTCCCGCACACCCATTTCGGCACACCCCTCACACGTTTCGTGGCCCCATAGGGAGCTCCACCGAAGGTCCCAGTGGGTGTGCCCGCATGCGTCCCGCACACCCATTTCGGCACACCCCTCACACGTTTCGTGGCCCCGTAGGGAGCTCCACCGAAGGTCCGGGGGTGTGCCCGCATGCGTCCCGCACACCCATTCGGCACACCCCTCACACGTTTCGTGGCCCCATGGGGAGCTCCACCGAAGGTCCCAGTGGTGTGCCCGCATGCGTCCCGCACACCCATTTCGGCACACCTCTCGCACCTTTCGTGGCCCCATAGGGAGCTCCACCAAAGGTCCCGGTGGGTGCCCGCATGCGTCCCGCACACCCATTTCGGCACACCGCTCACACGTTTCGTGGCCCCATATGGAGCTTCACCGAAGGTCCCAGTGGGTGTGCCCGCATGCGTCCCGCACACCTATTTCGGCACACCTATCACACGTTTCGTGGCCCCATAGGGAGCTCCACCGAAGGTCCCAGTGGGTGTGCCCGCATGCGTCCCGCACACCCATTTCGGCACACCCCTCACACTTTTCGTGGCCCCATAGGGAACTCCACCGAAGGTCTCAGTGGGTGTGCCCGCTTGCGTCCCGCACACCCATTTCGGCACACCCCTCACACGTTTCGTGGCCCCATACGGAGTTCCACCGAAGGTCCCAGTGGGTGTGCCCGCATGCGTCCCGCACGCCCATTTCGGCAACACCCCTCACACGTTTCGTGGCCCAATAGGGAGCTCCACCGAAGGTCCCAGTGGGTGTGCTCGCATGCGTCCCGACTGCGGCCGCTACGAGGTCGGGAACGGCAAGAAGGAGGACGACGACTGGTGGCTGGAGCTCTACGTGTTTCCTTTGCGCGCCACGCGCCACGAGGACCTCCTGCTCATGCGGGCGCCGCGCATCGAGTTCTTGCTGGCCGGGCCGCCGGAGGGCTTGCGTAAGCAGCTGGAGCAGTTTGCGGCGCGCGCGAAGCGGTGCAGGAGGGAAGCCACGGCCCTCGCCAGTGAGCTTGGTCTCACCGAGTTTATCCGCGAGGCCTGACTTGAGGAGCGGCCCGACACAGCCGCGCCTTCTCTCGGCTGTCCAACCGCTTGGCCTCGCGCCGCGGACGCCCTGCGCGCGTCGCTGGGACCCTCTCGGGGCGATCAGCGCGCGTCGCGCGAACTCCGCGATGCGCTTTGTCCAGCGCCTCGCTCGCCCGTCGTCGCTCCGCCCGGCGGCCAGAGCCATGCGCGCTATAAGTTAGCCAGCAATCAATCTCTGTTCCACGCAGCGTGCGAACCGTGCGCGTCGCTGTGAGCGACCTGCGCGCGTCGCGAGGGCTCCGCCTTGCGCTGCGCCCGCGGCCTTGGACTTTGGAGTGCGCGGGCGACGGAAAAAGGAAAAAGGAGGGGGGGGAGCGGGCGCGATCCTCGTGTGGGGCGCGCCGACATGGGCGTCGCGGCGCGCGGGCGCTGCCGTCGAGGTTCCCAGGGGGGCCCCCGTAGCCGCGCAAATTGGCACACCTTCACACGGTTCGTGGCCCCGTAGGGGGCGCCACCGAAGAAGATATTCACAATTGCGGTATTCACAGCTGCATGCGGTTGGGTCCTTCGCCCGGATAATTTTTTCAGGGGAAGTCAGTGGGCTCAAGCTGGGCCCCTGGCCCCCGATTTTAAACAACAGCGGCTCCCGCCTGATACTTCCTCACAATCTATTCCCAAATCGTCCTCTCGCGCGGGACTTCTTCACAATGCATGTGCGCATCGTGCTCTCGCGTGGGATTTCTTCGCAATTTATTCGGACGATGCGTCCTCGGCGCCCAGGAATCACGCTCTCGCTTGGGCCTTTCTTACGATTTAGTTGGGAATCACGCTATCGCTCGAGAATTCTTTGCGATTCATGCAGGGCCCACGCGTCAACCCGCCTGCTCGACCTGGTCGCCTGAGCCCGCCTTCCCGACCTGCCCGGTATGGGTTTGCCCGCCCCATCTGCCAGTCTGGTTCTACCACGTGTCTTCGGCTCTTTGCCCCCCTCCTGCTCGTTTCTCTCGTGGTCCATTCTTTTCCCTCCCCCTTCCACCCGTCCTCTCTTCCCTTGTTCTAGGGTCTGCAGTAAACGCACGTGGCAGGTAATGAAGATATACCTCCAAAGGGGTACGATCGAAGACGACGAGGGCGGGTACGGAGGGTTCGGGATATACGTGTTGATTGGCAAGTGAGCAGATAGGAGCGAACAGCTTTTGACATGATTGTTGTTGTCGCTGTTCTTGTTGCTGCTGCTGCTGTTGCTGCTGTTGTTGTTGTTGCTGCTGGTGCTGCTGCTGTTGTTGTTGTTGTTGTTGCTGTTGTTGTTGAACATTATTAATTCTAAAGAATAATTATTGTTGGGGCCCCTGGTGCGCGCCCCCCCCGCCGCGCCTAGGCCGCAGCCACATTTTCATCATTTTCGTGAGGAAGTCTCAGGCAAAACGTGGGTGTCCGGATCCGGTTGTTTTGTTGACGCCCGCTTTCCCTTGCAAAAAACACTATAAAATGAAATTTCTTGTTCTAACATAGCCAAACTTCAAGAATCCTTTGAACAAAAATGACACGAAGTGCACACTCGCGCGCGCAAGATGAAATCCTTCCAAAACCTTAGTTTCGTAGCGATTTTAACATAAAAACATGAAAAACCCAATGGTTTTTCAAAAAAAAAGTTTCAAACATTCATCTTGCGCGTTCTTGCGGATTTCTGAGGAAACCCAATTTTTTTTCAACATTTCTGTCAAACGGGCTCTTGCGAGCAACTTTTTCACGTGCTTCGAGCTTCTGCAACAACGGTTGCGCGCATGCCAGGGCCATCATCCCTGTCAAATAATACCATATTGGACACATTCGTTTTTTCTTCGCGCGCGCACGCCGTCGTCGTCGGCCGCGGGGCCCTGAATAGTAGCCACGGTCGTCCGCATGCCACGAAGTGAAGTGTCCGAACGTCATAGGGCGGGAAGCTGGGTGTGGGTGGTGGCGAAGAGTCGTTTGGAAATTTGGTAGAGCTTGAACCGGCCCCCCCACAAAGTGGGGGTATTGCCCGCCTCCTATGAAAACCGTGGCACTGGTGAGAACGGAGTGTCCCCAGTCTTAAATGATTGCTGTTGTTGTTGTTGTTGTTGTTGTTGTTGTTGTTGTTGTTGTTGTTGTTGTTGTTGCTGTTGAACTCTCATTCTTCAAGAATAATTATTGTTGATCCCCCCCCACCGGTGCACATTGTTTTTACCTAACAGCGAAGACTGATAGGTTTCTAGTGGTCTCAAAAGAGCTCACAGATCACTCCACAGGGGGGTCTGGGCGGGTGCCGGACAGGGTGCCGCAGAACTCATTTTAAGCCAACAGTCACACACT
>CAUYUJ010015258.1:127500-165000 GCA_963575745.1 Prorocentrum cordatum
GTTCTTGTTCTTGTTCTTGTTGTTGTTGTTGTTGTTGTTGTTGTTGTTGTTGTTGTTGTTGTTGTTATCATCCTTCTGCAGTCCTTGCTGCGCTCCTCCTTGCTCACAGTGGTATTGGTGTTAAACTAATTTTCTGCCCCGCACCCCCAGCTTCGAAGTCCGAACAAGTCATCCTGCTGCTGCTGCTGCTCCTCCTTCTCACTCGAAGTCGACCTCCGGACATGCCCTGGAGCTCTCTCTAACCGGTGTCTCGAGACGGATCCAACCGTGGCAACGAGCCCCCCCCCTTTCAAAAGAAGGCATGGGATGTAAACAGCGAGCTGGATCCGTCGACCAGTGTTGGGAATTTGGGGACGGCGATCTGCGGGCGTAGCCCCTTGAGGTGGGGCATGGCCAGGTAAGCTCTGGACAGCGACGCCACCGCGATACGCCTCTACCCGATCGCCTCAAAAGTATGTTTTATGTTTGACAGGATCTTCGCCCAAAGCGCTCCCGCTGCTCCTTGCAGGCCTTGCTGGCCGCGGTGCACGCGGCCCGCCTGTCGTGGTGGAACCGGGCGCTGCTGGCGGCGGTGGACGAGGCGGCCCTCTGGCGCCTCGCCCGCTGCTTCTGCCGCCGCTGCCAATCGCTCCCTCGCTCCCTCCTCTCTCCTCCTCCTCCTCTTCCTCCTCCCTTCCTCTTCTTCTTCTTCTTCTTTTTGCCCGCCTCCTCCTCCTCTTATTCCATCTCCTCCTCCTCCTCCTCCCTGTTTCTCCTCCTCAATTTTTCTTCATCTTCTTCTTCGTCTCCTCCTCCTCCTCCTAGTCGAGCGGTAGGTTGCCTATGATTGTCGGGTGTGGGAGGGCTTCGTTTACCGTTGCTATCCGTTAGGGCTTCGCCTCCTGCCGCTGGCCCCCTCTCTATCATAATGGGATATATCAGAGTCGCGTCGGTGCGTCTCGGCGCTGCCTTGGCGCATTTGGGAACATCTTGCGGGGGCGGATAGGAATCATCAGCGCATATTGAGACGTCGGCGTTATCGAAGACGCCTACGGCGAATCACCGCCGCCCCCTGCCTTCTTGGAAGCGCCTGCGTGGCCGAAAGTTGGGTTTGAGCTTGGCCAAGCTATCGGGCCACGCGTTCCCCGAGTGGGTTTCGACAGCCTTCGGGGAACACGGAGTCGGGCGAGCTATCGGACCAGATGGTTTCCGAGCTTTCGAGCCTCCTGGAGGACGAGGACGTTTTGGAGGGGTCTTGGGCCGTCTTGGAGGCCTCAGGCGGGTCTTCTGGGCAGTCTAAGGCCATCTTCAGGCCATTTGGGGCCGTCTTGGGTGCATCTTGAGGCCATCTTCGCCGTCTTGGAGGCCTTCTTGCCTGTCTTGGAGGCATCTTGGAGGCCATCTTGGCCATCTTGGAGGCCATCTTGCGCGTCATGGGGGCCTCTTAGGCCGTCTTGGGGTTTTGTTGGGATCCTCTTGGGGGCCTCTTGGCCTGTCATGGGGCCATCTTGGAGGCCTCTTGGGCGCTCTGGGGGCGATCTTGGGGGCCTCTTGGGCCGTCTTTGGATTGGGGCCCTCTTGGGGGCCTCTTGGGCTGTGATGGGGCCATCTTGGATTGCATTGAGTCAGCGCAGACTAAGGTACGATCCGTATTCGCCTTCAGAATCCTGCGACAATCTCGCCTGGAATCTCTGGTAGCGGTGCGGGGGCCCCTTCAGATCTCCGGCAGCAGACCCCCTTGGCGAAATCTCCGGCGAAATTTCCGGCGAAGTCTCCGGCGACATCTCCGGGAAGCGTAATCTCCGGCTAAATCTCCAGCGAAATCTCGGGAAGCGAAATCTCGGCGAAATCTTCTGCGAAATTTCCGGCGAAGTCTCCGGCGAAACTTCCGGGAAGCGTAATCTCCGGCGAAGTCTCCAGCGAAATCCTCTGAGAAGCGAAATCTCTAGGCCATGCCGCTTGGCCGAGAGTCGACCCGCAAATGGAAGCCATTTGAAGTGTCCACGCGTGGAATCCGATTGTATAATCTTCTACAGGCAGGAAGGAATCTTATTTCGGGAGCGGGAAAGGGGGGGGTGATGACTAGGGGGGGGTGATGATATTTCCCCAGATTTCACGGCGTCTCCTCTTATTCCAGTACGTCCCTGGCCCCCCCCGCTGGGCCGCGCACATGCCGCTGGTCATGATTTGCACCCCACCCTCTTGGACACCCCCCTCTTGGCCGCTCCCGATATTTGTAATCGTCCGCCGAAGGAATCCTTTTGTAATTTCCTGCAGAAGGAGTCCGTCGCATGGGGTGAGGGTGACACGTGTCACCCCCGTGCTGTTTCGCACTGTATCATGTTGGCATCCAGGATGCGAGTGGAACACAATTGGGTTTTGCCCGCACGGTTTTCGGGGTGACACGTGGCACCCCTGTGCTGCGTCACACTTTATGGTCCCATGTTGGCACCCAGAATACTAGCGAAACAATGGTTTTTTTCCCACACGGTTTTCGGGCTGAAACATGTCACCCTTGTGCTGTTTCCCATTCTATAATTCCACGTTGGCGTCCAGGATACGAATGGAACAATCTGGTTTTCCCACGCGGTTATTGGGGTGACACGTGTCACCCCTGTGCTGCTTCACACTGCATGGTCCCATGGTGGCATCAAGACTACGAGTGGAACAATTGGGTTTTGCCCACGCGGTTTTCGAGGTGACATGTGTCACGTGCTGTTTCACACCGTGTGGTCCCATGTTGGCAGCCAGAATACGAGTGGAACAATTGGGTTTCCCCACGCGGTTTTCGGGGTGACACGCGTCACCCCTGTGCTGTTTCACACTATCTGGTCCCATGTTGGCACCCAGAGTACGAGTGGAACAATTGGGCGCTCCCACGCGGCTTTCGGGCTGACACGTGTCACAATTGTGCTGTTTCACACTGCATGGTCTCATGTTGGCATCCAAAATACACGTTGAACCATTTGTTTTTCCCCCGAGTTTTCGGGGTGACATGTGTCACCCCTGAGCTGTTTCACATTGTATGGTCCCATGTTGGCATTCAGAATGCGAGTGAAACAATTGGGTTTCCGCACACGGTTTTCGGGGTGACACGTGTCACCCCTGTGCTGTGTCACGCTGTATGGTTTCATGTTGGCATTCAGGATACGAGTGACACAGTTGGGTTTTCCCACCCGGTTTTCGGGGTGACACGTGTGACCCCTGTGCTGTTTCACACTGTAAGGTCCCACGTTGGCACCCAGAGTACGAGTGGACTAATTGGGCGCTCCCACGCGGCTTTCGGGCTGACACGTGTCACCCCTGGGTTATTTCACACTGTATGGCGACATGTTGGCACCCATCATACGAGTGAAACAACTGGTTTTCCCCACACGGTTTTAGGGGTGAAACATGTTACCCTTGTGCTGTTTCACAGTGTATGGTTCCATGTTGGCGTCCAGGATACGAATGAAACAATTGAGTTTCCCCATACGGTTTTCGGGGTGACATGTGTCACCCTTATGCTGCTTCACACTGCATGGTCCCATGTTGGCATCCAGAATGCGAGTGGAACAGTAGGCTTTTGCCCACACGGTTTTCGGGGTGACACGTGTCACCCCTGTGCTGTTTCATATTGTCTGGTCCCATGGCATCCACAGTACGGGTGGAATGTTTCTTTTTTTTTGCCCACACGGCTTTCGGGGTGACACGTGTCATCCTTGTGCTGTTTCACACTGTATGGCTCTAGTTTCACAGCCAGAATTCTCCAGAATATTATTTCCGACGGGGAAGAATTTGTCTGGAGATTTCCGACGGGGGAAATTTCCCTGGAGATTTTTGGGAGAATTTCCGGGAGAGTCCCTGGGAGATTTCCGACGGGGGAGATTTCCCGGGAGATTTTCTGGAAGATTTCCTTGAGATTTCCGACGGGGGAGATTTCCCAGGAGATTTTCCAGAAGATTTCCCTGGAGCTTTCGGATGGGGGAGATTTCCGGGGAGATTTTCCAGAAGAGTTTTTGGAACGTTTCCGACGGGGGATTTCCCGGGGGATTTTCTGGAAGATTTCCCCGGAGATTTCCGACGGGGGAGATTTCCTGGGAGATTTCGGGAAGATTTCTTGGAGATTTCCACGAGATTTTTGAGCATATTTCCGACGGGGGAGATTTCTGGGAGATTTCCGGGGGATTTCCGGGGAGCTTTCCGACCAGGGAGATTTTCCAGGAGATTTTCCGGAAGATTTCCCGAGAGATTTCCAACGGCGGAAGATGTTCCGGGAGATCTCCGGGAAGATTTCCCAGGAGACTTCCGACGGGGGAGATTTTCTGCAAGATTTCGGGAAGATATTTGGGAGATTTCCGCGAGATTTCCAGGACAATTTCCGACGGCAGAGATTTTCGGGAGATTTCCGGGAGATTTTTGGGGTGATTTCCGACCGAGGAGATTTTCCGTGAGATTTTCCGGAAGATTTCCCGAGAGATTTCCGACGTGGGAGATGTTCCGGGAGATTTTCCGGAAGATTTCCCGGGAGATTTCCGACGGGGAGATTCACCGGGAGATTTCGGAATGATTTCTTGGAGATTTCCGCGAGATTTCCGGGGAACTTTCCGACGGGGGAGATATTTTGGAGATTTCCGGGGGATTTCAGGTGAGATTTCCGACGGGGATTTTTTCTGGGAGATTTCCAGGGAGATTGTTTGACGGAGCAGATTTTTCGGGAGACATCCCGGGCCCCCCCGGGGGTCGCCTGGGGGCTCCTTGACAAAATTCGACGCAGCGGGAGGACGAGGAGCTCGAGGGCGACGAACAGGACGGATAAGCTCAGGAATGGGAAAAGGGATATCAGAATGGGGGCCGAAGGAGGGTGATGATGATGAGGAGGAGGGAGAGCAAAAGGAGGAAAAGGAGGACAACGGTGGGGGGGTGTAACATAGGGCCATAGGGAGCCCCACCGAAGGCCCCAGCGTTAGAGCTCGCGCCTCCCGACTTGGCTACACGCCTCATCCGTTTCGCGGCCCCGTCGGGAGCTCCACCGATGGCCCCTCTGTCGGCGCCGGGATGTCCACTGAAGGCCCCAGCGACGGCGCCCGGATGCCGCCGCCCTACCATTTTTGGCAGACCACTACACGTTTCGTGGCCCCATCGGGAGCTCCACCGAATTCCCGCGTTGCAATGCCCGCATGCCGCCACGCCCCCCCCCCCCCCCCCCCACTTTGGCACACCCCTCACGCGCGTCATGCCCCCAGTGGGAGGTGTACCGAAGGTTCCGCTGTCAGCGCCCGCGCACCGCCACCCAGCCAACTTGTGGAACCCTCTCACGCTTCGATTCGTGGTCCCACATGGAGCATGCTCCATTTTATGTTGGTGGACCTCTCATACGTTTGGTGGCCCTTTCAGGGAACTCCAGCCTCTAGCGGCGCCCGCATGCCGCCACGCCCACACTTTGGTACATCCTCACACGTTTCGTGGTCGCGTAGGGTCTTCCACCGAAAACGATTTTCACAATTGCGGCACTCACAGCTGCATATGGACAGGTCCTTCGCCAGGGTTTTCCAACGAGGGATCGTTGCTTCGCCGTCAGTGGAAGATTCGAGATGCGGCGCGAACATCCCATGA
Source organism: Prorocentrum cordatum (assembly GCA_963575745.1). Classification (NCBI taxonomy): domain Eukaryota; class Dinophyceae; order Prorocentrales; family Prorocentraceae; genus Prorocentrum; species Prorocentrum cordatum. The sequence continues at coordinate 133,075 of CAUYUJ010015258.1, forward strand.
TCCAGGCGGCAGCTCCAAAAACTGAGATGTCCTCAGCGGCCCGGGGGGTAGGCAAAAACCTGCACCGTTGGGCAAAAACCTCCACCTCTTCATCCTCCGTCTTCCCCCCTCCCTCGCGTCCATCCTCCCCTCCCTCTTCCTCGCCGTCTCTTAGGCCCCGGCGCCGTCCTGCGTGGGGTGGCCGTTATTGCGCCCGGGCGGCCGCCCTGGGCCTTGCGGCCCCAGCTTTCGGTTTGTTCATCCCTCTTCCTCGTCCGCCGCCTAGGCCCTGGCGCCGTCCTGCGTGGGGAGGTCGGCACATCGGCATCTCTTGTCCCTGGGAACTAGCTATTTTGGTTTATGCCGAGGGGTATTTTTGGTTACCGACGTCTTGTTTCTATCGACGGATAGTAACAGAGGGATCGGTCCATCGGTCATGTGTTTGGGGGAATTATGCGCCCTTCGGGCGGCCTGCGGGACGGGCCGAAGCTCCAGAGGGGAGTCCTTTTGGAAAAGGAACCAAAACCAGAAGCGAAAGGGTTCAGCACGCCAGGCTCCCCTGTGATGAATCAGCAGGGGGCGGCGGATCCTAGTGGCCTTCGGTCCATCCCGCCACCGTGTCTGGGTTGTGGGTCTGAAGTGCAACTACCGCACTTGGCTACGATCTACGAGAATGCAGCACTTCGTGGGCGATTCAGCGGCTACATTGTACAGCTGCAACTGCAGTTCGGCGGTTATTTCGTCAACGAGCAGCCCGACCCATCGTGGCTGGGCGATTTGCCAAGGGTCCTCGTCTCTGCAGCTCAAGAGTGGTTGCTTGGTACCTTTTGTTCCAGGTTTCTCTCTCCATCCAGGTTAGGCTCAGTCGTGTGCCCATCGATCATCGTGTACAATATGCGGGGGTGATGGTGGTTCCACGAATCCCATGACCTCTTCTTCCATCAGGAGTTGAAACTTTGGTTTTGCGGAAGTTGTGGATACTTTGCCTCGGCCCAAATCCGATCACTCATAACTGAATGCAAGCGGGAACCCACCACCACCGCCACCGGACTTCACCTTCAGGGGACAGATTCCCTGCTCTCTGGCCACAGGTCCTGTCAGGTTTCGAGAAGTATACCAGGGGCCAGACCACGTAATTTACATGCCTTTGCTTCGCGATTTGACCATGTCCCGTTCCAGTCAGTTCCCTCCTCTCCGTCCTGGCCTGTCCCCTCCCTTTTTCGCTGTGTGTTTGAAGATGCACATGTAGACAGTTCCTTCTGTCTCCCAGTGAGCGCGCGTGTGTGCTTATGTGTGTGTGTGTATGTTTTAGTACACCAGGTCGTTTTTTTGTTTGTTTTGTTTTGTTTTGTGTTTGTTTGTTCTCTGTCCCTCTAGCTCTCTGTATCTTTCTTTCTGTATTTCTCCCTCTCTCTTTCTCTCCCGCCCTCCCCCTCTCTATACATTCATATTTTATATGTATCAATGTATATGTATTTGTGTGTATGGGTTCCACTCACTCTACCTCTTCTCTCCCGCACGCACTAGATACCTTGTCATTGCTCTCCCTCCCTGTCTCCCTCTTTCTCGAATGACCTCGTGTTGTTTGTTATCTGTCCCCCTTCTACCTCCCCTTCACTTCCTTCTCCCTCTCTCTCTTTCTTTCTCGCCCCCTCTCTGTATATATCTTTCTACATATGTACGGACATCGATAGAAGTAGGTGTATATTGTAGCGGCCTCCGGCCGGTGCCGCCGATCCGGGACGATCCCGCTGTCACAAGGACGCTTTCGCCCCAGCGCGCTTGTTCAAACGTAAGTGGTTTGGAAACAGCGTGGAGACATTGCGTGGGCTTTTTGAGGAGCCTCTACGACGCATCTTCGAGGCGTCCTGGTGCACCCACCCCCTCAGCAGAGCTGAAGCTCAAGATCTGAGGCTCAGGCTATATCTGAGGGTCTTTGAATCTCACACGCCGGATCGGCATACATTTTCTTATATGTATATATATATATATATGTATATATATATATATGTTTTTATATGTGTATATATATATATATGTATACATATATATATATGTATATGTATATGTATATATATAGATGTATACACACATACAAATACCTCCCTCTCCATCCTTCTCCTCTTTCTCACTCACAGTCTTGCCATAGGCCGCGGCGGCCTACGCGCGAGCGGCACTGCTGCCTCCTGAGCAAGGCCACGGCGGGGGGGGAGCAGCGAAGCAAGGGTGGGATGGGTATGGGGAGATCGGGATGGGAGGGAGGGAGGGGGGGAGGGAGGATGGGGGGGGAGGGAGGGAGGGAGGGAGGGAGGCAGGCAGGGAGGGAGGGAGGGAGGGAGGAGGAGTGGGAGTGGGAGTTGGAGTTGGGGTTGGGGTTGGGGTTGTGGTTGGAGTTGGAGTTGGTTTTGGAGTTGGAGTTGGAGTTGGAGTTGGAGTCGGAGTTGCAGTTGGAGTTGGAGTTGGAGGTGGACCAGGAGGAGGAGGAGGAGGAAGAGGAGGAGGAGGAACAGGAGAAGGAGGAGAAGGCGGAGGGGGATGATGTTGATGATGATGATGATGATGATGATGATGATGATGATGATGATGATGATGATGATGATGATGATGATGATGGCGATGATGATGACGATGACGATGACGATGACGATGATGATGATGATGCCGAGGACGATGATGATGATGATGATGATGATGATGATGATGATGATGATGATGATGATGATGATGATGATGATGATGATGATGATGATGACGAGACGATGATGATGCTGATGCTGGTGCTGATGCTGATGCTGCTGTTGCTGATGATGATGATGCTGATGCTGATGCTGATGCTGATGCTGATGCTGAGGATGATGCTGATGCTGATGCTGATGCTGATGATGCTGATGATGATGATGATGATGCTGCTGCTGAGGAGGAGGAGGAGGAGGAGGAGGAGGAGGAGGAGGAGGAGGAGGAGGAGGAGGAGGAGGAGAGTAGAAGGAGAACGAGGTGGCGGCGCTTTCTTCACATGTCGGCCTCTGCGGCAACACTCCCCGCCCGCGGGACCGGCTGGCGCGGAGGCTGGGCTGCAAGCAACGCCAAGTACGCCTCGCAGCTCGCCCGGGCGATGGAGGCAGGTGGGCCGGCGGTGCGCGGCGGCAGCCGAGGGGGCACCCTGTGCCGCGCCGTCTCCCCCTCTTGCCCCTCCTCCCTCTCCTCCTGCTCTCCATCCCCCCCCTCCTCCGTCCTCGCGCTCCTCGCCTTTCCACCCTCCCTCCGTGCGACGATATCCCCCGCCTCCCCCCTTCGCTCCTTTCCTCCCTCGCCGCTCTCTGCATTCTTCTGCCCCGGGTAGGAGGAATAGGAGAAGGGGATGAAGGGGAAAACCGGGGGGGGGGGAGTGGGGGGGGAGGGGAGAAGGAGGAGGAGGAGGAGGAGGAGGAGGAGGAGGAGGAGGAGGAGGAGGAGGAGGAGGAGGAGGCCGAGGGTTGCTCGTGCACTGGGCGCTGATGTTCACAAGTGGGCCTACTCGCCGGCGCTCTCCGCCTCAGCCGGCCTCCTGCTGGCAGATCTTCGCCCGTGCGACTTGGTCGGACCTCGCCTCTGCCCTGCAGGCCTTGGCTGCCGACGCGCCCAGGCACGCCGCGGGTGCTGCCTGGGCGGCCGCGGCCCTGCTCTGGCGGCTCGGGTGGGCGCCTGCTTGGCCTCGCAGAGGTTGGGCAGAGGTGGTCCACGTCCTCCAGCTCGCGGGCGACTTCTTGGACCCCGTGGTGCACAGGGCCCCGTCGCTGCATTCCGTGCGGCAGAGCAGCGCTGGGGCGAGCGCTCGAGTCGGGTCGCTCGCCCAGCGACGCCGCCTCCAGCCTTGGGCAGCTCCTGGTAGCTGCTCGGTGCAGCGCCGACGGGCTCGGCGCCGCAGCGCCTGGCCTTGCCTTGGTCCGTCTCGCCCGCCCGGCGGGCGGCCCACGACCTCGGCTCGCTGCCTGCAGGGCCCGCTTTGCCCGGGGTCTTCCCTGCCTTCGGTGGGCCTTTGCTGCTCGTGCCGGGCGGGGCGTCGCGCCGCTCGCGCAGGGCGCCGATGGCTGGCGGCGGTGGGCCGTGCAGTCGGCGCGTGTTTCTCCTGCGTGATGACAAGCGAGCGCTGGCGGACGTTGTTCGCCTCGCTGCCACCTGCCCCGCGCACCAGCCGTTGTACACCCACGCGGAGCGGGCCTTCTGCTTGTTCGATTCGGCTGGGCAGGGCGCTGCCATCCGCCCTGCGCAGGGCGGGGTGGCGGCAAGCAGCTGGCTCCGCCAGGGCAGAAACATGCCCTCCAGGACCCAGGAGATGCAGGTGGCACTCCAGCAGGCCTCCCGCGACTGGACAGCCCCGCAGGGATGCGTCGGCCCTGGCGGCCCCGCGCAGGGGCTGGCGCTGCTGGGCCCAGCCCCCCTGGCCGCGGAGCCCCTCGCGGGGCTTGCGCCCGCCGCGGGCGGCCTCGTCAGCGGCGGCTTGGGCGACGCTTCTACGGGCGCGCCGTGGCGCGAGCCCAGCCGCTCTCCTAGCAGGGCCCGCCGTCCCTGTGGCGGAACCGGAGAAGACGCCTCGGAGGGGCTTCTGTCGTTTTTTTTTTTTTTTTTTTTTTTTTTTTTTTTTTTTTTTTTTTTTTTTTTGTTGTTTTTGTTTTTTTCAGGTTTGGTGTTTTGCCTAGCGGCCCCTCATTTGTCCGTGAAGAGGCTGGTGGTTGCGACGTGGTTCGCGAGAGACCTTCCCTGGGTTCCTCGCCCTCGGGGTCCTCGAGCGTTGCCTTCCCCAGTTTCCTCGGGCTCCTCAAACTGCCAAACAAGGCCCAGCAATGCCAAGCAATGCCAACCAGTGCCAGGCGATGCCAAGCACTGCTATCAAATACCAAGCAATGCCAAGCAACGCCAAGCAATGCCAAACAAAACCAATCAACGGTTGCAATCAGTGCCAAGCATTGCCAAGAAACGCCAATCAATGCCTGACACTGCTTCGCGTTACTATGCTCTGCGTTGCTCAGAATTGCTTGGTATTGCTCTGGAAGCAAGAAGGCCCGTACTTAGAAGCAGCTCGTCGCGCAGGATGTGGTCAGTAGCACGTCTTGCTATATGGTGGGTTTGGTGACGCACGTGACGCATGGGCAGTTGTGTCAGCCGCTGCCGCGTGTGAGCGTGCTTCGTGTTTTTGGCTTGCGTGCGTTGTGTCTCGCTGTGTCTCTGCGTGTGTGTGTGTGTGTGTGTGTGTGTGTGTGTGTGTGTGTGTGTGTGCGTGTGTGTGTTTGTGTGTGTGTGTGTGTGTGTGTGTGTCTGTGCGTGTCTGTGTGCGCGCGCGCGCGCGCGTGTGTGTGTGTGTGTGTGTGTGTGTGTGTGTGTGTGTGTGTGTGTGTGTGTGTATGTGTCTGTGTGTGTATGTCTGTGTGTGTGTGTATGTGTGTGTGTGTGTGTGTGTGTGTGTGTGTGTCGGGGCTCCCGCGCACCCGCCTTCGGCCCCTACTCCGGCAGGGGGGGGGCGGGAAGGAGTTCCCGCGCTACCGTCTACGGGCCCCGACCCCAAGCCAGAGTGCGCTTGACCGTTGAAGCTGATGCGCTCTCGCTTCAACGCCCTGCCACACGCGCGCCGATTCTTTGCAGCACGCATGCCACGTTCTCTTTCTCAGGCGAGCCGGGTACGGCGATACACTACCACGGGTTTTCCTCCCCTACTCATCTTCTCTTCCGTCGTCGTCGTCCCTTTCTCTCCCTGCCGCTCCCCCTCTCCCGGATGTCAGATGCTGCGAGCGCACGTTCGCGTTTTGCAATCCATTTGGCGGTGTGTTTTCCGCTCAGCGTGTGGGGGGAGGGTCCTCCGCAAGTTCCCTTTCGCACTGCTGTGTGCCCGCCAGTCTGGCTGCGCGATTTCTCCAGCTGCGCTGGTTCGATCTGCGCATGCCTTCTGCTGCGGCGGCCAGAAGAAGTACAGTTACCAGCCTCGAACGTATCCCTATCCCTAAGATTGACACGCCAATAGGCGATGACAATCCTAGGGATCCGCCCTCAAAAGATAAGGGAGTCCCTGAGATTGGCATCGTGGCGAGGAGGCGCCCGGCATAGGGGGGAGGGATGTGCTCCAGGCTGGTAATACGGCGTGCGAGGGCCGATCTGCGCGGCAATGGCCGGGGTTTGGGGCGGGACTCCCGCGCGCCCGCCCTCGGGCCCCATTTTCGGGCGGGGGGAGCGGGGATGGGGGCTCTCCCGCGCTGCCGCCTGCGGGCCCCGCCCCCCCCCCCGCCCGGAGGCGCACTGCCGTCATGGAGTTGGGGCGCCGAGCAGCGCCAGGGGACCGATTGGCCCCGAATGCCGCGACGTCGTCGTTGGCCCAGGGAGGTGGCAGGAGTGGTGGATCCTCGTGTGTCGCCAGTGCGCCGCCCTCCTCGGGCCAAGGAGTCATCGCTCTTCATCGCTTGGCCTGGCATCTCTCTTCTCTCTCTCAGGCGAGCCCCGAACGGCGAAAATAATGCCATTTCTCCAGTTCCTTTGGCGGGGGGGTATCCTCTCTCCGAGCGGGGGGCCATCCGCACGTTCTCTCTCTCTCTCTCTTTCTGTCTCTCTTCTTCACTAGCCCCTTGTTGGGGGGTAGTCTGCTCCCCTGTGTGGGGGGCCATCCGCACTTTCTCTCTGCCCCCGTATGGGGGGTAACCCGCGCGCCCCGCAGCCGGCCTGCCGCTGCTGTGTGCTGGCCCCTCCCTGTCCTCCTCGCCCCTCTCTTCTCCTGTCGTCGTCGCCCCCCGCGGGTTGCGGCCCCTTTCTGTCCTCCTCCTCGCCCCTTTCTGTCCTCCTCCTCCTCGCGCCGGCCCCTTTCTGTCCTCCTCCTCGCCCCTTTCTGCCCTCCTCCTCCTCGCGCCGGCCCCTTTCTGTCCTCCTCCTCGCCCCTTTCTGTCCTCCTCCTCGCGCCGGCCCCCACCCCCCGTGGGTGCGGCCCCCCAGTTGACCCAAACGCCCAGCAGGCCTTCGGCCGCCCTGCTGTCCCTCCTTCCCCCCCCCCCCTTGCCTCTGTGCTGTGCCTCCTCCTTCCCCTCCCGCCTCCTTCCTCGGCCGGCTCCTCCCCCTCTCCGCGCCCTGCCCTCCCTGGGCGTGGGGTGCCTCCTCCTGCCCCTCGGCTTCCCCTCCCCGGTCGGTCGGCCCCTGCCCTTGCGTCCGTCCGTCTCCTCCCTCGGCTGTTGCTGTCGCTCCCTGCTCCTCGTTCCTCCCTCTCTTTGCGTGGCCCCGCTTTCACTTGTCTTGCTGGCCCCTTGTCGTCCTAATTCGGGCCAGCATGGCCGCTGCTCGCCCGGCCTGGGCGTTCCGCGCCTCGGCCGCCGCTTCTCGCCCGCCCAACTTTGGCGTGGCCCTGCCCCTTTTCTCGCAGCCGCCGGCCTGGTGGCCCTCCGCTCGTCCGCTGCCGTTGTCCGGCGGCCCTCCGCTGTTTGCTCATGTTCCTTTTCCCTCAGACAGCTGGGCGCGCGCGCGTCGTTCTCCGCGCGCGGGCTGGACGGCGTGGCGCTGCGCCTGGCCGCGACGACCGACAGTGTGTGTGTGTGTGTGTGTGTGTGTGTATGTGTTCTGAGCAGGTGCGCGCGCGCGTACGCGTTCGTGTTCGCTGCTCGCGCGCCTGCGTGCGCGCGCGAGTGCGTTCCGTTGCGTGCACGTGAGGAGGAGGAGGAGGAGGAGGAGGAGGAGGAGGATGAGGAGGAGGAGGAGGAGGAGGACGAGGAGGAGGAGGAGGAGGAGGAGGAGGAGGAGGACCAGTGGAAACCTTATAATAATCAACGATGTTGGAATTGACCCTCCCTCCAAGCTCCCTCTTCATAGGCCCCATGCAACGGTTCATGTCCATTGAGGGAACTGCCTCGTTGGAAGACAACAGTTTGAAGATCTTGAAGCGTGCCAAAACATTGTTCTCGGGATTCCAACGCCACGTATCAACCTGACTGCTGCGTCTTGACGATCCAGAATCTTGCCAGAACGCCATTTTTGGGACTTCAACACAGCGAATCAACATATCTGTTGCGCCCGCGTAATCCTGAATCTTTCCAAAGCACCATTTCTTGTATGTTGGTCATGGAAATCCGTGAAGCTCTTGCAAATAGTACAAACGAATGTGCGCGGCGCTGAAGCGCGAACCACCTTTTGAAAAGGAGCCACCCTCAATCTGTGAACCTCCTTGCACATTTTTTTCAAACGAATGTGCGTGGCGCTAAAGCGAGAACCACATTTTGAATAAGAACCGCCCTCAGTCCGTGAAACTTTTGCATACATGTATATATATATATAGATAGAACGAAAGTGCGCGGCGCTACGGCGATAGCCACATTTTGAAATCCACCCGCCCTCAAATCTGTGAAGCACTTGTAACTCTTAAAACGAATGTGCGCGGCGCTAAGGCGAGAGCCACATGTTGCAAACGACCCGCCCTCAATCCGTGAAGCCCTCGCAATTTTTGAAAGCGAATGTGCGCGGCGCTAAGGCGAGAACCACATTCTGAAAACGACCCGCCCTCCATCTGTGAAGCTGTTGCCACTTTTTAAGCTTCCCGGTCATACATGATAAGGAACGCTTAGGCGAAACGCCCGGCCCGCCCTAAAAACTGGCCTCGGGGTGCGACAGGAAAGTGTTATCTATCTATAAGGAGGAGGAGGGGCAGGAGGAGGAGAAGGAGGAAGAGCAGGAGGAGCAGGAGGAGCAGGAGGAGGAGGAGGAGCAGGAGGATGAGCAGGAGCAGGAGCAGGAGGAGGAGGAGGAGGAGGAGGAGGAGGAGGAGGAGGAGGAGGAGGAGGAGGAGGAGGAGTAGGAGAAAGAAGGAGGAGGGAGGAGGAGGAGGGGAGCAGGAGGAGGAGGAGGAGGAGGAGGGAGGAGGAGGAGGAGGAGGGGGAGGAGGAGGAGGAGGAGGAGGAGGAGGAGGAGGAGAAGAGGAGGAAGAGGAGGCGGAGGGGAGCGGAGGCGGAGGCGGAGGCGGAGGCGAGGAGGCGAAGGCGGAGGGGGATGTGGAGGTGGAGGTGACGGTGGAGGCGGAGGCGGAGGCGGAGGCGGAGGCGGGAGGCGGAGGCGGAGGCGGAGGCGGGGCGGAGGCGGAGGCAGAGGAGAAGAGGCGGAGGCGGAGCGCCGGAGGCCGAGGCGGAGGCGGAGGCGGAGGCGGCGGAGGCGGAGGCGGAGGCGGAGGCGAGGAGGGAGAGGTGGAGGAGGAGGAGGAGGAGGCGGAGGAGGAGGAGGAGGAGGAGGCGGAGGCGGAGGCGGAGGTGGAGGTATAGGGCGGTATAGGGTGGAGGTGGAGAAGGAGGTGGGAGGTGGAGGTGGAGGTGGAGGTGGTGAGGTGGTGGTGGAGGAGGAGGAGGAGGAGGAGGAGGAGGAGGAGGAGGGTGAGGAGAAGAGGAGGAGGAAGGAGGAGGAGGAGGAGGAGGAGGAGAGGAGGAGGAGGAGGAGGAGGAGGAGGAGGAGGAGGAGGAGGAGGAGGAGGAGGAGGAGGAGGAGGAGGAGGAGGTGGAAGGAGGAGGAGGAGGAGGAGGAGGATGGAGGAGGAGGAGGAGGAGGAGGAGGAGGAGGAGGAGGAGGGGAGGAGGAGGAGGAGGAGGAGGAGGAAGGAGGAGGAGGAGGAGGAGAGGAGGAGGAAGAGGAGGAAAAGGAGGAAAAGGAGGAGGAAAAGGAGGAGGAGGAGGAGGAGGAGGAGGAGGAGGAGGAGGAGGAGGAGGAGGAAAAAGGGTGAGAGAGGGATGGAGAGGGGCAGGGGGAGGGGGAGGGGGACAGGGAGGGGACGAGAAATCGGAGAAGTGTCTGGGGGGCGGGACTGCTGTGGCGGCGCGACGCCGGAGTGAAGTGGTCGGGTGGTTGGGCGGAGGGGAGGCGTGGTGCAATGGTGCGGGCGGGGGGGAGGGAGTCAAGGGTAGTGGGGGGGGGCGGTGAGGGAGGTCGCGATGGTGGTTGGTTGTTGTTGGTGTGGTGGGTGGGTGGAGGGGCGGGAGAGGGCGGGGCGAGTGGGGGTGTGCGACGCCGAGATAAAGTGGTCGGGGCGGGGATTCAGAGGTGCAGAGGCATCTGGACTTGGGGTCGCCGTTCGCGGTGAGAAGTGCTTGGGGTGGTCTGGGCGGTGGGGCGGTGCGACGCCGAAAATGGTTAGAGTTGGTCGGGGCGGAGGGGGGCGGCGTGGGGAGGGCACTGGACGGGGGGCGGCGTCGCGCTGGTGGTGGTGGTGGCGGTGGTTGGTGCATGAAGTAGTCGGGGTGGAGGGGGGCGGGGTGGGCAGGGCACTGGGCGGGGGACGGTGTCACGCTGGTGGTGGTGGTTGGTGGCATATTAAGTGGTCGGGGCGGAGGGGTGCTGGGGTGCTGGGTGAAGAGAGCACTGGACGGGGGGCGGTGTCACTCTGGTGGTTGTGGTGGTTGGTGTGGATGGGTGGGTGGAGGGGCGGGGGGGGGGGAGGGGCGGTCTTTTGGGGGCGGTGGCGACGCGATTACGAGTGGTCGGTGCTCTAGACGCCCTGTGCAAGAACATAATGGTCGGGGCGGGGAGGGGTATGGGCGGTAGGACGATGAGGCACTGGGCGGACGGTTACACTGGACCGCTGGGGTGGGAGGGGAGGGAGGGAGGGGGAGGGGGGGGGCTAAGGGCGCGGTGCGACGCGGACATATAAAAACCGCTCGTTCCAGGGGCATTGGAGGGTGTCAGCGGCCGCGGAGATTCCACTTGGGCCGTTGGGGCACACGCTGGGGGGGTGGGAGGGGGGCGGGGAGAGGGGGACGCGGTGCGACGCGGAATACAATGGCCGAGGCGGGGGAGCCACTGGGCGGAGGTTCCACTGAGCCTCTGGGTAACGCTGGGGAGAGGAGGGGGGGGGGTGCGGTGCGACGCGGAATCGAATGGTCGGGGCAGAGATGGCATTGGGCGGAGGTTCCATTGGACGGCTGGGGTTGGGGAGGGGTCGGGCAAGGGGGGGGGCGGGCGCGGTGCGACGCGGAACCAATTGATCGGGGCGGAGTGGGCACTGAGCGGACGTTCCACTGGACCTCTGGGGCACACTGGGGAGAGTTGTGACGGGGGTGTGCAGGGGGGGTGCGCGCGGTGCGACGCGGAGTAACTAGTCGGGGCGGAGGGGGCATTGGGCGGAGGTTCCTTTGTGCCTCTGGGCAACGTTGGGGAGAGGAGGGGGGTGCGGTGGTGCGTTGCGAGGCGGAATAGCATTGTCGAGGTGGAGGGGGCATTGTGCTGAGGTTCCAGTGAGCCGTTGGGCACACTCTGAGGAGAGGAGGAGGGGGGGTGCAGTGCGACGCGGAGAAAAATAATCGGGGCGGAGGTGGTACTGGGCGGAGGTTCCACTGGACCGCTGGGGCTGGGGAGGTGTGGGAGGGAGGAGGGGATGGAGGAGGGGTGGGTTGCGTGCGACGCAGGAATAAACAATCGGGGCGGAGGTGGCACAGGGCAGAAATTCCACTTGGCCTTCGGGGCACGCTGGGGAGGGTTGGGATGGGAGCGGCAGAGGCAGGGCTGGGGAGGTCGGGAGGGCGGTGGAGAGGGGGGGGCTCGGATTGCGGTTTGCAAACGCTGGATTGAGTGGTCGGGCGGAAGGGGCCACTGACGCGAGTTCACCGGGCCACTTGGGAAGGGGGGGGGGGCTGGGGGGGTGGGGGGAAGGGTATTTTCTGGGGGGTGCGGGGGGGCAGGGGGGGGCTGGGGCGGGGGTGGGGGGGGGGCGGGGAGGGGGGGGCGGGTGCGGTGCGACGAGGAACAGGAATAACGCAGTCGGGGCGGAGGGGGCACTGTGCGAATGTTCCACTGGGCCACTGGGGAACGCTGGGGAGGAGTAGGAGTGGGGCGGGGCAGGAGGCGGTGCGGTGCGACGCGGAATCAAGTGGTCGGAGCTCCAGACACCCTTTGCAAGGTAATATAGATTCCCGTAGGGCGCCCCCTCCCCCCCGTGGGCACGGCGCGAGCAAGAACACTTGCTCCATTGCTGGTCCGCCTGGACAACTCGGGCCCCAAATTGGGGAAGAGTACTCCACGCCCCTGCTTTGATGCGCTGTCCCCAACCTCTTTTTCACGGCGAAGAGGAAATAATAGAATTCAAGGGCAATGAGGAAGATGAGGGGGAGGAGGAGGAGGAGGAGGAGGAGGAGGAGGAGGAGGAGGAGGAGGAGGAGGAGGAGGAGGAGGAGGAGAGGAGGAGGAGGAGGAGGGGAGGAGGAGGAGGAGGGGAAAAGGACGAGGAGAAGGAGGAGGAGGAGGAGGAGGAGGAGGAGGAGGAGGAGGAGGACGAGGAGGAGGAGGAGGAGGAGGAGGGGAGGAGGATGAGACGGAGCAGGAGGAAACTGAGGAGGGGGAGAAGGACAACCAGGAGGAGAAGGAGCAAGAGGGAACGGGAGGGAGGGGGGAGGAGCGGGGGACAGAGGGAAGGGGAGGGGAGGGAGGCTGGGGGGGAGGGAGGGAGGGAGGGAGGGAAGGATGGAGGGAGGGAGGCGGAGGAAGGGAGGGAGGGAGGGAGGGAGGGAGGGATGGAGGGAGGACGGAGGATAGGGAAGAGGAACAGGAGGAAGAGGAGATGGAGGAGGAGGAGGAGGAGGAGGAGGAGGAGGAGGAGGAGGAGGATGAGGACGAGGAAAATGAGGGGCAGGATGATGAGGAGGAGGAAGAGGGACGCGATGCTGATGCTGATGATGAGGATGATGATGATGATGATGATGATGATGATGGTGATGACGGTGAGGATGATGATGCAGATGATGCTGATGATGATGCTGATGCTGATGCTGATGCTGATGACGGTGGTGGTGATGATGATGGTGATGATGATGCTGATGATTCTCATGATGCTGATGATGACGATGATGGATGATGGCGATGCTGATGCTGCTCATGATGATGATGCTGATGCTGATAATGATGACGAGGACGATGATGACGATGACGATGACGATGATGATGATGCTGATGATGATGTTGATGATGATGATGATGGTGATGGTGGTAATGATGGTGATGGTGATGGTTAGGGTGGTGATGATGGTGATGATGATGACGATGGCGATGCTGATGTTGATTTGGCTGCTGATACTGATGATGATGCTGCTGACGATGATGATGATGATGATGATGATGATGATGATGATGATGCTGATGATAATGATGACGATAATGGTTGTGATGATGGCATGGTGATGATGGCTGTGGGATGGTGATCGTGCTGGTGATGATGCTGCTGATGATGATGCTGATGATGATGTTAATGCTGGTGATGCTATTGCTGATGATAATGGTGGCGGTGTTGGTTATAATGACGCTGATGACGACGATGGCGATGGTGACGATGATGATGATGATGATGATGATGATGATGATGATGATGATGATGATGCTGATGCTGATGCTGATGATGATGATGATGATGATGATGATGATGATGATGCTGATCAGGATGATGATGGTGATGGTGACGGTGGTGGTGACGGAGATGGAGATGATGATGACGACGATACTGCTGATGCTGATGATGCTGATTCTGGTGCTGATGCTGCTGATGATGACGATGAGGAGGAGGAGGACGTGGAGGAGAAGGATGAGGAGGTAGAACATGATGAGGTGGGGGGCGGGGACGAGGATAAGGAGGAGGAACATGAGGAAGAAGAGGAGGACGATGATGGTGAGGACTACTGACACTTATGTTAGTATTATTCGAAAAATGGCAGGTTACGAATTATTCTAATACTACGAGTTTACTAGTGGTACTACTTTTGAATCGAAAGAACAATACGAATACTTACGCGATTGTCAATACTACGAAGACGAATCGTTTGACGAAGACTACTACTACACATAATTCTAGCACGGCGAATACGAATACTACGGGGACACGGGGGATGATGCTGATACTGATGATGACGACGACGATCATGCTGATTATGATGATGGTGAAGGTGGTGATGGCGATGGTGATGTGATGGTGATGGTGTTGATGATGATGGTGATGACGATGATGATGCTGGTGGTGATGATGATGCTGATGATGATGCTGATGATGATGATGTTGATGACGTTGAGGTTGTTGTTGGTGATGATGATGATGCTGATTATTACTATTATGATTGTTCTTTTCTTAGTATTATCATTACCATATATGTTCATTATTCGTATTTTCAAGATGCTGATGATGATGTTGATGATGCTGCTGATGGTGATGATGAGGATGCTGATGATGCTGATGCTGATGCTGATGCTGATGCTGCTGTTGATGACGATGTCGATGATGATGACGATGACGATAACGATGGTGATGATGCTGCTGATGCTGATGCTGATGCTGATGATGATGATGAGGATCATGACCATGATGCTGATGCTGATGCTGATGCTGATGATGATTATGAGTATGACGCTGATGATGATGATGCTGATACTGATGACGATGATGATACTGATGATGATGACGATCATCATTATGATGGTGCTGATGATGATGATGATGCTGATTCTGGTGATGATGATGCTGATGCTGATGCGGCTGATGATGATCATGATGATGATGATGATGCTGATGCTGCTGCTAATGATGATGCTGCTGATGCTGATGATTCTGATGATGCTGATGCTGATGCTCATGATGATGATGCTGATGATGATGATGATGATGATGATGATGATGATGATGACGATGATGATGATGATGATGATGATTGATTGATTGATGGTGCTGCTGCTGCTGCTGATGATGATGATGATGATGATGATGATGATGGTAATGAGGATGATTATGACGATGATGATGTTGATGATGATGGTGATGATGATGATGATGATGATGATGATGATGATGATGACGATGATGATGACGATGATGATGATGATGATGATGATGATGATGATGATGATGATGATGATGCTGATGATGATGATGATGCTGATGATGATGATGATGATGATGATGATGATGATGATGATGATGATGATGATGATGATGATGATACTGGTGACGGTGACGGTGCTGATGCTGATGCTGATGCTGCTGATGCTGATGCTGATGCTGATGCTGATGCTGATGATGTGGATGATGTGGATGATGGTATGAGGAGGAGGATGGGGAGGAGGAGGAGGAGGAGGAGGAGGAGGAGGAGGAGGAGGAGGAGGAGGAGGAAGGAGGAGGAAGAGGAGGAGGAGGAGTAGGAATAGGAATAGGAATAGGAATAGGAGTAGGAGTAGGAGGAGGAGGAGGAGGAGGAGGAGGAGGAGGAGGAGGAGGAGGAGGAGTATCATGAGGAGGAGGAGGAGGGAGGAGGAGGGAGGAGGAGGAGGAGGAGGAGGAGGGAACAGGAACAGGAACAGGA
The DNA here is from genome assembly GCA_963575745.1 of Prorocentrum cordatum. Classification (NCBI taxonomy): domain Eukaryota; class Dinophyceae; order Prorocentrales; family Prorocentraceae; genus Prorocentrum; species Prorocentrum cordatum. The sequence continues at coordinate 148,356 of CAUYUJ010015258.1, forward strand.
GGAGGAGGAGGAGAGGAGGAGGAGGAGGAGGAGGAGGAGGAGGAGGAGGAAGGACGAGGAGAAGGAGGAAGAGGAGGAGGAGGAAGAGGAGGACGAGGAGGAGGAGGATTAGACGGAGCAGGAGGAAAACTGAGGAGGGTGAGAAGGAACACAGGAGGAGAAGAGCAAAGGGGAACGGGACGTGAGGGGGAGGAGCGGGGGACAGAGGGAAGGGGAGGGGAGGGAGGATGGGGGGGAGGGAGGGAGGGAGGGAGGGATGGAGGGAGGGAGGCGGAGGGGAGGTCGAGGAGGACGAGGAAGGGGCGCTTTCGCCACCCCCCGAGGCCGTCAGCAGCAGCGTGCGACGCGGCGCGCTCCTGCTCTCGGGTTCCCAGGAGGCCCCCCGGGGGGGGGGGGGTACAGGGGGGGCAGCGCCGCAGTAGCCCCTTTCTCTGCCGCGTGCGTGCTGGAGCCTGTTAGTCCCCGCGCGCGCGCTGCGTGCGCGCCGCGTGCGACCGCCGTCGTTGACGACGGCGCCGACGAGAATGACGACGACGACGGCGACGACGACAACGACGACGACGACGAACACGATGACGACGACAGTGACGGCGACGGCGACTGGGACGACGACGCGGAGGAGGAGGAGGATGAGGAGGAGGGATGATGCTGTTGCTGCTGGTGATGACGATGACGACGACGATGATGATGCTCATTATGATGATGATGATGATGATGATGATGATGATGATGATGATGATGATGATGCTGATGATGCTGCTGCTGCTGATGATGATGATGATGATGATGATGATGATGATGATGATGATGATGATGGTGATGGTGATGGTGATGGTGATGGTGATGGTGATGGTGATGATGATGATGATGATGATGATGATGCTGATGATGATGATGATGATGATGATGATGCTGATGGTGGTGATGATGATGATGATGATGATGATGATGCTGATGCTGATGATGATGATGATGTTGATGATGATGATGCTGATGATGAAGAAGATGATGATGATGCAGCTGATGATGGTGCTGGGGTTGATGATGCTGATGATGCTGATGATGCTGATGATGCTGATGATGCTGATGGTCGTGGTGGTGGTGGAGAAGATGGCTGTTGTGGTGGATGATGATGATGATGGTTGTGGTGGTCGAGGGGGAAGAGGATGATTATGATGGTGCTGCTGCTGCTGATGATGCTCATGCTGCTGATGATGATGCTGCTGATGATGATAATGATGATGCTGATGGTGATGAGGACGACCATGCTGATGTTGCTGTTGCTGATGATGGTGATGATGCTGATGCTGATGCTGATGCTGACGATGCTGATGATTATGCTGATGATTATGCTGACGATGTTGATGCTGATGATGATGCTGATGATGATGTCGATGCTGCTGATGATGATGATGATGCTGATGATGATGATGATGATGATGATGATGATGATGATGATGATGATGGTGGTGATGATGATGGCGATGTTGATGAGGATCCTGACGTGTATGATCATGATGATGATGGGGACTATTGTGGTGATGGTGATAACGATGCTGCTTATGATTATGATGAGTAATTGGAGGATGGATGAGGGCGAGGAATCGGAGTCGGAGTCGGATGAGGTGAAAATAGCATGAGGCTCTTTTTGTGACACATTGGGGAGGAGGGGTGCGGGGCTCAGTAGATGAATGACAATAATGTAGCCAGCGCGCATCCGTTGTTGCAACATGCCCTCTCTTCTCAAGTTTCATCGTCAAAAGCCAATGCAAGTATTCTGGTTCACTATTGCGAGCGCCAGCTGGAACGGTCAGAGTCTCCTGGGCCTGTTACATACAGGTTCAGGATTTGGAAGGGCCGGAGTTGTGACTGGCCAGGCCAGAGGTCTCGGACTTGCGAAGGCTGGAAGAGGCGGAACCTTATCTCTCTGCCACAGGAAGTGACCGGGCTGGAAAGGTGAGTTGCCTGTCGGTTGTAACATTCACATCAACGATCCAAGTAGTATTTGCCTCCGGATGATGGCAAAACCACACCGGGTTCGAGGGAGACTCGCCCTCCGTCCATGTAGCTGGTAGAAGCTATGCGAGAACTCAACTTTACGTACGAGTCACCTTCACCGTCTGTGCAGCTGGCAACGATTCGGAGTACCAGGCGAAAGCACGATGTGGAACATGAGCCGCCCTCTATCCGTTGAATTGCGGGACGCTTTGAGCTTCAGTGTCAAGAGTTGCGAGGGAGTCGCCGGCAAGAGCCAGATTTTGAAGAGGAGCCGCCCTCCATCCGTGCCGAATTGGGAGGCAGTCTGTAACCAGAGCACGATTTTGGAAATGGCCAGTGGGCCCAAGAAGGGATTCCAGACTGCCTCGGAGGGGTTCCAGAAGCTCAGAAGGGCCAAGACGGCCCAATCTATCCCAATTGCCTGGAACAGGCGCACGAGAGGCACCATGCGTTGCCCTTCGGCTCATCCCGCAACCTTGCCCAGGGCTGCTTGGGGTCTCTGGGGCCCTCTAGGGGTTATCCTGGGAGCTTGCTGACTGTCTCGCGAGCCCTCTCGGGGTGAGGAGCTCCGAATGGCAGTCCGAATTCCCACTCTTAGGGGCCTCTCGGGCCCCTTTTGGGGCCTCTTAGTTTCTCTTGGCGCTCTCTTGGAGGCCTGGGATCGTCTTGGTCTTGAACGCTCTGAAGACCGAAAGGCGAGTACGCGAACAGCATGCACCAACCACATGCTTTTCAGCATGATTTCTATAAGCTCTTGGGGCGTCCCCTGGGACCGCCAAGACAGTTCACGAAGCCCCCAGGAGAGCCCCTGGACGGCACCCTGGGGCCATGTTAGAGTGCGCTGGAGGTTGAAAACCGCGGTCACGCTATCAGGGCCTCGCGCAAAGTTCTGTGGGACGCCGCGACTGCGCCCAGGAGCGCCCCTGGAGCACGGGGGTCGAGGCCCCTCGCAGGCCTTTGCCAGGCTCAATGCATTGAGGACCCCACGGAACCCCAGGACGCTCGGGCTCGGAACGCCCCACCTGGCTCGGCGCAGTCCCTCGCGCCGCCCCTCCCCTGGCCACCCGCGAGGTGCGCGCAGATGCCAGGGTCCCCGGGGCCAGTCAGGGCCGCCCACGGTCCGATTCGAGTCGCTGGCTGGGGCCGCGACTCCGACGCGACTCCGGTTCGCTTCGCTGGTGTCGGCCAGGGCCGGCCGGAGCCGGGCGCGGCGACCCGATTCCGAGTCGGCCCGGCGCGCTTCGCAGCCGCTGCGATGCGTTTCCGCTCCGAGCCGGCTTGGCGAGGCCCGCGGCCTCCTCGGCCTCGCCCTCCCAGGGCGGGGCGAGCACTTGCGAGCCCTGCCCCTGGCGGGTGCCGGACACCCTTCGGGCAGGCTCGCACCGTGTCCACGCGGCAGCGGCCCAGCGCGGGCGTACAAGGTGGAGAGCGCCGCCGCTGGCCCGGGATCGGCCAACTCGGAAAGATCTGGCGATCGGAGAGCCCCTGGTCGTTCAAGGGGGAACGATCCGCTCGCTCGGTGTCAGGCACCAAGGCTAGTGTCCGATTTCGCGACTCGATGCAGCTCAGGCCTGCCAGTTGCTCGCCCGCGACGGGGGCGGGTGCGTCCTCCGGAAGCGCCAGGTGCGAGGCCTACCTTGCAGCTGCGCGGGACAGAGGCTCTCGGCCTCCCTTGCGCCAACCCACCCCCCCCCGATTGCAGCTGCCCGCGGCAGAGGCTCTCCGGCCATCCCCAGTCGTTTCCAGTACACCGTTGTTCCGCTCGGAGGAGGGATGAAAAAGGGACAGGTGAGAGAATAAGGAACGGAAGGGGGAGTGGGAGTTGGCGATGACGACGACGTCGTCGACGACGACGACGCCGACGATGCCGACGACGACGACGAGGACAACGAAGACGACGACGACGACGACGATCACGACGACGACGATGACCACGCCGCCGACGACGCCGACGACCACGCCGCTGACGACGACGACGACCACGATGACGACGACGACGACGACCAGGACGATGACGACGACGACCACGTCGCCGTTGACGATGACGATGATCACCCTGCAGACGACGCCGACGACGACAACGACGACTACGCCGCCGACGCCGCCGCCGCCGCCGATTTCGCCGCCGTCGTCGACGACGACGACGCCGACGACGTCAACGACGCCACCGCTGACGCCCACGACGACGATGACCAAGCCGCCGCCGACGACGACGACGAGCACGCCGCCCACGACGACGACGTCGTCGGCGACCACGCCGCCGCCGACGACGACGACGACGACGACCACGACCACGACCACGACCACGACCACGCCGCCGACGCCGCCTACGACGACGACGACTACGACTACGACGACGACGCCGCCGCCGCCGTCACCGTCGACGACGACGACGACGAGCACGCCGCCGACAACGACCATCACGACGCCGCCGCCGACGGCGACGACGATTATGACGACGACGCCGTCGACGACGACGACGGCGACGACGACCGCCTCGCCGACGACGCCGACGACGACGACGACGACCAAGCCGCCGCCCACGACGACGACGCCGACGACGCCGACGACGATGACCACGCCGCCGACGACGAGCACGTCGCCTACGACGACGACCACGCTGCAGGCGATGACGACGCCGACGAGAACGACGACGACGCCACCGGTGACGACGACAACGATCTCGCCGACGACGGCGACTCCGCCGCCGCCGCCGATGACGACGACGACGACGTCGACAACGACGACGCCATCGCCGATGACGACGACACCGCCGCCGACGACGTCGACGACGACGAACACGGCGACGACGACGAAGGCGACGACTAACACGACCACCCTTCGACGACGACGACGACCACGCCGCCGACGACAACGACGACGGTCACGACGACGACCACGAGGACAACGCCGACGATGACGACGCCCCCTCCGCCGATGACGACGACGACGCCTTCTCAGCCGACGGCGGCGACGACGAAGACGACGACACCGACGACGACGACCACGACACCGATCACTCCGCCGATGACCACGACGACGAAGACGACGACACCGACGACCACAACCACGACCATACCAAGCCGACGACGTCGACGACGACCACGCCGCCGACGACGCCGCCGTCGGCGACGACGACCACACTGGCAACGACAACGTCGGCGACGACGACGACCAAGCCGCCGTCGGCGACGATGACGACGAACACGCCGCCAATGATGACGACGACGACTACGACGACGACGACACCGACGACCACGCCGCCGACGACGATGATGGCGACAACGACACCGCCGTGGACGACGGCGACGACCATGGCAATGCCGACGACGACGACGACGACCACGTCGCCGACGACGACGACCACGACGATGACATACAGCGACCACTCCGCAGACGACGACGACGAAGACGACCACGCCGCCGACGACCACACCGACGACGACCATGCAGACGACGACGCGGCCGACGACGACGACGACAACGCCTCCGACGCCGCCGCCGACGACGCCGCCTACGACGACGACCACGACGCCGACGACGACGACGCCACCGCCGACTACGACTACGAAGACGACGACCAAGCCGCCGCTGCCGACAACAACGACGACGACGAGGACGAACACGCCGCCGACGACAATGACGACCACGACGTCGACGACCACACCGACGACGACGACCATACCGACGACGAAGACGACGACACCGACGACCATGCCGCCGACGACGACGATGACGACGACAACGCCTCTGACGACGCCGCCGACGACGCCGCCTACAACGACGACCACGACGCCGACGACGACGACGCCACCGCCGACTACGACGACGAAGACGACATCCAAGCCGCCGCTGCCGACAACAACGACGACGACGAGGACGAGCACGCCGCCGACGCCAATGACGACGACTACGACGTCGACGACGACCACGCCGCCGACCACAATGACGACGACCACGACGTCGACGACCACACCGACGACGACGACGACCACACCGACGACGAAGACGACGACACCGACGACCATGCCGCCGACGACGACGATGGCGACGACGACATCCCCGAGGACGATGTCGACGACCACGCCGGCGACTACGACGCCGCCTCGCCGACGACGACGATCACGCCGCAGCCGCTGCCGCCGCAACTAGCGACGACGACCAAGACGACGACCATGCCGCCGACGACGACGATGGCGAAAACGACGACGACGACGACCAAGCTGCCGATGACAACGACGACGGCCACGACGACGACGACCAAGCCGCCGCTGCCGCCTCCGCAGCCGATGACGACGACTACGACGACGACCACGCCGCCAACGACAACGACGACGAATGCGACCGCGACGGTTGCGATGACGACGACGACGACGGCTGCGGCGGCGGCGACGACGACCACCACATCCGACGACGACGACGATGCCGGCGGCGACGCCGACGACGACCACGACCGCGACCACGCCGCCGCCGACGACGCCGCCGCCGACGACGCCGCGGACAACGACGACGCCGCCGACGACGACGATGTTGATGATGGTGGTGATGATGATGAATCTGATGATGATGCTGATGCTGATAATGGTGTTGATGATGCCGATGCCGATGCCGATGATGATGGTGATGACGATGGTGATGATGGTGATGATGGTGGTGATGGTGATGATGATGATGATGATGATGAGATGATGATGATGATGATGATGATGATGATGGTGATGATGATGATGATGATGATGATGATGATGATGATGATGATGATGATGATGATGATGATGATGATGATGATGGTGTTGGTGGTGATGATGAGGAGGTGAACGAGGAGGAGGAGGAGGAGGGAGACGAGGAGGTGGGGGATGAGGATGAGGACGAGAAGCATGAGGTGCAGCAGGACGCCAACGAGTGCGAGGAGTAGCAGGATGCGGGCGAGAACGACGGGGTCCGCGGAGGCCGAGGAGGACCCACGTCGGGGGAGCGGTCCCGCAGGCCTGGCCTCGCACCCCGGGCGCCGTGGTCGCCGTCCTCGCGGCGGTGCTGCTGGCGGTGCGCCTTTCGAGCCCGCCCGCAGAGGCTCGCTCGCGCCCGGCGATGCTCTGTCTCGTCGTCTCGTCGTCGTTGTGGTCGTCGAGACCCTCATGCCTCGTCCCTCCTGGCCTCCTCGTCCTGTCGACGTCCCTGCTCCCTCCTGCCCCTCTCTGTCCTGCGTCACGGCTTCATGCTGCTTGCGCCACCTCTCAGGACGGCTCTCGTGGAGAGACCCGGGAGGAGGGAGAGGAGGAGGAGTAGGAGGAGGAGGAGTAGGAGGAGGAGGAGGAGGAGGAGGAGGAGGAGGAGGAGGAGGGGGGGATAGAGGGGGATGAGGATAGGGAGGATGAGGAGGATGTGAGCGAGGAGGGAGTATTTCCATTTCCAGCAGGCGCAGTGAAGGAGGGGAGAAAATGATGATGGGAGGAGGAGGAGGAGGAGGAGGGCGAGGATACTTTTGGTCATTGTGATATTCTGATGGTGATGCTGATGATGATGACGATGAGGACGATGATGATGAATGAAAGGAGGATGACGATGATGCGGGGTGGAGGAGAAGGGGAAGGAGCAACAACGGAACGGCAATGTTGCCGCCCATGAGAGGGATCCCTGGGGAAATCCACGATGTCCCTAGCCTCCTCCCCCTCCCCCGTCAACCTCCTTCTCCTTCCCTTCTCTTCCTCACCTTGACTCTTCCTTTCGTCGCCCTCTCTCCCTCCCATTCTTCTTCCTTCCAGCCTCCTCTCTCCTCCCTCGCCCCCCTCGCCCCGCCCTGCTGACGAATCTTACAGGCTGGATGATGACTACCAGGGGAAGTTCATGTTGATGTGATAACAATGATGGCGAGGATGATGTTGATGATAGCGATCATGCAGATGATGCCGAGGACGGTGATGCTGACGTGGATGATGACGCTGCTGCTGCTGCTGATGCTGCTGATGATGATGCTGATGATTGACGTGATTGTGATGTGGATGGTGATGTTTATGATGCTGATGACGAGGATTACGACGGTTATGATGAAGGTGATGCTGACGACGGCGGCGACCACGATGATGATGATGATGAGGAGGATGAGGTGGAGGAAGAGGAGCAGGATGATGATACTGGTGATGACGATAACGCCGACGTTGTTGCTGCTGCTGATGATGCTGGTGGTGGTGGTGGTGGCTGTAGGGAGGAAGAGGATGATGAAACGGGTGATGATGAGGAGGAGGAGGAGGAGACTGAGGCGGAAGATGTGGGAAGAGGAGGAGGGGGCAGGATGAGCCTCAGGATCTCTATGACCCTTTAGGCATTTCATTTTGAGCTGGTGCTCTTCTTCTCATTCACTGTGTTGCCGATCGGCGCGGGCCCTCGAGCCCCCCCCGCTCCTCCCTCCCCATTGAGCAGATCTTGGCTGTTTTTGGCGCCTGTTTCGAGCAGGTGGAGCCTACCCCATGGCACGCACGGTTGCAAACAGTCGCATGAAGCGGATGTCTGGACTCAGACCCCCTCCCCCCTCCCCCACCCTTCGCCCACTGTCCAAACGCCGAATACGAAAACATTCACCTGAAGGCACGGAAGCGGATACGCACTCCTGGGAATCTCCGCGTCGAATAAGGTGTTGAAGATGATCACGGCGATTACGATGCTGATGATTTGGATGACGCGGGTAGAGACGTTGATGATGATGTGGGCAGGATGATGGTTCAGGTGATTATGGCGGTGATGCATGTGGTGCTGATGATCGTGGTGATGGTGCGGACGATGACGATGATGACGACGATGATGCTGCTGATGATGATGCTGATGCTGATGATGATGGTGCTGATGATGAGGACGAGGACGATTATGCTGTTGATGCTGCTGCTGATGATGGTGATGATGCTGATGATGACGATGATGATGCTGCTGATGCTAGTAATGACGATGATGATGATGGTGATGCTGATGAGGATGATGAGGATGCTGCTGATGATGATGATGCTGATCCTGATGCTGATGATGATGCTGCTGGAGATGATGCAGATGACGGCAATGCTGATGATTGTGAGGATGGTGAGGATGTGGAGGAGGAATATGCTGAATCTGACGATACATAGGGTGATGACGATGCTGATGCTGATGATGAATGATGCTGATGCTGATGCTGATGATGATGACGATGATGATGATGCTGCTGATGATGATGATGATGATGATGCGGACGACGACGACGACTACGACGGAGATGCCGTTGATCATTATGCTGATGATGATGGTGATGATTATGCTGCTGCTGCTGATGATGATGATGCTGGTGCTGCTGATGATGATGATGACGATGCTGATGCTGATGATGATGACGATGATGATGCTGCTGATTCGGCTGATGAGGAGGATGCACGATTGCGATGGCGATGCCGATGATCCTGATGGTGCTGATGATGATGTCGATGCGGATGATGATGATGATGATGATGATGATGATGATGATGCTGATGATGATGTTGATGATGCTGATGCTGATTATAATGATGATGCTGATGCTGGTGATGATGATGCCGATGATGAGGATCCTGATTATGCTGATCATGATGCTGCTGATGCCACTGATGGTTAATGTTGATGCTGATGATGGTGATGCAGATGATGCTGATTATGATGCTGATGCTACTGCTGATGTTGATGATTATAATGATGATGATGATGATGGTGGTGGTGGTCGTTGTTATGATGATTCTGGTGGCAAGGAGGATGATGAAGAAGATGATGATGATGATGATGATGATGATGATGATGAGGATGCTGATGATGCTGCTGATAATTTGGAGGAGGACGAGACGGATGATGATGATGATGATGATGATGATGATGATGATGATGATGATGATGATATTGATGATGATGATGATGATGATGATGATGATGATGATGAGGATACTGCTGTTGCTGCTGCTGATGCCGATGGGGATGATGATGAGGATGAACATGAGGATGATACTGATGATGCTGATGATGATGCTGCTGTTGCTGCTGCTGATGCTGATGGGGATGATGATGAGGATGAACATGAGGATGATACTGATGCTGATGCTGATGATAATGCTGCTGATGCTGATGCTGATGATGATGCTGATGCCGATGCTGATGCTGCTGATGATGGTGATGATGCTGCTGCTGATGATGATACTGATGATGATGCTGATGATTGTGATGATGATGATGCTGACGCTGATGATGATGATGCTGATGCTGATGATGGGATGATGATGGTGATGACCATGTTGCTGCTGATGATGATGATGATGATGATGATGATGATGATGATGATGATGGTGATGCTGTTGCTGATGATGATGAGGATGATGATGGGGATGAGGATGATTATGGTGATTCTGATGGTGATGATCATGTTGCTGATGCTGACGTTGCTGCTACTGATGATGATGATGATGATGATGATGATGATGATGATGATGATGAGGATGAGGATGAGGATGGTGATGATGATAATGATGATAATGATGATAATGAGGATCAACCAATCAATCGACATTGCAGCATCGGTACGAGCAGCAGGCCTGACATCCTCGTAGCTGCGTCGGGGCTGCAACTCGTGAGAAAGAGTCCACCACACCGCTCTCGCAGGCCCGTGCGTCGTCGGGCACGGGCTCGTTAGCGCCGCTGATGCTGGTGGCCCGCTAGAGCTGACCAGGCAGCACATCAGCCATACCTGCACACATAACTATGTCCTGGCCTTTCTCTTCGACGAAGCGGGCGGAATCTCCCTCCCCTCCTTCCGCCTCAAAAAAGCAACAGCCAAGCCTGGGTCAGGCTGCCCAGCTCGCAACATGCTAGCCATGCGCTCAGAAAAAAAAGAGAGACGGCGGGCCAACTTCTTCAGCTCAGCAGGACTCACCTCACTCACATCCTGTTGAGATCGTCCAGGAGCTTGCCCACTTCGCGCTCCAGTGGGCCCTTCGGGGGCGGGCCTGCTTTGAACTCGGCGTCGGCCACCCTCAGCGCCGACAGCACCGCGCTCTCGAGCTCCTGCCACTGGTTGGGGAAGCACAGCATGATGCGAATCTTGTTGCCCACCCCCTCCTCCCTGTGCGTCAGCCTGCAGCGGCAGTGCCTCACCGGCTCCGCCACCTTCACCAGCGGCTACTGGAGGATGACCTCCTCCCAGAACTTGCCCAGCACTGTCTTGTGGTTCTCCGCCAGCGCCGCCAGCCCATGGGCCGCTCGCACCAGCTCCTTGAAGACGTGGAGGAAGGGAGGTCCCAGCAGGTCGATCTCGCCTTTGGGCTTCCCCTTCAGATCCTTCGCCGCCGTGTGGTAGTCCTTGCCCGCATGCGCCATCGCCTTGGCGATGACATGGTCCGCCGCCAGCAGAGCGGTGTAGAACGTCGCCCCGATGATGTCTCTCACCTCCGCCGCCTGCGTGAGCGCCAGCGCCGCCAGGAGCACCACAATTTTTTTGAGCTGCTCCTTCCTGGTGGTGGCCTTCGCGCCCGCCTCGACGAGCTGACGCTCGACGCCCTCCACGCCGGCGTCTCCTTCTGCGGCCCGCTTGATGCCCCACTTGGGCTCCTGCAGCGACGTGCTGCCACCGAACGTGGGAAGGTGCGTGTCCAAGCAAATGATCGTGCAGTTCAGGAAGAGCACGAGCCCTATGACTACAGAACACGCACTCCAGGACCGTCGGGACCACCACCTCCCCCGCAAATCTGGACACTGAACGATGATTTGGTCGAAAAACTCTGGCTTGTAGGTGATGAAGGGCCGCAAGTCGAGACGAGAAACTTCACAGCACACAGTGCATTGATTTCTGACCACCAGGCCCGACCATACATCCATTTGCTTGTGATGTCGCTGTATGTGTGCAGACAGCTTCTTACACGTAGCAAAACTGGACCGACACTCCACGCCCTCATTCATACAGTAACACTTCCAGGGGCCACCTTCAACCACCACGGGCCTCTGATTCGCCTGCGGATGATCTTTAGCACTCTAGACGTCCAGACCACGAAGCAACGACACATCCAACTTCACGAAATCCGAGCTAACCTCCGAATCCTCGAAGAGCTCATGATGATGATTATGATGATGATCATGACGTGCGACCAAGCTGACCGCCGCTGTTGAGATGGCGATGGTGGTTTTGGGTACCGACATGGCTGAAAGGCTACATCCTCTGGACCACGACCTTCCTCAGGACGGTCAGGTTGCTGGAGTTTGATTTCATACCTTTGTGGGGTTATTCAAGAGTTCGGGTACTTCACTTTCACCATCTTCTTCTTCTTCTTCAGATGATGATCATGGTAATTACCATGATGATGAGGATGAGGATGAGGGCGACTATGCTGATGATGATGACGATTCCATGATGACGGGATGATGCTGATGAGGAGAAGGAGGAGGTGGAGGAGGCGGAGGAGGAGGTAAAGCAGAAGGTGGAGGATGATGAGGAGGAGACTAATTATGATGAGGACGATGATGAGGATGCTGATGATGATGCTGCTGATGATGACGATGATGATGCTGCTGATGATGATGAGGACGATGTTGCTGATGATGATGAAGCTGATGTTGATGATGCTAATTCTGATGCTGATGCTGATGATTATGATGATGATGCTGATGATGCTGATGATGATGAGGATGATGATCAGGACGATGTTGTTGATGATGATGATGATGCTGCTGCTGCTGACGATGATGATGGTGCTGCTGATGATGATGAGGCTTATGATGATGATTATGCTGATTCTGATGCTGATGCTGATGATTCTGATGATGATGCTGATGGTACTGACGATTATGATGGTGGTGATGATGATGATGATACGATTATGATGATGATGATGATGATGATGATGATGATGATGATGATGATGATGATGATGATGATCATTATGATGATGATGATGATGATGATGATGATGATGATGATGATGATGCTGATGCTGATGCTGCTGATGCTGATGCTGATGATGATGATGATGATGATGATGATGATGATGATGATGATGATGATGACGATGACGATGATGATGATGATGATAATGATGATGATGATGATGATGACGACGACGATGATGATGATGATGATGATGATGATGATGATGATGATGATGATGATGATGATGATGATGATGATGATGATGATGATGATGATGATGATGATGATGATGATGATGCTGATGCGGAGGAGGAGGAGGAGGAGGAGGAGGAGAGGATGAGGAGGAGGAGGAGGAGGAGGAGAGAGGAGGAGAGGAGAGGAGGATGAGGATGAAGAGGAGGAGGAGGAGGAAGGAGGAGGAAGGAGAAGAGGAGGGCAAGGAGCAGGATGGCAAGGAGGAGGAGGAGGAGGAGGAGGAGGAGGAGGAGGAGGAGGAGGAGGAGGAGGAGGAGGAGGGGGATCAGGACAATCAGGGTCAGGAGAATCAGACGGCGGCGGCGGCCGCTCAGCGACGAGCGTCCCAGGCGCAGATGGCGGTCGCTGGCCTCGCGCTGGCGGTCCCTCGGCTGGGAAGATCGCGTCCGGCAGCTCGCTCCCTCCTCCTAGGAGGCCCCCAGTGGGCCTCCTGCGTATGAAGGAAGCGAGTCCTGGAGGAAACGGTCCATAGAGTGTTTTCTTAGGCCACGAGGCCGTCAACAAGAATCTGGGGATGAATGTCGGTCCTGGGGGAAGCCCTGGGACCCACGCCCCGGTTCCCTCATGACCCCTTCCGTCGTGCCAAGCCCTGCCTCCTTGAGTCTATTCCCTGGATCAGATCTGCGACCATTTCCAATCCCGACCCCCGCGGCTCTGGTAGGCGCCTGGGTAGCGCACACCTCTGTTGAGTTTTTTTTTTTTGCCTGCAGACGAACTTCAACTTCTGACCCCCCGCCGGTGTTTCAGAAATCTGCCTGCCATGCGGGTGCCCACCTGACCCTTCCCTTTGAAGCCTCCCTTGGGACCCCTCCTGGAGCCTTTCCCGTACCTCCCGGAGGCCCCCTCTCCGTGTCGCCTTGGGCGCCGCGCAATGGGGGGGGCGATCAATTGGGGGCCAGCGGGGGCTGCAGAAGAGGGGCCCTCAACGGGGCCCTTGACGGCCCAAAGAGGGACCTTGAGGGCCCGAGCCGCGCCCCTTTCTCCCCCCCCTTCGTCTAGCGTCCCCCACTCTTATCATCTTCGGAACCGTCCCCACCCCCACTGGGGCAGGGTGAGTTGGCCTTTCCAGCGTACCCCTCCAGTCGGGGATGGGTGCTCCGAGACCCGAGGGAGAGGGTACCCATCCTCCCCTCAGGGGCGGTAGATGGCCTAGCGGGGCCAAGGTTTCCCTGGTGGGGGTGGGGATTGATTGCCTCGTCCAGGCATCAAGCGACGCCCCGACGGCTTCTTACCGCCACGCAGTCGAGACACGGAAGTAAGGACCCCGCTGGGCTGCTGGGCTCAAGAGAGGCTCTGGTGTTCGGGCCGTTCCGGGCGTCCAGGTCGGGAACGAGCCTGCTCGTGGCCGAGGCTCGACGTTGCCGGAACGAGCCACTTCGCTCCTTGCTCAACGTTGCTGATGGTAGCACGAGGGCTGTAGGTCACATTGTGAAGGCCTTACGGCCGGTGCCGCCGACCTAGAAGGACGACGATGACGGCGACCACGACGACGACCACGACGACGATTCTTTTCTCTGTTCGCTCCTAGATTTCCTTGGGACTGGTGACGACGACGGCGAAGACGACGACAGCGTCTCACACACGCCGACTGGGTCGGCGGATTCAAGACGGAAGCGGTGGAAGGCAGAGCCGTGCTCGCGGCCGTGCCCTCGGTCGCCATGTCGGCTGGAGAGTGTCGCCAGGTCCTGCACACCGGTCTTCGCACCAGGGCGGCCGGGTGGGGGTTCATCCCCCCACGGCCTGTTCCCTCAGGGGCCACGTTAGGGAGGGGTGGGACGGTCAGGGGGGAGTCGTCGACCCCCCATCGCCCGATCATCGCCGATCTGGGGCCCGATAGCCCATCCCGCCCAGGACGGTGCGGGTTTGCCATCGGGGGCCTATCGCCGATCTGTCGGCGATGCATCGCCGATTCCAGCTCGATGTTCTCCCCCCAGCTGGTCTTCCGCTGTCGTTCCCCGTCATCACGGCCCGTTCTCCTTCGACTTTCCCTCTCCCCTCTCCACCTCCCCGTCCCTTTCTTGCACTCGCGAGCCGCAGCAGAACTTGCTTCAAGAGGCTTGCGCCCTTCCGCCGACCCCCGGAGCAGAAGACACTTGCGGCTTTTTTTGTTGTTGGTTGTTTGCCACTTCGGGGAGCCTCGCGGGAGCCTCTTCAGGGCTCTCCGGGGGCCTCCTGGGGCTCTCTGGGGGCTTCTCGGGGGAGTATGTTTGGAGTCTTGGGGCCATCTTGAGGGAGGGCTCCCGCGGCTCCTGCGAGTTCGCCCTCTTGGGCGTCCCTTAGGTCCCTCTTGGGACCCTCTTCAGAGCCTTCTTGGCAGTTCTAGCAGTGTATGTTGTACGGGCGCATCCCGTCTCATCGACGGACGCCCGACGAGCAGGAGCACTTCCGCATCCACCCACTTCCTCCTCCTCCCCTCCTCTTCCCCCTCTTATCTTCCTCCTCCCTCTCCTCCTCCTCCTCCTCCTCCTCCTCCTCCTCCTCCTCCTCCTCCTCCTCCTCCTCCTCCTCCTCCTCCTCCTCCCCCTCCCCCTCCCCCGCGCCCTTCTTCGCCTTCCCTCTCGCGAGGGAGGAGGTCGAAGCGCAGGGGGAGGGCCCGTGCACGCAGGAAAGCTTCGGCTGAGCCAGCCCCAGAGTCCGACGACGAACCCTGGTGGACTCACTATTACGGGGCCCTCTCCTCTTTTTCCACATCTCCCGCTTGCATGATGAGGGGGACACCTCTGAACAGCTGAGTTCAGCGCGGCGCCCCTTCTTCCTCTCTCCGCTTCCTCTTCCTTGCCCTGCTTCCCATTCCTCTTCCTCATCGCCGCCCCTCCTCCCCCTTGTTCTCCTCCTCCTCCTCATCCTCCTCCACTCCCTCATCCTCCCCCTCCCTCCCGCCCTCCGTCCCATTCCCTCCACTCCCTCCTCTCCCTCCACTCCCACTTCCCTCGCCCTGCTCCCCTGTCCCCTCCTCCTCCCCCCCTGCGAGGAAGGGGCCCTTCCTCGCAGCTCCTCTTCAGGTCTTCGTCGCCTTGGGCTGCTCTCCGCGGCGGGCGCGGGCTCGGACGCAGGTGCCCCCTGAGGAGGAGGAGGAACAGGAGGAGGAGGAGGAGGAGGCGGAGGCGGAGGAGGAGGAGGCGGAGGAGGAGGAGGAGGAGGAGGAGGAGGAGGAGGAAGAGGAGGAGGAGGAGGAGGAGGAGAGAGAGGAGGAGGAGGAGGAGCAGGAGGAGGATGAGGAGGGAGGAGATGGATGAGGAGGAGGAGGAGGAGGAGGAGATGCAGGAGGAGGAGGAGGAAGAGGAGGAGGAGGAGGAGCAGAGGAGGAGGAGGAGGAGCAGAGGAAGATGAGGAGGAGGAGGAGGAGGAGGAGCAGAGGAGGATGAGGATGAGGATGATGCTGATGCTGATTCTGATGATGATACTAATGATGATGATGATGATGATGATGATGATGATGATGATGATGGTGATGGTGATGGTGATGGTGATGATGATGATGATGATGGTGATGGTGAT
>CAUYUJ010015258.1:166964-171964 GCA_963575745.1 Prorocentrum cordatum
TCGTCGTCGTCGTCGTCGTCGTCGTCGTCGTAGTAGTAGTAGTATAGTAGTATAGCCGTAGTCGTAGTCGTAGTAGTAGTAGTCGTAGTAGTAGTAGTAAGTAGTAAGTGTAGTAGTAGTAGTAGTAGTAGAAGCAAGAGTAGTAGACGTAGGCATCGTAGTAGCAGCAGCAGCAGCAGCAGCAGCAGCAGCAGCAGCAGCAGTAGTAGTAGTAGTAGTAGTAGTAGTAGTCGTAATCGTAGTATTTGTATTAGTAGTAGTAGTTGTTTGTATTATTATTATTATTCTTAGTATTATTATTATTATTAGTAGTAGTAGTAGTCGTAGTAGTAGTAGTAATAGTGGTAGAAGTAGTCGTAGTAGCAGTAGCAGTAGCAGTAGCAGTATCAGTAGTAGTAGTAGTAGTAGTAGTAGTAGTAGTAGTAGTAGTAGTAGTAGTAGTAGTAGTAATACTGCTACTCGAAGATGCCGTAGCAGTAGTAGTAATAGCAGTAGTAGTAGTAGTAGTAGTAGTAGTAGTAGTAGTAGCAGTAGTACTAGTAGTAGTAGTAGTAGTAGGAGTAGTAGTAGTAGTAGTAGTAGTAGTAGTAGTAGTAGTAGTAGTAGTAGTAGTAGGAGTAGGAGTAGTAGTAGTAGTAGTCGTCGTCGTCGTCGTCGTCGTCGTTCGTCGTCGTCGTCGTTCGTCGTCGTCGTCGTCGTCGTCGTCGTCGTCGTCGTCGTCGTCGTCGTCGTCGTCGTCCGTCGCGTCGTCGTCGTCGTCGTCGTCGTCGTCGTCGTCCGTCGTCGTCGTCGTCGTCGTCGTCGTCGTCGTCGTCCGTCGTCGTCGTCGTCCGTCGTCTCGTAGTAGTAGTAGTAGTTAGTAGTAGTAGTAGTCGTAGTAGTAGTAGTAGTAGTAGTAGTAGTAGTAGTAGTAGTAGTAGTAGTAGTAGTAGTAGTAGTAGTAGTAGTAGTAGTAGTAGTAGTAGTAGTAGTAGTAGTAGTAGTAGTAGTAGTAGTAGTAGTAGTAGTAGTAGTAGTAGTAGTAGTAGTAGTAGTAGTAGTAGTAGTAGTAGTAGTAGTAGTAGTAGTAGTAGTAGTAGTAGTAGTAGTAGTAGTAGTAGTAGTAGTAGTAGTAGTGGTAGTAGTAGTAGTAGTAGTCGTCGTCGTAGTAGTAGTAGTAGTGCAGTAGTAGAAGTAGTAGTGGTAGTAGTGGTAGTAGTGGTAGTAGTAGTAGTAGTAGTAGTAATAATAATCATCGTCGTAGTATTGTCGTAGTAGGCCATTCAAGAACGACCGCGGCGATAAGCCAGTCCTGGGGCTTGGTGCCCGCAGCTCCGGAGGAGGTCGGGCGTTCCCAAAAGTGGGCTTCGTCTTCGAGGAATCGAGAGGCTGAGATCTCTCCCTCGGCGGATGTGGGCGAAAGGCCGCCGTCGAAAGGAAGGCAATGGCGGCCAGGCTGGCTGAATGTTGGCTGAAGCCGGCGTGGGTAAGAGCTGGGTTGCTCAGGAGAGGGCGAGAGGTCAACGCTGGCGTTTCCATGGTGCCGGAGCCAGCCATGTACAGTCAAGACGCTGTTCCTTAGAGCTTTCCATGGCTTTTCCTCTGCGGCTCCTCGTGCACCCAGGCGCCTTCGCGGGTTAAAAATGCTTTGTTCCTTATGTAGCGCTCCTTATGGTCTTAGCTTGACTGTAGGAGCATATGCAAACGGTTAGCAACAACGAATTTGTTCACCTTCGGTTTGGGATTTGCCCTGCCAGACTCGGGCCGACGGATCTTTTCAGCCACAGGACTGGACATTTTATTGTGGCCAAGTCTTTCGATGAGTACAAATTCATGTACACAGGTTTGACCGGGACGATCAAGCACAGGTATGGTTGTAGTTGGAAGCCAGCATTTTTGGAACTATGATCCGGGGGGCTCCCGGTTCGGTAATCTTCGCGGCTCTGTGGTCTCTTCCCTCCTCGATGGTGATGATGATGGTGATGATGATGATGGTGATGATGATGGTGATGATGATGGTGACGATGATGATCGTGGAGGCGGTGATGGTGGGGGGGTGCGTTCTTGGGGTCGTCGGGGGCGCTATTTGGAGCTGACGCGCCCTGTTTGGGAGGGATGGCGCTCTTGGAGTCGTCGGGGACGCTTTTTGGGAGCTGGCGTGCCCTCTGGAGGGGTGCCTGGAGCGGTCTCGGGGGGGTACGGGCAGGTTTCCGAGGGGAGGGTCCTCGGGGCGGTAGCGGCTAGATCTGAGGGGGGTCCCCGGGACCCCCCGAAACATTTTGGGGATGCGCAAATCATTAAGAAAACGCCAGATGGGGGACCCCCCCCTCCCCCGCGCAAGTCATTAACAAACCGCCAGATGTGGGACCGCCCCCCCCCCTCCTCTTCCCCCCCTTCCCCGGCAGAGCCACCCCAGCGACCCCCCCCCCAAGCAGAGCTGAAGCTCTTGCTTAGGCTCAGAGCTGAAGCTCCTGCTGAGGCTCCTTGTAGTTCACACACGCCGGATCGGCGGACAGGTCTGGCCTGGGCGATAGAGCATAGGTATGGTTGTGGTTGGAAGCTGGCAAAAGCCGTGTTCTTGGTTTCAATTGGGCGCCAAAATTTGAGATCAACAGTGATCGCTGCCATCGAAGCCTTGGGGGGAAGTTGGACACCTACCACCCAGATCAAGCTCTTCTGCGGCACCGTCTCCAGAAGGGTGAGCAGCGTTACCATAAGGTTCGCTGGCAGTTGGTGGGACCGCCCCCCGTCAGTTTGAAACTACGTTCTTGGGGAACTAGGCCCCGAGCTTCAGCCGTATTTTTAAGTCCTATGATACATTGGACGAGGAGCCTGTTCAAGGAGGTCGTCAGATGGGAGCGAAACCACTTGAGACGATTTTTTCAGATGAAGCGTGGTCCTGACGACGAGTCAATGCAATATAATAGACGTGCGGAAATAAAGCTGGTACGGTGGAATCGTTTTTGGAAGTTCGAGCCCCTTCACATAGTTGTATTGGAGCGCGTTGACAACGCGACGTTGAGAGAAGGCGGATGCGGGGAGATGATTGCACTGGTACGCCGGGAGCGCGATGCAGCCTGGTGGGAGGTTGCGCGAGGTGGCTGTGCCAACAAACGGAAGAAGGAGGCGGGGAACCTAGCCCATGGTCGCCGAGGCCCGCAAGTTTCTGTTCGAACATTCTTGTGCAGACAAAATTTGTGGTGGACAGTCTCACGGTATGCAGACTGGTCAACGCCACATTGAACATCGATACTATTGTGTATTAGGCGAACGTGCAAACAATACGGATGAACATACGCTGGATTTTCTAGTTGCGGCGCGATAAAAAAAACGCATTTCGTGGATCTTGTAGATGGGAGAACCCGCGAGTGGAACACAGGCGCAGATGAGCTGGTAAAGTATGCAATTGTGACCCAGAGTAGTGGAGACACTTTAGAGCACACGTCGTCAAGGAACATACCAAATCTGCGACGGCACTGCAATTGTATTAAGACGGTGGTTTCGTGCCTGATGCCGGAGGGTTTTTCGGCGTGCAGCTGATTGCACATGCGTGGGGCGAGCAACGTTCAGAGATAATGATGGCAGACTACCAGTATGAATGTGTCGTTGATGCCAAATCTGCCTTTGACATGGAATTTCGTGGTTTGGAGTACGCAGTGCAAGTTTGCCGGCAATCTTGCGAGTGAACGGCTCTGTCATCTCACTGAGCAACGTGAGTAAGGGCGTTTACCTAAACAAAAAGGCGGAACATTTGCGGCATATCCTTTCAAAACCGATCACCATGGGCCTCGCGGCGTGCTTGTTTTCACGAAGGTACTGCGCGACGAGGCGATTCGGTGATTTCGGGGCGACCCAGACCACGAACCACAGGAGGTCTTTTGCTGTTATTGTGTTTGTTGCTGGAAATCCATTCGCATCAATTTGCACTTGTCGAGCAAGAGTGGTCATAGTCTTTACGCCACTTGCGACGGCATCGGCGATGGCATGCCAATAATATTCCTGCCTGCCGTGTCTTCGCCTTGAAAGTTGGCTCAAGGAAGGCAGGGCCCGCCGTGTTGGGGAATATGGCTTCACATGGATACGCCTTGGTCGGGCTGTGATACCGACTTGCGCATGAGAGCAATGACGTTGGTGCGGGAGTTCGGCGGACACTCGAAATGGATGGGGGACAAGCAAGCAGATTATACACGTCCTCACTGTGGAAGCTCGTGACGAGATTCATGCCATGTGCAATGTCTTAGTGGCCTCCGGCCCACCCCGCTACCGTGTTTGGGTTGTGGACTGGAGGCATCTCCAATGCCCCTTGGAGTCTCTTTGGGGGCCCCTTGCGGACCTCTCGGAGGCATTCTCAGGGCCTCTTTTCGGGTTCCCATGGGCCTCCTGGAAGCCCTCGGTGGCCTCTCGCGGGCGTCTCGGGTGCCTGCTTGCTGTTTCGAAGGCCGTCTTCGGGGGGGGGGGGGCGCCGTTTGAACCCGCTTAAGACATCGACGCTCTCATGGACTTCGTGCCTCTTCGGGGCTGCTGGGGGCCTGCCGTGGGCCTCTGACGGTCTCCTGGGGTCATTTTTGGGGCGTCTGAAGGTCTTCTTGGGGTCCTCTTGGGGTCAGATGTCTAGGGGGCCGGGAGTGGGGGGGAACGAGAGAGAGAGAGAGAGAGAGAAGAAGAGAGAACAAAGGAGAGGTGTGAAATCCCAATTCCGTTCGCGTATCTTCTTTAGAGTCTCTTTTGGCGCTGTGTTGCGAGCTTTTTGGATCCCTTCGGGGGGCCCTGAGGGGGCCTGCTGGGGCGTCTTGGACGCTCTTGAGTGCGGCACCGCGAGAGAGGTAACACCATGTGATCCCATGATATCCCATGCTTGTCTCGAGTCAGCCCCCGCAGCCCCCCAAATGGCCCAATAATCCTTCCGAAAAAGGCCCCAAGAGCCTGGGTCCCAAGGCGGCGTGGCCCCGAAAGGCCCGAGGTCCCAAGACCGTGTGACACACGGTAGGTCAGGGTCCCCAGCCTGCCCACGGGGTTGGGCA
>CAUYUJ010015258.1:176964-209464 GCA_963575745.1 Prorocentrum cordatum
GGTCTGCGAGCGAAGTGGTATAAGCAGGGGGTCGCGCAGTTTGAGGTGGGGGCAAGCATGGGCGATCCTGCAGTTGCCTTGGGCGCGGGGCCACGGGGCGTAAGACGACGACCCGCGAGAAGAACGAGAACGTCTAGTTCACCATCGAAGCCCCGAAGAGAGTTACGAGCCCAGAGGGGCGAGGAAAAGCAGGGGGGGTGAGGGGGGGGCGCGGGCGTGGGTTTTTTCTCGGGTAGGGGGCTCGTGGCTGACCTGTTCCATTGAGTCTGGCTGAGCCAGCGGGCCCCGTTCGCGACCCATGAGCTTAGAGGGTAATCGGGGATATGAGGATTGGGGCGGCGAGTTAAGTGGAGGCGAGGGTGCGCCCGCGGGAAGTGAGGCCGACATGCCCGAGGGGATCGCGTGCGACCTGAGGCGCGGAGTCGCCGAACAAGACTCAGCTCCCATGCCGGCGCTGGCGCCCCTTCCTCCGCGTTGGAGGGGGGGCCGATCGAAGGGCGCGCGGCCGGGGGCTGGGGCCGCGCAGCCAAGGGGCGCCCGCGATTTCGTTGGACTACGCGGCGGCAGGAGGGGGGATTGTGAAGAGGAAAGGCAAGGGAAGTTCATTGCGGCCATGCGATGCCGTGGTGCTCAGTCAACATGGAGCCGCGTCTGACTCGCAGGGGGTGGGCAGTTATCCAGGTAGTCTGCGATGAGGTCTTGTTCGCTGGTCATAAGGAGGCACCCTTCAAAAGTTATCCTTCGAAGCGACAGTGAGTCATCCAGCGCGGCGCTCAAGGGGGCTGTTCAGGCATCGCGCGACTTGGGCCTGGGAGTGGAGGTTAGCTCTGCCGGCGATTCCCAGGCGAAGGGTGGAGTAGAGAGGGCCATGGGAACAGTGAGGGGCCACATTCCGATGTGAAACAGCGCTGGCGCCGACAAGTATAAGGTGGAGTTCGGAGAAGAACATGCGTTCGTGCTTTGGTTCGTTTCCTGCGCATCTTCTTATGTCGACGAGTTCGCGAGTGGCGCCGGCGGAAAGTCGGCCCATGGAAGGTGCCGGGGGCGCAAATTCAACGCGGTGAGACCGAGTTCGGGAAGTGCGTCGTGCGTCTGAAGAGCTCCTTACACATGGAGGCAGTGACCTGGAAGCCGGGTGGGGGAGTGGAGCATTATCGGGAGTGCGCGGTCCTTGCCAGGAGTGAATCATCGGTGCAGGGGGCGACGTCTTCGAACCCCGTGAGTTTAGGCAGGCGGGCGCTATTGGGGCTTACTCGCCGGTCCGAGGTGCTGGCGTGGCGGGGCAAATTGGATTCGTGCCGGAGTTTGCCGTGGACCTTGCCACTTGTAATGAGCATGGGATCCGTCGGACTGTAATTGTGAGGTGTTGCGAACAAAATCAAAATGACATCTTCAAGAGCACATCAGCCTCGAGGTGAATTGTGGGCCCATCGCGCGCAGCCCGCAGTGGACTGCGGGCCTCCTATTCGAGAAGGCTTGGGCTGGAACGAATGAGGGACATGCTTGAATATGGGATGAAAGATCTCCAGTTCGTGGTGGAACTATGTGGGGCGCAGAGAAACAGTGGGCAGCTTTTCTCTTCAAGCGCCCCAGGGGGGCTTCGCATTGGAGCGCGACGAAATGCAGACGTGCGACGGCGACTCTTGCCGCTATGACCCGAAGCAGGCGTTGAAAGGAGGAGGGGCCCATGAAGAGACCGGCGCGGCCCATGCCAAACGGCCCCTGCGTCGGGGGAGCCTCCGACTCGTAATGTCGAGGCCGGCGCCGGCGCGTTGAGTTGATTAGAGGCGGCAGCGCGAGGGGGGCAGAGATATTTCCAGGGGGCTCTGTCGAGCTACACTTGAAGGCCCAGCCAATCAAATCACGGCCGAAAAGAGGTGCTCATTAAGGGCCTGTGACCCCGATGTCAGCGGGGTCGGATGCGCGTGGTAATGGGCCCGTGCTAACCTGGGCCAGGAAGGATTAATTCTTCACGCTTCGCGTATCCCCACCAGCCCATCTCAAAACCGCAACTCTTGCGAAGCATGCCGACAGTCGTGTTTTTCAGGCGTGTTTCCGCCTGCCCCCGCATATCTCCCCTGTTCCTCTTTCCTCCCGCCTCCTTGTACATCCTCCTTGTGGTGGGGGCGGGGGAAGGGCGAGGCGGAGGAGGAGGGAGAGAAAGCGCTCCTCGTGGTTTGAGTCGTTTGGGGTTTCTCGTCCTGGTGTGAGTCGTTCGGGCCCTTCTTCCTGGTGTGAGTCGTTCGGGCTCTTCGTGGTGTGAGTCGTCGGGCTCTTCGTCCTGGTGTGAGTCGTTCGGGCTTCTCGTGGTGTGAGTTGTTCGGGCCCCTCGTCCTGGTGTGAGTCGTTCGGGCCCCTCCTCCTGGTGTGACTCGTTCGGGCTCCTCGTGGTGTGAGTCGTTCGGGGCCCTCGTCGTGGTGTGAGTCGTTCGGGCTCCTCGTGGTGTGAGTCGTTCGGGCGCCTCGTCCTGGTGCGAGTCGTTCTTGGGGCGTCTTGGGGGCCTCTTGGCGGCCCCGGGGGCTTCTAGGAGCGTCTTGCGTGCCTTGGGGGGGCCTCTTCGGGCTTCTTGCGAGCCTCTTGGAGGCCGTTTGGGGCGTCTTGGGGTGGGGGCCTCTCGGCGGCCCCGGGGGCTTCCAGGAGCGTCTTGGGTGCCTCGGGGGAGCTTCTTGGGGCCTCTTGGGAGCCTCTTGGGGGCCTCTTGGGGGCCTCATGGAGGCCTCTTGGGGCCTCTTGGGGCTCTTTGGGAGGAGTCTGGGAGGTATCTTGGGGCCTACTTTCGGGCGATCGATCAAAGATGGGGGGGGGGGGTTCCCCCCCCCCCCGTCGGGGCCAGTGGTATGCGGGAGTATTGATGTAGCGCGGCCCGTTGCCACAAGTGACGTATGTGTAGTTCGTCGCGAAGATGGCCGCGCGCGCCAGGGGCAACGTGGCGGGGGGCGAGCTCGATCCAGCGCGGGCGTCGAAAGCTCGGGGGGAGGAGATGAGCAATTCAGGAAGCTCGAGGTTTTTGGGAAAGTGAAGGAGGGGGATCGTTGGGCTGTTACCGGCAGCGCCCCCCTAGGTACACGGTGGGCTGATAATCGCGAGGGCGGCGGGGCCAATCCTGAGTGCAGGTCCTGGATCGTGGCCCAGCAGTTCAAGTGCAATTCCAAAGAAAGGGGCATTTTCGCATCCACCCCTCCGTCTCAGAACCCGTTGGCAACAATGTCAGTCGCCGAGGAGATGGGGCATGGCCGAGGGTGGCGTGCGAAAGGATTCAAGTGGGGATTCATGGGTGATATGCAAAAGTTTTTGCTCGCCTTCATGCCAGGGCCAAGCAGCGCATCTTCGTCGGGTTGCGCGAAGGCGATGGCGTGCAGGGCATTTGTGGAATATTAGTGAAGTCGATGTGCGGCACTCGGGGCGCCGCTAGCAACTGCGGGGACTGGTGCGTGGATTTTGCACGTGGCGCAGGCTTTGGCGAGGGGATCTGTGCGCGTGGCGCGGCGAATCTGGTGAACTGTCCATGGGGGCGTTTCTATTTTTGGGCAGTGTGGGTTTCTTGGCTGGATCGATGGAGAAATCAAACGTATGTTCGAGGTTGAAGTTCGGGGCAGACACGGACCAGGACCGACGCATTCGAAGTCCGTCAGGATTCCCGGCCGAAGTGTGGACTGGGGCAGGGGCGGCTCACGGTTCGAGGTAGATCCATGGCTTGCCGAGATATTTGTTAGGGAATGCGGCCGGGAGCAACGCGAAGTGAATTGTGAGGTGCCGGGTGGGCAGCGGCCCCGCGGAGAGGGAGATGAGCGGCGCCCGCCGAAACGCGAAGTCAAGGAATGCCAGGCAGTAGTGGCCCGAGCCAACCATCTGGCGCAATATTGCGCAGACGTGCAGTCTTCAGTTGAGGATTCTGCGCCCTCTATGTAAGCTCCGAGCCGAGGGGCGTGGAAGAGCCTCGCGGAACTGGGCAAGCACCTCAAGAACCACGACGGGCTTGGATATCAGCACTTGTGCCAGGAGCGCCCTCAGGAGTTAGCGGCGTGGACTGATTCGGATGCGCAGGATGTAAGAGGGCGCGTGAACCAACGAGTGCTAGGATAGTTCTGTGGGGATCAGATTTGATGGAATGGTGGAGTTCGACTGGGAGCGCATTGGCGCTATCTTCTTGAGAAGCGGAGTATTAGGGAATGGTGACAAGTGGGTCAGTGGCGTTAGGATTACAAGCAGTTCTCGAAAGTTTTAACGTTGATTACGACGTCGTGTTAGAGAGCGGTGTCAGTGCGGCTATTGACATCGCGAGCCGGTGGTGACTAGGAACAGTCAGGCATATCGAGGTCTGTCAGTTTTGACGGCAAGAGGAGGCGAGACGAGGATACATCAAGTTGTCCCAAGCAGGAAGACCTGATGATCTTGCATATGCATTGACTAATCATGTGTGCAGAGATGACACATTAAGGCGCGTGCGAGGTACGAACCAACAGATCGTTAGTGGAAGGCGCGAGCTGGCACCTGCTACAGAGTGTTAGTTTAACCAGTGTTGAAGTTACCTGTATGTGCTATTGGCCGGTATATTTGAATTCAGGATCAGTTGAGATACTTATGTGCTGTTGGCCGGTATAACTGATTTTAGGATCAGTTGAGGTCTAGGTGCTCGTCTACACCCACCATGGAATATGTTGTTTGTTCTGTGTATACAGGTGTATTGCGACGCTCTAAACTAGTGTTTCGTTTTAAGACGCCCTTTGCACGCACGCTTGCACCCAATCCATCGCCGCCTCTTGCCTGCGCCACTTTGCCCTTCTATTACTTTACACACCAAGATTCGCCACAGTGCGTCTTGCAGCGTTTCTTCCACAAGTGTGTCCAGCTCGCTTTCTATTCGTTCTTCGCCTGTCGCCCTAGTCGACCAACAAGTGCCGAGGGGGGGAGACGTGCGAGTGGGTGAGGGTGTTCTTTTGTCCGATCCGCGATGGAACGTCGTGCAATTTTGTCCGATACCATTGGCATTTGGCTCCGGGATTGTTTTTCTCCACGGAAAAAAAACTTCCACCATATTGTCAGGAGGAGGGAGGAGGACCTATTCCGCCGAACATTGCCTGCGCCTGAGCGCAGCGGCCGCGTCGCAGTTGTGGCGCGGGTTCCTCAGCGGAAGCGCTGTCGACCAGGCCGTGACAAGGCCTGGATACGTTTCACGTTCTCCACGTTGCTGGCGCCAGAGTTCGGCCAGTTTTTCCGTGCAGCCGCAGGTGCTGTTGTGTTCACTGTTCTTTCATGCCCTCGTCAGCCTCCCCTCGACACTCGCTCGGCAGCGAGGCCGGTCCGGGAGCATCGATCCGCCATGCCCGCGTGCGTTGTGCCGCAGGTGAGCAGTCAGGCGTCGCCTCTTTCCCCCCTTCTCCACCCTCCTTTTTTTCGGAGGCTGGCAGGCGCGATCCTGGCCCAAGGTTCCCATAGCATATTTAGGGCCCCCCCTCGGGAAGCTGTGGCCACGCTTGGCCAGGGTCACCCTCTGGCAGCGCCCGATCCTCGCCTCCCGCAAATTTTATTCGCAGTTCTAA
Source organism: Prorocentrum cordatum (assembly GCA_963575745.1). Taxonomy (NCBI): domain Eukaryota; class Dinophyceae; order Prorocentrales; family Prorocentraceae; genus Prorocentrum; species Prorocentrum cordatum. The sequence goes on from CAUYUJ010015258.1 coordinate 182,506, forward strand.
GACTCGAATTCCCAGGGGTTCGTGGTTTCCACCATTTCGTGATTGTCCAAGCGTATTGATTGCTCAGGTGCCGTGAAATGCTTGCAGCAGGAGATTCGGTGCCGCCATTTTTCTCGAGGTGCCGCCAGAGAAATTCTAGTTCCCACATTTCGATCCGTAGAATGAGCGCGCTGAAAGAAGGTTCCCGTCGGGCCCGGGAGGAACTCTGGTTTGCGGGCCGTTCCTTGGATATTGGTCGGATGACCGATTCGAAACCGCGGCTCGCCGTGGCCAGAAAGGCACCTCCGTTCTGTATCCAGCGTTCCTTCTGGTAACACGTTGGCTGCACGTCTCCCCGATCCTTGCCCTCCCGCCCCCCTCTCCTCCTGCTTCCTCTTCCTCGTCCGACTCGCCCATCGGCGGGGGCGGGGCCGCGAGGCTGGCGCGGCGCGCCTTTTTCCTCGGGAGCCCCCTGCCCGGCGCCAGAAGGGCGCCCAGGCACGGGCTTTGTTGTTCCCAACCCTCCTGTGTTGGATTCTCGTGTTGAGTAGAGCAGTGCGGTCGCACACCTCCTGCCCTTCTCCTCCCCCTCCCTATTTGTTCCTGCCTTCTCCTGCGCTCCCTCCTTGGGTGGCCGCGAGCTGCGCAACTGTCGCCACTCCCCGTGGGCTCCTGGAAGGCACGGCAGAGTCGGGGAGTAAACGGACCCATTTGAGACCTCGCAGCTCCGTAGGTGGCTGCGAACTGTGTAGTTGTCGCCACTGTCGTGGGCTCCTGGAAGGCACGGCGGAGTCGGGGAGTAAACGGACCCATTTGAAACTTCGCAGCTCCCTTGGGGGCTGCAAACTGCGCAACCGTCGCCACTTTCGTGGGCTCTTGGGAGGCACGGCGGAGATGAGGGCAGCCCTGATCGTGCATATCTGGCAATGCGTTCCTCTGTATGGAGCGTTCATACAAATATTCGCCTCGTGTGGAGAAGGGGTTGGGTACGCCTCTGGTATTTTTAATTTCCGCTTGCCTTCCTGCTCGGACCTCGCCTCCTTCCCCCCATTGCCATGAAGAGAAGGGGGCCCATGAGCAAGCTCCTCTTTCATTTTTTTTTGTTCTCTCTCTCTCTCTTTCCCCGTCTTTCTGTTCATCTTTCGGCCAGGCGCCCCAGCCAGGCTGCCAGCGAGCCAGGCGGCCGTTCCATGTTGAATGCTCATGTCTAACGGATAGTTATCGTTGATCCCCCCTCTGGGAACCATGGTATTTTTTAGATCAGACTGCTCCTCCTGGGGCTCGCACCCTGTTTTTTTCAAGGGAAAATGAGGTGTCACCAAACAGAGCCCCTGGCCCCCGGTTTACAACAACAACAACAACGGCTCCCGCCTGATATTTCCTCACAGTGTATTCCAAATGCGCGCTCTCGCGCGGCACTTCCTTAGAACTTATGCAGGAATCGCGCTCTCGCGTGGGATTTCCTCCCAATTTATTCAGGCGTCGCGTCTCCAACCCTTAAGAATCACGTGGCCTTTCTCACGATTTGCTTGGGAATCGCGCTATCGCTCAAGATTTCCTGGCGATTCATGCTCACGCTTCAGCAGCCCGCCTGCTCGACCTGGTTGCCTGGGCCCGCTTTCCCTTCCCGATCTGCCCATCTGGTTATGCCACGTGTTTTCCGGTCCTAGCCCCCCTGCTAATCGCTCTCGTGCTCCATCCTTCTCCCTTCCCCTTTCATCCGTCCTCTCTTCCCCTGTTTTAGTGGCTTCGCCAGCTACACGCGGCAGGAAGGGAAGATATACCCCCCAGGGGGGTACGATCGAAGACGAATAGGGCGGGTACCGAGGGTTCGGGATATACGTGTTGAATGGCATGTGAGCAGGTAAAAGCGAACATACTTAAATTAAATGTTGTTGTTGATGTTGTTGTGGTTGTTGTTGTCGTCGTTGTTGTTGTCGTGGTTGTTGTGGTTGTTGTTCTTGTTGTAGTTGTTTTTGCTGTTGGCGTTGTTGTTGGTGCTGTTGTTTTTGTTGCTGTTGTTGCTGCTGTTGTTGTCGTTGTGATTGTTGCGTGTTTGTTGTGATCGTTATGGTTGTTGTTCCTGCTGCTGCTGTTGTTATTGTTACTGTTCTTGTTGTTCTTGTTGTTGTTGACCTTTCATTCCGGACGAACAATTATTGTTGATCCCCCTTACCCGGTGACCGTTGTGCTTTTTCAGTTGGAGCGCTCCTCCTGGGGCTCGCATTTTTGTTTGTCAGACGAAAATGTGGGGTTACCAAACTATGCTCCTGCCCCCCCGTTTTCAACAACGGCTCCCGCCTCATATTCCGTCACGATTTATTCCCAAATCGCGTTCTCGTGCGGGACCTCCTCACAATTTGCGCATGAATCGCGCTCTCGCGTAGGACCTTCTCGCAATTTATTCAAACGCCGCTCCCTCGACTCTCAGGAATCGCACTCTCGCTTTGTTTTTTTTTCGCGATTCATTCAGTATTCACGCTTCAGTAACCCGCCTGCTCGACCTTGCCGCTCGGGTCGCCTTCCCGGCCCGCCCGTTAGGGTATACCCGCCCGATCAGCCCGTCTGGTTCTGCCACGTGTTTTTTGCTCCTAGCCCCCCTCCTGCTAATCCCGTGCTCCATCTTCTCCCTCCTCCTTCCATTCCCCCTCCCTCCTGTTTCAGGGGTTGCACCAATTACACGCGGCAGGTAAGGAAGATGTACCTCCAGGGGGGTACGATGGAAGACCAAGAGGGCGGGCATCGAGGGCATGGGATTTTCGTGTTGGATGGCACGCGAGCAGGTAAGAGCGAACAGTCATGAACTGTTTTTTGAGTTGTAGTTGCAGTTGTGGTTGTTGCTGTTGTCGTCGTTGTTGCTATTGTTGTTTTGTTGTTGCCTTTGTTGCCGTTTTCGTTTTTGTTTTTGTTTTTGTTTTTGTTTTTGTTTTTGTGTTTGTTTTTGTTTTTGTTGTTGTTGTTATTGTTGTTGTTGTTGTCGTTGTTGTTGTTGTTGAACATTATTACTTCTAAAGAATAATTATTGTTGGGGCCCCTGGTGCACGACCCCCCCGCCGCGCCTAGGCCGCAGCCACATTTTCATCATTTTCGTGAGGAAGTCTCAGGCAAAACGGGTTGGTCCGGATCCGGTTGTTTTGTTACGGCCCGTTTTCCCTTGCAAAAAATAAGCTAAAGTGGACATTTCTTGTTCTAACATAACCAAACTTCAAGAATCCCTTGCAAAAAATAAGGTAAAGTGGACATTCGCGCGCGCAAGACGAAATCCTTCCAAAACCTTAGTTTTCGTAGCGATTTTAACATAAAAACATCAAAAAGCCAATGGTTTTTAAAAAATGTCAAAATTTCATCCCGCGCGCTCTTGCGGATTCGTAGGAAACCCAACAGTTTTTAAACATTTCTGTCAAACGGGCTTTTGCGAGCAACTTTTTCGAACTTCTGCAACAACGGTTGCGCACCTGCCAGGGCCATCATCCCTGTCAAATAATACCATGCGGGACACATTCGTTTTTTCTTCGCGCGCGCACGCCGTCGTCGTCGGCCGCGGGGCCCTGAATAGTAGCCACGGTCGTCCGCATGCCACGAAGTGAAGTGTCCGAACGTCATAGGGCGGGAAGCTGGGTGTGGGTGGTGGCGAAGAGTCGTTTGGAAATTTGGTAGAGCTTGAACCGGCCCCCCCACAAAGTGGGGGTATTGCCCGCCTCCTATGAAAACCCTGGCACTGGTGAGAACGGAGTGTCCCCACGTGCTAGTAATTGTTGTTGTTGTTGTTGTTGTTGTTGTTGTTGTTGTTGTTGTTGTTGTTGTTGTTGTTGTTGGTGTTGGTGTTGTTGTTGTTGTTGTTGTTGTTGTTGGTGTTGTTGTTTGTTGTTGTTGTTGTTGTTGTTGTTGTTGTTGTGGTTGTTGTTGTTTTGTTGTTGTTGTTGTTGTTGTTGAATTCTCATTTCTGAAGAACAATTATTGTTGATCCCCCCCACCGGTGCAGATTGTTTTTTCTCAATCAAAGTGTGCCCCTCGACGCTCGCACCTTGTTTTTTGTCAGGGAAAGTCTTCCCGCTCAAACTGGGCCCTTGGCCCCCCGGGTTACAACAACAACGGCTCCCGCCTGAGACTTCCCCACGATTTAGCCAGGACCCGCTCCCGCCCGAGACTTCTTCGCTTTTTACCTAACAGCGAAGACTGATAGGTTTCTAGTAGGGTCAAAAGAGAGCATCTTGACGCCCCAGGGGGGTCTGGGCGCGATCCGGTGGAGGATGCCGGGGATTTTTTTTTAGCCAACAGTGACGCACTTCGTGGTCTTCGAGTTCCCAGAACTGCATTCCTGGGCATGATTTTGAATGCCCGGAGCCAACTGTAGGCCACTTCGTGGTCTTCGAGTTCCCAGAACTCCATTCCTGGGCATGATTTTGAATGCCCGGAGCCAACTGTAGGCCACTTCGTGGTCTTCGAGTTCCCAGAACTCCATTCCTGGGCATGATTTTGAATGCCCGGAGCCAACTGTAGGCCACTTCGTGTTCTTCGAGTTCCCAGAACTCCATTCCCGGGCCACATTTTGAATGCTGAGGCAGGCTGATGCTGAGGCTGAGGCAGGCTGAGGCTGAGGCAGGCTGAGGCTGAGGCCGAGGCTGAAGGCAGACTGAGGCTGAGGCTGAAGCAGGCTGAGGCTGAGGCTGAGGCAGGCTGAGGCTGAGGCTGAGGCAGGCTGATGCTGAGGCAGGCTGAGGCTGAGGCTGAGGCTGATGCAGGCTGAGGCTGAGGCAGGCTGAGGCTGAGGCCGAGGCTGAAGGCAGACTGAGGCTGAGGCTGAAGCAGGCTGAGGCTGAGGCTGAGGCAGGCTGAGGCTGAGGCTGAGGCAGGCTGATGCTGAGGCAGGCTGAGGCTGAGGCTGAGGCTGATGCAGGCTGAGGCTGAGGCAGGCTGAGGCTGAGGCCGAGGCTGAAGGCAGACTGAGGCTGAGGCTGAAGCAGGCTGAGGCTGAGGCTGAGGCAGGCTGAGGCTGAGGCTGAGGCTGAGGCTGATGATGCTGAGGCAGGCTGAGGCTGAGGCTGAGGCTGAATGCAGGCTGAGGCTGAGGCAGGCTGAGGCTGAGGCCGAGGCTGAAGGCAGACTGAGGCTGAGGCTGAAGCAGGCTGAGGCTGAGGCAGGCTGAGGCTGAGGCTGAGGCTGAGCAGGCTGATGCTGAGGCAGGCTGAGGCTGAGGCTGAGGCTGATGCAGGCTGAGGCTGAGGCAGGCTGAGGCTGAGGCCGAGGCTGAAGGCAGACTGAGGCTGAGGCTGAAGCAGGCTGAGGCTGAGGCTGAGGCAGGCTGAGGCTGAGGCTGAGGCAGGCTGATGCTGAGGCAGGCTGAGGCTGAGGCTGAGGCTGATGCAGGCTGAGGCTGAGGCAGCTGAGGCTGAGGCCGAGGCTGAAGGCAGACTGAGGCTGAGGCTGAAGCAGGCTGAGGCTGAGGCTGAGGCAGGCTGAGGCTGAGGCTGAGGCAGGCTGATGCTGAGGCAGGCTGAGGCTGAGGCTGAGGCTGAGCAGGCTGAGGCTGAGGCAGGCTGAGGCTGAGGCCGAGGCTGAAGGCAGACTGAGGCTGAGGCTGAAGCAGGCTGAGGCTGAGGCTGAGGCAGGCTGAGGCTGAGGCTGAGGCAGGCTGATGCTGAGGCAGGCTGAGGCTGAGGCTGAGGCTGATGCAGGCTGAGGCTGAGGCAGGCTGAGGCTGAGGCCGAGGCTGAAGGCAGACTGAGGCTGAGGCTGAAGCAGGCTGAGGCTGAGGCAGGCTGAGGCTGAGGCTGAGGCAGGCTGATGCTGAGGCAGGCTGAGGCTGAGGCTGAGGCTGATGCAGGCTGAGGCTGAGGCAGGCTGAGGCTGAGGCCGAGGCTGAAGGCAGACTGAGGCTGAGGCTGAAGCAGGCTGAGGCTGAGGCTGAGGCAGGCTGAGGCTGAGGCTGAGGCAGGCTGATGCTGAGGCAGGCTGAGGCTGAGGAGGCTGATGCAGGCTGAGGCTGAGGCAGGCTGAGGCTGAGGCCGAGGCTGAAGGCAGGCTGAGGCTGAGGCTGAGGCTGAGGCTGAGGCTGAGGCAGGCTGAGGCTGAGGCTGAGGCAGGCTGAGGCTGAGGCTGTGACTGCGACTGCCGTTGCCACTGCGACTGTCATCGCGAATGCGACTACGACTGCGAGAACAGCAGAATTCTACAACTGGATTCTCATCTGAATCTTAAGGGGAATGCTTCCAGATATGCTCCTACACATCGCTGTTAGGTTGCTTTGCCAGGATAATATATTCAGGAATCGCGCTCTCGCTTGGGACTTCCTTACAATTTATTCAGGAATCGCTCTCCCGGCGCTCTGGAGTCGCGCTCTCGCTGGAGACTTGCTTGCAACTTACTGAAGAATGGCCTTGTGTCGGAATTTCCTGCAATTTGCCCAAGCGCCGCGCTCCCGACACCCAGGCACCCAGGAGTCGCGCCCGTTGTGGCCCCATGTGCAAGCCCTTCGTGGCCCCGCTGTCGCCATTTGTGTCCCCCTCAGTGTCCTACGTGGCTCAGTTGCTACTTTCAGTGGCCCTGTAGTTGCCTTCTGTGGCCCTGTATTATCTGCACTTCGTGGCCCTCGCTCGTTCGCGGAATTCGTGGTCCCATACGCATTCCTTTCGTGTCCCCGCTGTCGCCCTTCGTGGCCTACTTCGTGCCCTTCGTGGCCCTGCTGTCGTTCTCTCTCGCTCTCGCTTTCGCTCGTCGTCGCCGTCGTCGTCGTCGCCGTCGTCTTCGACTTCGTCATCGTCGTCGTCGTCGTCGTCGTCGTCGTGGTCGGTCCCCTGTCCGTCCCTCTTGGGGTCGGGTCGACGGTCTGCGGCCGCCCCGCCGATCAGCGCTGTCGCTGGCCAGGCCGACGGTCCGCGGCCGCCCCGCCGCTTGCCGGGGCCCGGCCTGCAGGGAAGCAAGGTATACCCCCCAAAAAGGGTTCGATCGAAGACGAAGAGGGCGGGTATCGAGGGTTTGGGAAATACGCGTTATTGGACACTCGAGCATGTAAGGGCGAACGGTCTTAAGATTATTATTGTTGTTGTTGTTGTTGTTGTTACTGTTACTGTTGTTGTTGTTGAACATTATTTATTCTAAAGAATAATTATTGTTGGGCCCCCTGGTGCGCGCCCCCCCTGCGCCGCCTAGGCCGCAGCTACATTTTCATCATTTTCGTGAGGAAGCCTCAGAAAAGAGGGTGTGTACAGGATCCGGTTGTTTTGTTGTAATCCGCTTTCCCTTGCAAAAAACAATAGAAAATGACATTTCTTGTTCTAATATAATCAAATTTCAAGAATCCCTTGCAAAAAATAAGGTAAAGTGGACATTCGCGCGCGCAAGACGAAATCCTTCCAAAACCTTAGTGTTCGCAGCGATTTTAACATAAAAACATCAAAAAACCAATGGTTTTTCAACAAAAAATTGTCAAAATCTCATCCCGCGCGCTCTTGCGGATTCGTAGGAAACCCAACACTTTTTAAACATTTCTGTCAAACGGGCTTTTGCGAGCAACTTTTTCGAACTTCTGCGACAACGGTTGCGCACCTGCCAGGGCCATCATCCCTGTCAAATAATACCATGCGGGACACATTCGTTTTTTCTTCGCGCGCGCACGCCGAAATCTTCAAAACCATAAAAACATCAAAAAACCAATGGTTTTTCAACAAAAAAATGTCAAAATCTCATCCCGCGCGCTCTTGCGGATTCGTAGGAAACCCAACACTTTTTAAACATTTCTGTCAAACGGGCTTTTGCGAGCAACTTTTTCGAACTTCTGCGACAACGGTTGCGCACCTGCCAGGGCCATCATCCCTGTCAAATAATACCATGCGGGACACATTCGTTTTTTCTTCGCGCGCGCACGCCGTCGTCGTCGGCCGCGGGGCCCTGAATAGTAGCCACGGTCGTCCGCATGCCACGAAGTGAAGTGTCCGAACGTCATAGGGCGGGAAGCTGGGTGTGGGTGGTGGCGAAGAGTCGTTTGGAAATTTGGTAGAGCTTGAACCGGCCCCCCCACAAAGTGGGGGTATTGCCCGCCTCCTATGAAAACCCTGGCACTGGTGAGAACGGAGTGTCCCCAGTCTTAAATGATTGTTGTTGTTGTTGTTGTTGCTGCTGCTGCTGCTGCTGCTGCTGCTGCTGTTGTTGTTGTTGTTGTTGTTGTTGTTGTTGTTGTTGTTGTTGTTGTTCGTAATGACGTTACCTGGAGGCCCGGGGGGGGGAGGGAAGCGGGAAACGGGAAACGTGGGGCCCCTGCGGGGCCCCGTCGGGGCCCTCCTCTTCGTCTTCTCGGGATTCGATCGGGATCCTATGGAATTCCATAGGGATCCTATCGGGCTCCCTGTGGGGGGCCAGTGCCACGATCCTCGAGACGGCTGTGCCGAAATGAAGCCTCGGTGGAGCTCCCTGTGGGGCCAGGGCCACGATCCTCGAGAGGGGTGTGCCGAAATGAGGTTCGGTGGAGCCCCTTGTGGGGGCCAGGGCTACGATCCTCGACAGGGGTGTGCCGAAATGAAGCCTCGGTGGAGCTCCCTGTGGAGGCCACGGGCCACGATCCTCGAGAGGGGTTTGCCGAAATGAAGCCTCGGTGGAGCTCCGTGTGGAGGCCAGGGCCACGATCCTCGAGAGGGGCGTGCCGAAATTAGGGTTCGGTGGAGCTCCCTGTGGGGCCAGGGCCACGATCGTCGAGAGGGGTATGCCGAAATGAAGTTTCGTTGGAGCTCCCTGTGGGGCCATGGCCACGATCTTTACGAGGAGTGTGCCGAAATGAGGGTTCGGTGGAGCTCCCTGTGGGGCCAGGGCCACGATCGTCGAGAGGGGTGTGCCGAAATGAAGTTTCGTTGGAGCTCCCTGTTGGGCCAGGGCCACGATCCTTGAGAGGGGTGTGCCGAAATGAAGCCTCGGTGTAGCTCCGTGTGGAGGCCAGGGCCACGATCCTCGAGAGGGCTGTGTGGAAATGAAGCTTCGGTGGAGATCCCTGTGGGGCCAGGGCCACGATCCTCGAAAGGGGTGTGCCAAAATGAGGGTTCGGTGGAGCTCCCTGTGGGGCCAGGGCTACGATCGTCGAGAGGGGTGTGCCGAAATGAGGTTCGGTGGAGCCCCTTGTGGGGGCCAGGGCTACGATCCTCGACAGGGGTGTGCCGAAATGAAGCCTCGGTGGAGCTCGCTGTGGAGGCCAGGACCACGATCCTCGAGAGGGGTGTGCCGAAATGAAGCTTCGGTGGAGCTTCCTGTGGGGCCAGGGCCACGATCCTCGAAAGGGGTGTGCCGAAATGAGGGTTCGGTGGAGCTCCCTGTGGGGCCAGGGCCACGATCCTCGAGAGGGCTGTGTGGAAATGAAGCCTCGGTGGAGCTCCCTGTGGGGCTGGGGCCACGATCCTCGAGGGGTGTGCCGAAATGAAGTCGATCCTCGAGAGGGGTTTGCCGAAATGAAGCCTCGGTGGAGCTCCGTGTGGAGGCCAGGGCCACGATCCTCGAGAGGGGTCTGCCGAAATGAAGCTTCGGTGGAGCTCCCTGTGGGGCCACCGTGGGCCCGGCCGTGGGTTCGGCCGCGTGGTCGTTGGGCTCGGCGGCGGGTTCGGCCGTGGGGTCGGCCGTGTGCTCCGCCGTGGGTTGGGCTGTGCGCTCGGCCGTGTGTTCGGGCGTTGGTTCGTCCACGGGTTGTTCGGCCGCGGACTCCGTCTGCGGGGTTCGGCCGCGGGCTCGGCCGCGGGTTGGGTTCTGGGCCCGGCCGTGGGTGCAGCTGTGTGGTCGGCCGTGGATTGGTCCACGTGGTCGGCCGCACAACAGCAACAGCAAACACACCAACAACACAACCTACGGCTACGACTACGACGACGACGACGACCACGACGACCACTGGCGACGACGACGATGACGACTACGACAACCCAAAGCGGGCAACTACTTCAACGCCGCCGCCGCCGCCGACGACGACGACGACTATTACTACGACTACTATCATTCAGATTACGACAACTACTACTATACTACTGTTAATACTAATCGTCATACTACTACTACTACTACTACTACTACTACTACTACTACTACTACTACTACTACTACTACTACTACTACTAGTACTACTAGTACTACTACTGCTACTACTACTGCTGCTACTACTACTGCTACTACTACTACTACTACTGACTACTACGACGACTACGACTACGACGACTACGACTACACTACGACTACTACGACTACTACTACTACTACCTACCACCACAACTACTACTTCTCATACTACTACTACTGGTACTACTACACAGCAGCAACAAATATTACTACTACTACTACTACTACTACTACTACTACTACTACTACTACTACTACTACTACTACTACTACTACTACTACTACTACTACTACTACTACTACTACTACTACTACTACTACTACTACTACTACTACTACTACTACTACTACTACTACTACTACTACTACTACTACTACTATGATACCAGAGATAGACCCAATCAGGGCTATAGGGGTAGGGGGCTATAGGGCTATAGGGCTATAGGGCTATAGAGTTGTAGGGCTATACGGCTATAGGGCTATAGGGCTGTAGGGCTATAGGGCTATAGGGCTTAGGGCTATAGGGCTATAGGGCACCCCTGGGCACCCCCGGGCACGCCTGGGCACCCGGGCACCCGGGCACCTGGGCACCCGGGCACCCCTGGGCACCCCCCGGGCACCTGGGCCTTGGGCACCCCCGGGCACCCGGGCACCCGGGCGTGCAGCGAAGTCGGCGACAAACCTAACCTAACCATATGAATCCGCTAGGACCCCTACAGAGGCAAGCTCTGATTGTGGAATACTCGTACTACTGTTTCTACCACTACTACTACTACTATTGTCACTACTACTACCACTACTACAACTACTACCACCATTCACAGCAACAACACCAACTATTAATGATACCGGAGAAAAGCTCTAATCAGATTTTTGTTGGGGCAATTGGGCTATATGGGCTGTATGGCTATATGGGGTATAGTGATATAGGGCTATTGGACTATTTGGCGGGGCTATAGAATCTTAGGGCTATAGGGCTATAGGGCTATAGAGATATAGGGCTATAGGGCTATAGGGCTCTAGAGCTATAGGGCTGTAGGGCTCTAGGGCTATAGGGCCATAGTGCTATACGGCTGTAGGGCTATAGGGCTATAGGGCTATAGGGCTACTGGGCTATTGGGCTATTGGGCTATTGGGCACACCCGGGCACCCAGGCACCCCCGGGCGCCCGGGCACCCGGGCATCCGGGTCTGGCCACCGAAATCGGCCACGCACCTCACCGGCCACCCAGGCACCCGGGCACCGCCGGGCACCCGGGCACCCGGGCACCCGGGCCCGGCCACCGAAATCGGCGACAAACCTCACCTAACCTTTTAATCCGCTAGGACCCCTACAGAGGCAAGCTCTGATTGGGGAATATTCATATCACCACCACTACGTTTACTACTCTTGCTACAACGACTACTACCATTGCGACTACTACTACGATTACTATTACTACTACTGCTACAGCTGCTACTGTTACTACTATCGCATCTACGACTACTACCCCTACTACTATTACTACTACTACTACTACTACCACTACTACTACTACTACTACTACTACTACTACTACTACTACTACTACTACAACTACTACTACTACTACTACTACTATCACTACTACTACTACTACTACTTCAACTACTACTACTATTGCTACTACTACTACTACTACTACTACTACGACTAGCACTACTACTACTACTACTACTACTACTACTACTACTACTACTATTACTACTACTACTACTACTACTACTACTACTACTACTAACACGGCTATTACTACGGATGCTACTACTACTACTACTACTATTACTACTGCTACTACTACCACTACTAAGAATACTACTACTACCATTCATACTATTACTTATACTACCACCACTACTACGACTACTACCACTACTACTCCTTTCGGTGCTACGTGTGCTACTTGTGCTACTTGTACTATTCGTATTACTTGAACTACTACTACTGCTGCTGCTGCTGCTACTACTATCGCCACTACTAGTATCGTTGCCACTACTAGTGCTACGTCTACTACTTCCACCAACAGTATTATTATTAAGACCACCACCACCACTACTACCACTGACTGGTACTCGTAGTAGTCGTAGTAGTAGTAGTAGTAGTAGTAGTAGTAGTAGTAGTAGTAGTAGGACTACTACAGATACAACTACAGCACAAGCAACAATCACTACTACTACTACTACTACTACTACCACCAGTCATATTACTACCACTACCACGACTCATACCACAACGACGATTACTACTACTGCTACTTATTGCTTATTCTCCTACTACTACCATTACTACCACTACCACTCCTTCTGGTACTACTTGTGCTGCTTGCGCTACCATCTGGTGCTACTTTTACTGCTACTACAACTACAACTACTTCAAATAGTATTAGTAGTACGACGACGATTATGATTATTTCTACGAGTACTATTACTTCTACTATTCTTACGGCTACGAGTGCTACGGCTACTGCTGCCACTACTGCTACTACTGCTACCGTTAGTGCGACTACGGATACTGCTACTGCTACTGCTACGATCACAATTACTACCACCGCTACTACCATTATTATTATTACTACTACCAACGATACTAATACCACCACCACCACAACCACTACCACCACCACCACCACCACCACCACCACCACCACCACCACCACCACCACCACCACCACCACCACTACTACTACTACTACTACTACTACTACTACTACTACTGCTACGACTACCACTGCTACTGCTACTGCTACGACTACGACTGCGACTGCGACTACTACTACTACTACTACTACTACTACTACTACTACTACTATTACTGCTACTGTTAGTACTACTACTATTATCCGGATCCCATCAGGATTCTCTAGGGTTTCCAGGGTCCCCTAAGTCGACGAGCCGAAATCCTTCACATCAGTAATTTTGGGTCTCGGAGCCCACAGGGCGGTTTTTCATGTTTTCCATTCGACGTTCCATGAAGCCCGATGTCATTCCGAGGCCGCGCGTCGAACGTTTTCGATGGCGCGTCGCGTTATGCGATGTCACGTGCGTTGGGGTCGTCAAAGGCTTGCGTGTTTGTTGCGGATCGGTTGATGTGGGCTGGGGTTTCTCAGGATTGTATACTTGCTTTGCGCTGGGGCGGTTTCGACCCCCATCCCTGGCTGATCCACCCCGCGGGTAACGTCGCAGGAAGAGTTCGATCATTTCGTTCGTAGTGCCAGCGATGCTGTCGCGGACATTGACCGCGCCACGGGGGGGGGTCGTCCAGAAATTTCCTACCATATTGCAGTGTTGGTTCTTCGTTTTGAAGAGACACCGCCCCGCGTCATTCCTTCCGGCCCCCTCCCTCGTCCTCCCTCTTCGCGTATCTGCCCCTGCTCTCCGCGTGTCTCCGTCGTCATCGTTCATCGTCATCGTCGCCATCACCATCATCATCAGCATCATCCGCATTCTCGCCGTCTCCATCATCAATACCACCACCATCCTCATCAACATCATCAAAACACCCCCTTGTTCCCCCGCGCCTCTGCTTCGCCACATCCCCTGCAAGTCTCGTGGCCTTGTGAGGTGCTCCACCGAAGGCCCCATCGGCAGGGCCCTTAGTGCGCCGCCCAGCCCATGTCGGCACGCCCCTCAGACGCTTCGTGTCCCCATGAGGAGCTCATCGGAGGTCCCGGCGGCAAGGTCCACATGCCGTCGCCCAGGCCACATTGATGACACCCTCAAACATTTCGTGCCCCTATAGGCCGCTCCACCAAAAAAAGGTCCCAGCGGCAGGTTTCCCAGGCCGCCGCCCAGCATATTTCGGCATGCGTTTCACACGCTTCGTGGCCCCACGGGGAGCTACACCGACGGCCCCACAGGCAGGGCCCACAGGCCGCCGCCCAGCCCATTCCGTCATACGCTCACAAGCTTCGTGGCCCCATTGGGGAGCACCCCCGATGGCCCAAGCGACAGGGTCCACATGCCGTCGCCCAGCCCATGTCGTCCACGAGTGGCGCCCAGCACGGCTCCAAGAGCGCCCCAAGAGGCGCCGAGTAAGTTGCACCCTCATGCAAATAGTTTTTGTCACTTGTGGGGGTCCTCTTGGGGCCCTCTTGGAGCATTCTTGGGGCCCTCTGGGAGCGTTCTTAGGGCCTTCCCGGGGCCCCAGTGGGCCCTCGGAGGGCCCCAAGAACGTTCCCCGAGGGCCCCAAGAGGGACCCCCCCAAGTGGTACAAAGAATTCGCGCGAACGTGCAATCTGTTGTAGGCCTTTCGGGGCCCTCTGGGAGCTCTCTTGGGGCCCCCATTGGTGGCGCCTTGGGGCCTTGGGATGGCTCCAAGAGGCTTCGGGATTGCCCCAGACCGCCACAAGACAGCTCCGAGACGGCCGTCGAGCACCACGGGTGAAAGCAAGTGAGGCTAGGGAACAGGGCCTCTGGTAAGCCGCCACTGCGCCCCCTGGACTACCCAGACAGCGAGGGGACCTGAAACGCCCTGGGGCTCCAGGGGCCCCAGATTAGTGAAGTGAAGGTTTTTGCCATGCAAGCACCCCGAAATTCTTCACTTCACTAAACCGGACCCAGGACGAACTCGCTACGCTCCAGTCCCGCGGGAGATCCAAGACTCCCGCCGCCGCCCGGGGACGTTGCTGCATTGCGGTGCTCTGGTCACTGTTAATGGCTTCCGCGGGCTGCAGCGGCTCACTTCCATGACTACCCCGACTCACGAATCCAGTGGTTGGTCTGGCTCTATGGGTTGGTTTCGTTGTGTCGGTTGATTTTATGCTTGGTTGGCGGTCGGTGGATTTCGCGTTGTTCATTGGTGTCGTGAAGTGATTTGTCGTTTGGTTGGTCAGTGCCGTTTTGTTGATTCGTGCCGTTTTGTTGGTTGGTGTCGTTTCGTTGGTTGGTGTCGTTTTGTTGCTTGGTGTCGTTTTGTTGCTTGGTGTCCTTTTGTTGGCCGGTGTCGATTTGTTGGTTTGTTGGTTGGTGTCGGTTTGTTGGTTGGTGTCGTTTTGTTGCTTGGCGTCGTCCTGGCGGCGTGGCCGATAATCGGCGGCCTGCAATGGCGCCAGGATTTGTTTCGGGCCAGCCTTGATCGCCCTCATCATTCTCATATTCGTCAGCGTCAGCACTCGTCGCCCCCATCCGCGCACACATGCGGCCCTGGTACGGCTCTCACGCGGCCCTGCGAAGGCCTTCACTGTGCTCCCCAAAGCTTTCTGAGGGGCCCCCCAGAGGCCCCAAGAGGGCACTGGAAATTGTCGCTTCCAACTCCGCCAGGCGGAGGTCAACAAGGGTCTCAGTGGTGCACTTCCAGGAATCGTCGTTCGATCCTTTGGGGCCCTCCTGGGGCCTTCTGGAGCCGTCTTCGAAGCTCCGAGCGGCTCCATGAAGGCGCCGGGCGATATCACTTCCAATTCCGCCAGGTGGAGTTAGACCAGGGGCTCACTGAGGCCCCTTTTTGCGCCCTCCTCTGCCTTTGAAAAAGCCCCGATGGGGTTCTTCAGTGCCGTCTTAGGGCCCCTAAGAGGCCTCCAGTAGGGTATTGAAGTTATCGCTTCCAACTCCGCCACGCGGAGTTGAACCCAGGGCGGCTCTCTATGGCCCTTTCGGGGCCTTCTTAGAGCTTTTCTGAGGCCCTAAGTGGGCCCTGGGAGGTGTCATTTTCACGGGCGTTGAAAGTGACACCGCGGAGGGCCCTCTTGGGCCCTTCTTGGGGCCTCTCTTGGGTCCCTCTGGGAGCCCTCTTGGTGCCGCCCTGGGGCCTTCTCGGGGCCTTCTTGGAGCCTTTCTGGTGCTCTTTAAGTGGGCCCTGGGAGGTGTCACTTTCACGGGCGCTGAAAGTGACACATCGAAGGGCCCGCTTTCCCTCGTAGCGCTGCCCGTGGCCGGGGCATTGTGCAGCGCATCCCTCGTCGAACGTATTTTGTCGGACGCGTGGTCGAATTCCGCCAGTTCGGTCGAGATGGTGGTCAAGCGGTTCGGTTGCAATGTAGCCATGCGGATCTGAGCTTACCATTTCTTGCCATTTTGGCGGGGATCGCAGGAGCGTTTGTGTAGTGATCAACTGTGCTCGATATATCCAGCGGCAGCGTTTCATCCCAATATATTATTATGAAAAAACTCAGCAGGGGCCAAATTGCTGATGTGAAGCAACATAGGTCTCGTACTAAGGATTCATCAGGGTCCCCATAAGGATTCATTAGGGTTGCCTAAGGGATCCCTAGGGTCTTCTAAGGATCCACTGAGTTTTCTTGAGAATCCATCAGGGTTCCCTCAGGATCCATCAGGGTTTCTTCAGGATGCATTCGGATTCTCTACGGATTCACCAGGGTTGTCAAAGGAATCCCAAGGGCCCCCCTAAGGATTCATTAAGGTCCTCGAAGGAATCGTCATGGTCCCTTCAGGTTTCATTCGGGTTCCCTAAGGATTCCCCCGGGTTCCTGAAGGATTCCTTAGGATTGCCTAAGAATTCCCTTGGGTTCCCTCAGGATTCCGTAGGGTTCCCTAAGGATTTCCTGGGGTTGCCGAAGGACTCCTTAGGATTGCCGAAGGATTCCCGAGGGTTCCCTAAGGATCCCCTAGGGTTCCCTAAGGATACGCTAGGGTTCCTGTGGGATTCCCTCGGGTTCCGTGAGGATGCGGTAGGGTTCCTTGAGGATTACAAGATTCCCAAGGGTTCCTTGAGGATTCCCTAGGGTTCCCTACGGAATCCCTAGGGTTCCCTAAGGATGCGCCAGGGTTCCCTGAGGAGTCCCTAGGGTTCCTCAGGGGTGAAAAAAGATTCGCAAGGGATCTGTATGGATTCTGGAGCCTCGCTGGTGCTCCCTTGCGTTTGCGTGGTCGGGTCCAGTGGCGAGGTGCAAGGGTCGTGCTGGATCCCATAGTCCTAGTAATTTAAAGCCGGAGGGGTTTCCGTTTCCCGTTTCCCGTTCCCCGGCCCCCCCCCCATGGGGCTTCCAGGTAGAGGTCGTACAAGAGGGTAGGACCTCAAAGGTATAATGGGGCCTCCAGGTAGTGGTCGTACCTTGTTGTTGAGTTCTCATTTCCGAAGAAAAATTATTGTTGATCCCCCCACCGGTGCATACGGTTTTTTCTCAATCAAAGTGTGCCCCTCGACGCTTGCACCTTGTTTTTTGACATGGAAGGTCTTCCTGCTCAAACTGGCCCCCTGGCCCCCGGATTACAACAACAACGGCTCCCGCTTGAGACTCCCTTACAATTTAGCCAGGACCCCCGCTCCCGCCCGAGACCTCCTCGCATTTTATTCAGAAATCGCGCTCTCGCTTGGGACTTCTTACGATTCATTCAGGAATCGCTCTCCCGGCGATCTGGAGTCGCGCTCTCGCTGGAGACCTGCTTACAACTTACTGAAGAATAGCCTTGCGTTGGAATTTCCTGCAATTTGCTCAAGCGCCGCGCTCCCGACACCCAGGCACCCAGGAGTCGCGCCCGTTGTGGCCCCATGTGCATGCCCTTCGTGGCCCCGCTGTAGCCATTTGTGTCCCCCTCAGTGTCCTACGTGGCCCAGTTGCTACCCTCAGTGGCCCCATAATTGCCTTCTGTGGCCCCGCATTATCTGCACTTCGTGGCCCCCGCTCGTTCGCGCTCTTCGTGGCCCCATACGCATTCCCTTCGTGTCCCCGCTGTCGCCCTTCGTGGCCTACTTCGTGCCCTTCGTGGCCCTGCTGTCGTTCTCTCTCGCTCTCGCTTTCGCTCGTCGTCGCCGTCGTCGTCGTCGTCGCCGTCGTCTTCGACGTCGTCGTCGTCGTCGTCGTCGTCGTCGTGGTCTGTTCCCTGTCCGTCCTCCTTGGGGTCGGGTCGACGGTCCGCGGCCGCCCCGCCGATCAGCGCTGCCTCTGGCCAGACCGACGGTCCGCGGCCGCCCCGCCGCTTGCTGGGGCCCGGCCTGCAAGGAAGAAAGGTATACCCCCCCAAAGGGGCTCGATCGAAGACGAAGAGGGCGGGTATCGAGGGTATGGGAAATACGCGTTATTGCACACTCGAGCAGATAAGGGCGAACAGTCTTAAAATTATTATGATGATGTTGTTGTTGTTGTTGTTGTTGTTGTTGTTGTTGTTGTTGTTGTTGTTGTTGTCGTTGTCGTCGTCGTCGTCGTTGTCGTCGTCGTTGAACTTGCGTTATTGATGAGTTATTTTTCGTTGACCCTCCCTCCAGGGCGCTTTGTTCTTTTTCAATCGAAACGCCCTTCCTGGGGCTCGCACCCTGTTCTTTATCAGGGACGGTCTTGGGTCTCAGAATTCGGTTGTTGGCACCCGGCGTACAACAACAACAGCTCCCGCCTGATACGTCTCCACAATTTACTCCCAGATCGCGCTCTCGCGCAGGACCTCCTCATACATTATGCAAGCATCGGGCTCTCGCGTGGGACTTCCTCACAATTTATTCAAACGCCGCGCCCTCGACACTCAAGAATCACGCTCTCGCTGTGGATTTCTTCACGAGTTATTTGGGAATCGCGTTGTCGCTCGAGAATTCCTCGCGATTATTGCAGGGCGCACGCTTCAGCAACCCGCCTGCTCGACCTGGCCGCCTGGGCCCTCCTTTCCGACCCGCGTGTCAGGGTCTACCCACCCGATCAGCCCGTCTGGTTTTGCCATGTGTTTTCTGTTCCTCGCCCCCCTCCTGCTTTTCCTCTCTCGTGCTCCATCCTCCTCCTTTTCCTTTCCTTACATTCGTTCTCTCTTCCCCTGCCTTAGGGACTACACGAAACAAAATACACCCCCCAGCGGGTGCGATCGAAGACGAAGAGGGCGGAGTTCGAGGTTTTTTTTTGGATATACGTGTCGAACGGCACGCGAGCAGATCAGAACGAACCGTCTTACATATATTGTTGATGTTGTTGTTATTGTTGTTGTTGTTGTTGTTGTTGTTGTTGTTGTTGTTGTTGTTGTTGTTGCTGCTGCTGCTGCTGCTGCTGCTGTTGTTGTTGTTGTTGTTGTTGTTGCTGTTGTTGTTGTTATTTGTTTTTGTTGTAATTGTTGTTGTTCTTGTTGTTGCTGCTGTTATTGTTGCCGCTGTTGTTGTTGTTGTTGTTGTTTTTGTTGTTGCTGTTGCTGTTGTTGTTGTTGCTTCTGTTGTTGTTCTTGAGCACCCAGCACTGGATAATGATTGTTGTTCATCCCCCCCTCCGGTGCACATCGTATTTTTCGATTGAAGTGCCCCTCCTGGCGCTCGCACCCTGTTTTTTTATAAGGGAAGCTCTTCCTCCTCAAGCTAGGCCCCTGGCCCCCGATTTACAACAAAACGGCTCCCGCTTGATACGTCCTCGAAATTTACTCTGGGTCCCCGCTCCCGCTTGAGATTTCCTTGCAATGTACTCAAGAATCGCGCTCCCGCCTGAGACTTCCTCGCAATTTACTACGGCGCCGCGCTCTAGCCATTCAGGAATCGCGCGTTCGCTGGGGACTTCTTCAAATTTACTTAGGAATCGATCTCTCGCTGGAAGCTTCTGGCGAATCACGCATAACTCACGAAGAAATATATAGCCACCAGCAGTGGTATGATCGAAGGCGAAGGGGGCGGGTATCGAAGGTTCGGGAAATTCACGCTGAATGATACTCGAGCAGATAAGAGCGAGCAGTCTTAAAATGATTGTTGTTGTTGTCTTTGTTGTTAATGTTGTGATTATTGTGATTGTTGCTGTGGTTGTTGTTGCTGCTGTTGCTGTTGTTGTTGCTGCTGTTGTTGTAGTGGTGGTGGTGGTTGGTCGGTTTTGGTGTTTTGTGGTTGATGCTGTTGTTGTGGTTGTTGATGATGTTGTTGTGGTTGTCGTTGATGATGTTGTTGTTGGTGGTGTTTTTGAATGTTATTTCGTAAACTTTTGTTGTGGGACGCCGTACAAGCGTCCTGGCGATTTCGCCGAGGCGCTGGCTGCATTTTCATTGAATAAGAGGCTCACTCTCAAGCGGTTTGCGGGACCGCCAAAGCCAGCCCTTCAACAACAACGCTCCAGTTCGAGAATGCCTCCTTTTTTACTCAGGGCCGGTGCTCTTGCTCGCCGCCGAAAGCAGCCGTCTCAACAAAACCAGCGCTCCCGCTCGAGACTTCCTCACCTTGGACAGGCGCGCTACTCTTTCTCTCATCGGCGCCGCCCCCCAGCAACAACAACGCTCCCGCTCGAGACCTCCTCCCTTTTTTACTCAAGGCGGTGCTCTTGCTCGCCGCCGACAGCCCTCGTCCCGACAAAACCAGCGCCCCCGCCCATGATTTCCTCTTGTTTTGCGCTGGACTGGCGCCCTTTTCTCCTCCTCCTCCTCCTCCTCTTCCTCCTCCTTTTCCTCCTCCTCCCTCCTCCCCCCTCCCTCCTCTTCCTCCCTCTTCCTTCCTCCACCCCCTCTTCTCCCTCCTCCCTGTTTCCTCCCTCCTCCTCCCTCTCCCCTTCTCCTCCCTCCCCTCCTCCTCCTCCTCCTCCTTTTTCTCCTCCCCGTCCTCCTCCTCCTCCTCGTCCTCCTTCCTCCTCCTCCTCCTCCTCCTCCTCCCTCCTTCCCCCCCTCTCTCTTCCTCCCTCTTCCTCCCTCTACCTCCCTCCGCCCCCTCCTCTTCTCCCTCCTCAGTCCTCCCTCTCTCGTCCCTCTTTCCTCCCTTCTCCTCCCTCCTCCTTTCCCTTTTCGTCCCTCTTGTCTCCTCCCCCCTCCTGCCTCCCTCCTCCCTCCCTCCTCCCTTCCCCTTCCGTCCTCCCTCGTCCTTCCCTTTTAATACTTCCTCATCTTTTACTCAAGACTGGGGCCCTCGGTTCGGCATCGCCTCTGGGGACTTCCAAGAGTCCCTGTTGAACCTTAGGTATTAAATGACTCATTTTTGGGAAGCACAGATAATGTGGAGGAGGAGGAGAAAAAGGAGGACGGATGACTTCCAGGTGCTCCAAGGATCGAGGGTCGAAGGGTTGACTTCGAAGATTCCTTGAAAGGGTGTTGGCGGGGCATGCGGAGCATGCGAGCATGGGGGCGGCAGCGCCTGGGGGCGTGAACGTTCAGGGTCACGCGCCGACGCCGCAGGATGGTGGCGTAACGGTTCGAGAGAGGAGTGCGAACCACCTCGTCTTCGGCGGTACGGCTACTACAACTACCCCTCCTTCCCCCTTTCTCCTCCTCCATCCTCCTCGTCCTCCTCCTCTCCCTCTTCCTCAACCTCATCTCCCCCCCCCTCCTCGTCTTCCCCCTCCTTGATGCGGGGCGTGCGCAAGGCGATTGCGATGGCGATATGCCGTCCGGGCTGTGGATGTCGAAGTTCTTTGGGAGAGGTGGCGGCCATGCTTTCTTGGACGGGAGATCTGGGCGAGGGACATCGGACCCCGCGTGCCAGAAACGTCCCCCATGATGGGGTGTGGTATCCAGAAGTATGCATGTGACGCGTGGAGGCATGGCGCATGATGGTAAACTGATTGTTGTTGCTGTTGATGTTGCTGCCACTGTTACTGTTGTTGTTGTTGTTGTTGCGGTTGCTACTGTTATTGCTGTCGTTGTTGTTGCTGCTGTTGGTGCTGCTGTTGTTGATATTGTTGTCGTTGTCGTTGTCGTTGTCGTCGTTGTTGTTGTCGTGGTTGTTGTTGTTTGTTTGTTTGTTTGTTTGTTTGTTTGTTTGTTTGTTTGTTTGTTTGTTTGTTTGTGTTGTTGTTGTTGTTGTTGTGGTTGTTGTTGTTGTTGTTGTTGTTGTTGTTGTTGTTGTTGTTGTTGTTGTTGTTGTTGTTGTTGTTGTTGTTGTTGTTGTTGTTGTGGTGGTGGTGGTGGTGGTGGTGGTGGTGGTGGTGGTGGTTTTTGTTGTTGCCGCCGTTGCGCCTGGCTCATCGGGGGCGCGCAGAAAAAAGGGGTGGAGCGAGGGGGGCCGCCGTCCAGGCAATCAGGGGGCCTTCTGGGGAACTCCGAGCCCATCCTGAACAAAAGGCCACCCTGCTCGCGCCACCCTGCTATCTGCGCGACGCCAGTCTTTTTTCCTCCGAAATCTCGAGCTGCGGCGTTGCCCCGCTCCGGACAGCAGCCAGGGCCTTCTCGGCCCGCAGCTTGCGGCTGTTCGTGTCCGTTTATATGCACCAGTAGGAGTAGTCGCTTTGCCGAGGCTCAGTGGCACAGGGAGAGGATCATCTCAGAGGAGAGCGCCATGCCGATGCCGATGTCTTTCCTTGCTCTTCGTCGGGTTATCATTTTTTGGTTTTGTCTCCCGGGGGGGCTTCGCCGCCATGGCAGGATTTTCGTCTCCAACTCCTGGTCAGAGCGCGCGCGCTGGGAGAGGTCCTTGGGGGCGGCGGTATAGTCGGGGCGCTGAAGAAGGAACCCTTTTCGTTTGGGAGGGGTTCCGTTTTCCTTGGTTGTTTTACTGTTTGCTTTGGGTTTACCTTCGGTCTTAGATCGGACGTCGAAGTTGAACTTATGGAAAAAGGGGCCCCGTTCCTTATTTAAGGTTCCTTATGTCAACGCTCCCACTGTATCGGCCCATCTCTCCGCCCAACAAGTCGGGTTCAAACAGGGGTTCGTTGTTCATTACGTAGGTCCTTGAACGTTTATTCCTCCTTAGCGCTCCTCGCGCACCCGGGCGACTCTGGGGCTAAGAAGAGGCTTCGTTCCGTAGCGTCCCTTATATGCTAGTATCGGGGGCGGACAGAACCCCCAACAGCGACACGTCGATTAGTGAATTGTCCCTTTTCGGTTCTCGAGAGGGCGCCGCGGCCGTGATTTTCCAGGCTTGCGCCCGCCAGGTTTGGGCCTCAGGTCGTTTCCACTAAACCACGTTTTACTAAACGGAGGTCTGTCCATCCCCGATAGGAACCTGACTGTATCAGTTCGTTCCTCTCTCTCTGGCCCCAGTGCCCTTCGGGCAATGTTGGGAAGGCCTTGTGGCTAGTGCCGCCGACCCTGAAGGGGGCCACGATGAGAGCGGTGGCGGCGGCGGCGGCCCGGGACCCCCCCCATGACGCCCCCCGGGACCCCCCCCGCAGTGAATAGATCAAAGGGAAGTGCTTCCCTTCGAACCAATGAAGACGTCGCTTGATTTCCGTTTGGTTGGGTCGGTTGAGGTGGGGGGCCCAGGGAAAGGCATGGATCGGGACGACGACGACGACGACGACGGACGACGGACGACGGACGACGGACGACGGACGACGACGACGGACGACGGAATACGACGACGACGACGACGACGGGCGACGGACGACGGACGACGGATGACGGATGACGACGACGACGACGACGACAACCGACGACGACGACGACGACGACGATGACGACGACGACGACGACGAAGACGACGAACGACGACGAGCGACGAATGACGACGACGGACGACGGGTGACGACGACGACGACGACGACGACGACGACGACGACGACGACGACGAACAACGAAAGATGGACGACGGACGACGGACGACGGGGGGACCGCCAGGGAGCGCCCGTCCACGAGGTGATCTTCGTCGACGCAAGCATCACGGCCACCGGACCAGACCCCCTCTTCGTACGAGCCCCAGAGCACGAAACACCACGTCGAATCCACGAGAAAACCGAAACGACCTGCCCCCCTCACCACCTACCGCGTGGCTCAGCGGCGGCTCGACCTGGCGCTGGCGCGCGGAAGGCCCAGCCCGCCAGGGGAACGCCACCGCGGCGGCCCGCGAGAGCGCTCGCCCTCGGCGCCTCGTCTGGAGCGCGCGGCGCTCCGCCGACCGGGCGGTCACGGACGGCCCCGGCCGCCATCAGGGGCAGCGACAGGGGGGGACGAGATTAGGCTCCGTGGGGCGGGGGGAGACGCAGCGAGCTGGAATCGGGGATGCATCGCCGACAGGTCGGCGTTGGCGATGCGCCTCGGAGAGCGAATCCGCACGCTCTCCCGGGCGGGGTGGGCCACCGGGCCCCCGCTCGGAGGTGTGTCGCCGACTCCAGCTCGGCGGCTCCGCCCCCGAGCCCATTCTTCCCTCTCGCTGCCCCTCGCGCCAGTCTTTTTTTTTTGTCGGGCGGCGGAGGCCGCGGCGCGCGCCAGGGAGGGGCGGAGCGGGGGGCGGCGCGAGCCCGTCGGCGGCGGCTCAGAGGTGGGGCCCCGAGGGGCGGGGCCCTCGGGGCGGGCAGGGGCCCCGGGCGGCGAGGCTGCGCTCTGTGTGTGTGTGTGTGTGTGTGTGTGGGGCAGCGCTCGCCCTCGGGGCGCTCCCTCCCTCCGGGCGGGTGCTGCCCGCGGGCGCCCCCTGGCCTCGAGAGGCGCCGCCTCCGCGGGGCTCCTCCCGGGGGATGCCCCGCGGGGGCCGCCGGAGCGAGAGGAGCCGTGCGGCCCCCGGGGGGGCCTCCGGGGAGGGCGGGGGGCGCGGAGGGCTGGGCACACGCCCTGCGGCCTCGGGCCGCCGCGTGGCAGCCCCCGGGAAGAAGTCGGCCACGCGCAGCAGGGGGGTTCGCCACCACCCACCGAGCCACCCCCGACCCAGCCCGAAGGCCTCGGGGGTGGGCAGATCTCCTACCCTGACACGTCGATCAAGGAATTGGCCGTCTTCGGTTCGCGAGAGGGCGTCGCGGCCGTCATTTTTGCGGGTCCAGGTCCGTCGGTTTCGGTCCCAGGCCGCTTTTTCTAAGGGGAGTTCTACTAAAGGGAGGTTTGTCCACCGCCAGTGGGGGGAGGGGGCGCGGAACACTGAAAAAACACAGATGGAACCCTTACCCCACCCTCAACCCGAAATGCGGGCCTTCCGGTTGGGTTGGGGTGGTCTGGTAGGTAGGCGGTTCGGGGGAGGAGGGAAGGCTTCCTGGAACGGCACCCCTGCTTCTCAGAAGGCGCGGGCCTTGCCCGAAGATGCAGTGCCAGCGCCTTGTGTGAGAGGCGGCCTCCCTCTTGAAGGAGCCTTCCCCCTTACAGGCGACACGGGCAGTAAGGGCAAAAGCGACCATCCATTCCAAGGTTCTCTTTGCATCCTTCCCCTTCGGCCCATCCTTGGCCACTTTCGCTGGCCGCGCCCCGCTCGAAAGGTGGCATCCTCAACGCGCATCCATATGTTATGCGGCTCGACCGTGCCCCTCCTCCCCCTCCTCCCCCTCCTCCTCCTCCTCCTCCTCCTCCTCCTCCTCCTCCTCCGCCTCCGCCTCCTCCTCCTCCCCCTCCTCCTCCGCACCAGCCGAGCCGCCCGCCGAGCCCCAGCACGGGGCCAGAGGCGACGAGGGGGGCGGCGAGCAGCGAGCCTGGGGCCCCACCCCCTCTGCGCGCTGCCAGAGGAGGGGACGGAGGGCAGGGCCCGGCCCGAGGCGCGCTGGCCGGGGTGCCGCCGGGGGGCGGCGCGCGCGCGCCGCGCGGCGCTCGGCGGAGGCCGCGCGTGGCACCGTCCGCGGCGAGCGGCGGGCGCGCGCGTCTCTTCGTGCCGCGCTGCCCGCCGCCCGCCTCGGTCCTCGATCCTCCATCTCCTCCTCCTCGATCCTCGGTCCCTCCTCCTCGATCCTGGATCTCCTGCGCCTCGATCCTCGCTGCCTCCTCGATCCTGGACCTCCTTCTCCTCGAGCCTCGCTCCCTCCTCGATCCTCGGTCGGCCCCTCCGCGAGGGGCCCTGGCCCGAGGTGCCCCCTGGATTTCCAGGGAGAGGCGGCGGGGGTGGGGTTCGTCGTCGTCGTCGTCGTCGTCGTCGTCGTCGTCGTCACCGCCGTCGCCGGCGTCACCGCCG
Source organism: Prorocentrum cordatum (assembly GCA_963575745.1). Lineage (NCBI taxonomy): Eukaryota > Dinophyceae > Prorocentrales > Prorocentraceae > Prorocentrum > Prorocentrum cordatum. Next base: position 208,202 of record CAUYUJ010015258.1, read on the forward strand.
TCATCGTCGTCACCGTCGTCGTCGACGTCGTCGTCGCCGCCGCCGTCGCCGTTGTTGTCGCCGCCGTCGTTGTCGTCGCCGTCGTCGTCGCCGTCGCCGTCGGAATTCGTGGAGCACGTGGCGACATCTGAACCAGCCCCCCCCGCCGCCTTCCACCGATCCAGGGGAAGCCATGATTGGCAGGGTAGAGCTCGGATGCCCCCACCCAGCAGGAGGCAGCTGCGCCCCGCGGCGTGGCAGATGGCGTCGCGGCGAGACCTCGCCGCGCGCGCGCGAGGGCAGCCCAGCTTGCGCCGCGCGCCCCCCCCTCCTCCTCCTCCTCCTCCTCCTCCTGCACCTCCTCCTCCTCCTCCTCCTCCGCCTCCTCCTCCGCCTCCTCCTCCTCCTCGTGAGGGTACGCGCTTAACCGACGGTTGGTCGAGGTGATTTGCCAGTCCTTACGCCTAGTGAGCTGGTGAGATGTGCGCCAGGAGCTGGCGCTCCAGTCGCGAGGAGCTGGCTGGCCAACGGCCGCCATGCTTTGTTCAAGCAGTGACGAGGCGCCCTGTCTTTGCTATAGGCCCACCAACTAAGAACATGTCGTGGTTTACACGACATGTTCCTAGAACACCTCTGTCCGAGACCGACTTGTTTTAACACATCGGCTTTGTGCTCTGAGAACTTTGTCTTTGCCATTGGCTCTCAGAAAACTCCGTGATAGGCCTGAAGGAATGCCGGGACGGTCGGTCCCTGCTCAGCACTTGTTCCACCTCATTCGGCAAGTCACAGTCCTCCAGACAAGCCTCGTCGGGAAGCAGGGTGCCGTGCATTTTTGCGACGCCCGAAGGTTTGGGCCCTCTTCCCTTATGAGCGACCGCCAGACTTCTCGCGAGGTGCGGTCTGACCACGCTCTCGAGGCGTCCTGCCATGACGACGAGGCCCCCCCCAGGAGGCTTGGGGAACAACAGCACATGGCCCTTCCCCTTGCGTTCTTCCCATCCTCCGGCCTTCGTGCCTCAGCTCATCCCACCTCCCCCACCAATCTCCCCCTCCCATCCCACCTCCCCTATCCCGCCCCTCCCATCCCACCTCCTCGTCCCCCCTCCCCCCTTCCCCATCCACCTCCCCCATCCCACCTCCCCCCCCCATCCCCCCCCCCCCATCCCCCCTCCCATCCCGCCCTCCTTTTCTTCTTCCCCACTCCCACCCCCTCTCCCCACTCCCCCCCCCGTCCCACCTTCGCGACCCTCCCGTCCCGGTCCCCTCCCCCCCCCCCGTCCTCCC